>CM051009.1:11129994-11139994 GCA_027704905.1 Muraenolepis orangiensis
CCGGGGGAGGGGAGTGGAGGAGAGGAGGGGAGGGGAGGAGGAGAGGGGAGGAGGAGAGGGGAGGAGGAGAGGAGGGGAGGGGAGGGGAGGGGGGGAGGGGCCCCGGCCTCTTGCCGGTGGCGCTCCGCTGAGTCACGGCAGGCAGCGCCGGCTCCTCCAGGCACACATCCGGAGAGATCTCCGCCTCCCTCCCTCCCTGAGCCCCTCTCTCTCTCTCTCTCTCTCTCTCTCTCTCTCTCTCTCTCTCTCTCTCTCTCTCTCTCTCTCTCTCTCTCGCAAGCCCCCTTTTTCCCCCCTTCTCGCCAGCTTGCAGAAAAACAAACCTTTTGTTGATTAGTAGTTATGAGCGTCCCCGTCGCCAGGTTCCAAGCCAAAGTTGCAGAAGACCGCTCCCCAAACAAACAAACTAATCTGTGGTGTAAAATGAGGCGTAAGAGTTGAACGCAAGTTCGCGAAAATGACGTGAAATGAAGTATGCAACATCATATGGTACTTGCATGGCCTAAACTCTCTCTCTCTCTCTCTCTCTCTTTCTCTCTCCCCCATCTATTCTCCCTTCTCCCAGCTCACCAGAGGAGCCGGCGCTTCGTGTCCACGCCGCGCTACCTGGAGATCATGCTGGTGGCCGACCAGACCATGGCCGAGTTCCACGGGGCCGACCTCAAGCCCTACCTGCTGACGGTCATGGCGGTGGCGTCGCGTCTCTACCGCCACCCCACCATCCACAACTCCATCAGCCTGGCGGTGGTGAAGCTGCTGGTGGTGTACGAGGAGGAGCGGGGGCCCCGGGTGTCCTCCAACGCCGCCCTGACCCTCCGCAACTTCTGCCAGTGGCAGCGGCAGCACAACCCGCCCAGCGACCGCCACCCCGAGCACTACGACACCGCCGTGCTCTTCACCCGCACGGTGAGTTCCCCGGGGAGGAGAAAGTTCGGGGAAGAGCCGGGGGGTGGGGGGGGGAGGGTGGGGGGGGTTAGGGGGAAACCCAATGACAAGCTTTCCCTTCCTGTGTGCTTTTTCAAAGAAAATATATATATCGGAACATTTGTTATCGGCTAACAAAAAATATGCTGTACTGTATGTACATCAGTTGAACGACAGCAGAGGTCAAAGGTGCGGTATAGTCCTCACAAGTATAGTAGAGTATAGACCTTACAAGTATAGTAGAGTATAGTCCTTACAAGTATAGTATAGTGACTATACTATACTTGTGAGGACAATACTCTCCTATACTTGTAAGGACTATACTATAGTCCTTACAAGTATAGGAGAGTATAGTCCTCACAAGGTCCTCACAAGTATAGGAGAGTATAGTCCCCACAAGTATAGTCCTCAAAAGCATAGCAGAGTATAGTCCTCACAAGTATAATCCTCAAAAGCATAGGAGAGTATAGGAGAGTATAGTCCTCACAAGGTCCTCACAAGTATAGGAGAGTATAGTCCCCACAAGTATAGTATAGTCCTCACAAGTAGCCGCGATAGGAATCTTAAACGCTTTGCCCCTTGGAAAAACCCTAAAACCTTTTTCTTCCCCCCTTCGGATGGGCAGGACTTGTGCGGCGCCAATTCCTGCAACACCCTGGGCATGGCGGACGTGGGCACGGTGTGCGACCCAGAGAGAAGCTGCTCCATCGTGGAGGACGACGGGCTGCAGGCCGCCTTCACCGTGGCTCACGAACTAGGTAACTTCCTCATGAATGACGGTGGTGGTGGTGGTGGTGGTGGACATTGGAGATCGAACCCACTTAGCCTACACCATCCTGCCCAATTCCTAAACTCTGCCAACCTCTGTTCTAACGTCTCGGTCTCTCTTCGTTCCACCCAAGGCCACGTGTTCAACATGCCCCACGACGACGCCCAGCTGTGCTCGGACGTCAACGGGGACCACTGGGGCTCCCACATGATGGCCTCCACCCTGTCCAACCTGGACCAGCAGCAGCCCTGGTCCACATGCAGCGCCCTCATGGTCACCACCTTCCTGGACAACGGCCACGGCCAGTGTCTCCTGGACAAGCCCGCCGCACCCCAAACTTTGCCGCAAGCGCTTCCCGGCACCGTGTACGACGCCGACCGCCAGTGCCGGCTCACCTTCGGTGAGGAGTCCCAGCACTGTCCGGACCTGAGCACCACGTGCGCCGCGCTCTGGTGCACGGTGACCACCACCAACGGCCTGCTGGTGTGCCAGACCAAGAACTTCCCCTGGGCGGACGGCACGTCCTGTGGCCACGAGAGCTACTGTCTGGCCGGCCACTGCCTCACCAAGTCCCAGGCGGCCAAGCACCAGGTGAGAGTTCATTCATTTATTCAAGGACAATAATTGCGATATTTTCAATTGGAAGAAGTGAATGGAAATCCCCAATACTCGAAAGTGAAAGTGAAAGTAAAAGCAAAACTTTTAATAAAAAAAACCCAGTTGACAGACCGTTGCATCGGGGGCCTACAACTGTAACTCACGGTTACCCTTTGCTTTCCAGACTCCGGTGAACGGCGGTTGGGGTCTGTGGGGCCCGTGGGGGGACTGCTCTCGAACCTGCGGCGGCGGAGTCCAGTACTCCTTCAGGGACTGCGACAGCCCGCTGCCCAAGAACAGCGGCAAATACTGCGAGGGCAAGAGGATCCAGTACCGCTCCTGCAACACAGACGTCTGCCCAGGCATCAACGGTGAGAAAACATTTTTTAGCGCTAGACTTCAGAAGTGAGTGGTTAGCTTACCCACCCACACCTGTTAGCTTGTGAAAAAGCTCCCCGGTCAAACATTTAAGGATTTTTGGGGCCCAGATGCGATTTTCGTCTCGGGGTTGATAAAACGTCTACGAAAAAGTGCACGATTTCTTCTTTCCAAAATTCTGGAGATGTTTACAAATACAAACCACGTGTTGACCAATCCCATATTTATCAAGGTTATAACACAGGTGTTTGAAAAAAACCAAAGTCACACGTCTGGCGGGACAGCCTGTAATATCAAAGCCATATTTCTTCTCGCCGCGCTCGTGTGAAAGCTAACCACACCGGGTTATGCATGGGTTGAACTGGCTATAAATCTAACACCCCTCCCTCTCTTTCTATCTCTCTCTCTCTCTCTCTCTCTCTGTCTGTCTCTCCTCTTTTGGTCTGTCTTTCTCAGGGCTGACTTTCCGCGAGGAGCAGTGTCTGGCCCACAACGACATGTCGGGTCACATGTCCTTCAACTCCCGTGACGGCGTGGAGTGGGAGCCCAAGTATGCGGGCGTTTCGCCCAAGGACCGCTGCAAGCTAATGTGTCGCGCCAAGGGCACCGGCTACTTCTTCATCCTCAAGTCTAAGGTGAGGGTCCGGAGGTCTGGAGTTGGACTAAGGTCCGGAGGGTTCTGGAGTAGGACGAGGGTCCGGAGGTCTGGAGTAGGACTAGGATTCTGAGGATTCTGGAGTAGGACTAGGGTTCTACGGTTCTGGAGTAAGACTAGGGTCCTGGGGTTCTGGAGAAGGACTAGGGTCCGGAGTAGGACTAAGGTCTTGAGCAGGACTAGGGTCCTGGGGTTCTGGAGTAGGACTAAGGTCCTGGGGTTCTGGAGTAGGACTAAGATCCTGGGGTTCTGGAGTTGGACTAGGGTCCTGGGGTTCTGGAGTTGGACTAGGGTCCTGGGGTTCTGGAATAGGACTAGGGTTCTGGGGTTCTTGAGCAGGACTAGGGTCCTGGGGTTCTGGAGTTGGACTAGGGTCCTGGGGTTCTGGAGTTGGACAAGGGTCCTGGGGTTCTGGAATAGGACTAGGGTCCTGGGGTTCTGGAGTTGGACTAGGGTCTAGGGGTCCTGGAGTAGGACTAGGGTCCTGGGGTTCTGGAGATTGACTAAGGTCCTGAGGTCTTGAGCAGGATTAAGGTCCTGAGGTTCTGGAGTAGGACTAGGGTCCTGGGGTTCTAGAGTTGGACTATAAAACGTGGAATGTAATAGAATAGCACTAGCACTCTGGCACCATATAAAACTCCCCTGGTTCTGCTGCCATACCTCCACCTTCTCTGCGTTTTCTAACACCGTTCGGCAGTAAAAGCCGCTCTCGTACATGCGTAGACAAGCAAATCGCAGAGGTCAGCAGCAGCAGCAGCAGCAGCAGCTGTAATATCTTCCAGCCTCCGGGGGCCATGGCTTCGTTAGCCCCAGCCTTCATTTCATTAATGCTGTTCTTCTTCCGAGAAGAGAAGAGAGAAGAGAAAAGCGTTTCCAGGTGTCCCCTCCCTCCCTGTGTCTGTGCCTCCGATAGTAACGGTTTTGTCCTTTTTTGTGTCTCTCTGCTGCCCTCAGGTGGCCGACGGCACTCCCTGCAGCCCGGACTCCACCTCGGTGTGCGTGCAGGGCCAGTGCGTGAAGGCCGGCTGCGACCGCGTCATCGGCTCCTCCCGCCGCTACGACAAGTGCGGCGTGTGCGGCGGAGACGGCACCACCTGCAAGAAGGTCACCGGGTCCATGGAGCGGGCCAGGTGAGATTTCATGTCCAATTTTTTTTCTAAATGTTCTCTTTTAAATTATTTTAATGTGAGATGTCATACAATTGACTTAAAGAATTGATCATGTAATACAATAATATGATAATAGAATAAATTCAGTAACGTTATTTAAATAAACGTCAATTATTATTAGTGATACAATAAATAATTCTATAATAAAAATATACAATATGAATAGAATTAATTAATTATAATTCTCACTGGAGACGTATTTTGACCCTTTTTTTCGTTCCCTTTACCCCAGAAACGGCTACCAGGACGTGGTCACCATCCCGGCGGGGGCCACGCACCTGGACGTCAAGCAGCGTGCGCCCGGCAACGGTCGCCCCGACAACAGCTACCTGGCGGTGCGGCGCGCCGACGGCAGCTACCTGCTCAACGGCCAGTACAAGCTGACCACGCAGGAGACGGACATCGCCCTGCGGGGGGCGCTGCTGCGCTACAGCGGCTCGGCGGCGTCGCTGGAGCGCCTGCGCAGCTTCTCGCCGCTGCCCGAGGCGCTCACCATCCAGGTGCTGTCGGTGGGCGTGGCCCCGCGGCCCCGCGTCAAGTTCAGCTACTTCGCCCCGCGGCCGGCCACCGGCCGGGGCGGGCCCGGGCGCCGGCTGCCCTCCATCAACGCCATCCGCGAGGCGGGCGTCGCCGAGTGGACCCTGCGGGAGTGGGGGCCCTGCTCCCAGAGCTGCGGCGGCGGCGTCCAGCAGCGGGAGGTGCTGTGTCTGGACCCCCAGGGCCGGCTCTCCGGGGAGTGCCACGGGGAGCTGAGGCCCCTGGCGTCGCGCGCCTGCTCGCCGCAGCCCTGCCCCACCTGGCTGCTGGGGGACTGGTCGCCCTGCTCCAAGACCTGCGGCCGCGGCTTCCGCAAGAGGGCCCTGCGGTGCATGGGCCAAGAGGGGGCCACGCTGGCGCACGAGAGCTGCGAACTCAAGGACCGACCGCGGCCCCTCCTGGACCTGTGTCACCAGGGACCCTGCTAAGACCTCCTCCTCCTCCATCATCATCCTCCTTCTTCCTTCTCCTCCTCCTCCTTGTTCTTCCACACCCAACGTCCTTCAAAGACTCCCGAGACTCTTGACGTTTCCAAGGGGTGCCTTCTCGTCACGCCGCTGGCGGACGGTCTAGCAAGCCAACCGGCTTCACAGACACATAACCGCTTCACCGCGTCGTCCGGGAGTTTCAATCCATGGAAGTCTGTTCTTCTGAACAGAGGCAGGGCAGGAAAAGAACCACCACCAGCAGTCAGTCACCACCTGCTAATGGTTGTGTGGCCGGTTGAAGACGCAAAAAGGCCCATGACTCTGGTGCTGCGAAACCGGACTTGCGGCAAAAACTCAAAAGACTCTCTCATTTGAAGCTAGCTACAGGCGTGGGCTAGACCCTCCCCCCCGCCCCCAGCTACAGTTCAACCCCAGCTTAACCCCGTTGATGGGGTTAAACAGTCCATGGGCATTCCTGTTTTATAAAACTGAGGAATAAGGGGGGGGGGGGGGTTGGGGGTGCTACTTGCCATGCCAATGCCACGCCTTTATATGTGTGTGTGTGTGTGTGTGTGTGTGTGTGTGTGTGTGTGTGTGTGTGTGTGTGTGTGTGTGTGTGTGTGTGTGTGTGTGTGTGTGTGTGTTGCACACGTGTGTTGTTGTTTGTCCGAGCTGGGCTGGACACAGACACGCAGACATTAGGGTTTTTTTATCGTACACGGAGTTACGCGGGGAAGAAAAGAAAATATATATATATATATACAAAAACTAATGAAAGAGATTTTTTTATCTTGCTCACGCCATCAGGTATGGAACAAACAAAAAGGTTATTGATTGATTGATTTAGTGTTTTTTTTTTCAAATTCAAAAAAGTTTTTTTCAGTCACGTTCAAAAACTTGAACCAAGTTTGTTCAATGCTACGCATGGTAGACACTATACATAGAGGGGCCATTGGCACATGTTACACATTGAGTTGTCACTATGGGGTTTTTTTTCTCAGAAAGAAGACCATATTTTGATTATGATTATGATTATTATTATTATTATTGTTATTTTTGTTGTTGTTATTCTTTTATTGTTGCCATATCTTGCCTTAGTCTACATGCTCCTTATAAGGGAACTGTGGATATACCAAAGAGGTGTGTGTGTGATGAGTGTGTGTGTGTGTGGGCGCTTGGGTGTGTGTGTGTGTGTGTGTGTGTGTGTGTGTGTGTGTGTGTGTGTGTGTGTGTGTGTGTGTGTGTGTGTGTGTGTGTGTGTGTGTGTGTGTGTGTGTGTGTGTGTGTGTGTGTGTGTGTGTGAAAGAGAGTGTGTGTGTGTGCTTGTGTGTGTGTGTGCGCGCGCTTGTGTGTTTGTTTGCGTATGTGTGTATGTGTGTGTGTGTGGGCGCTTGGGTGTGTGTGTGTGAAAGAGTGTGTGTGTGTGTGTGTGTGTGTGAATCTAGAGAGGGACTCTTCTCCTTGTTCTACTTCATAAGTAAGTCTCTCCTGCCTTCTGAGAAGGCGTGTGTTTTGTTGGCAGTTGTTGTTGTTGTTTGTTGTTAATGGTTTTGGGGTTTTTTTCTTTCCTTTTGTACAGAATACCCAATTATTTATTTTATTTTTGGTTTATTTTACTCATGTGGCTTTGTTTTAAAAAAAATAATATTTTCTATTTGTTATTTGATATTGAGAATCACAGAAGGATTAGAATATAAAGAGTATTTATACAGTGTCATATATATATATATATATATATATGGTCCTAAGTTCATGAATAAAGTAGCCTATTACATTGATCTGTGCACACGAGTGTCTTGTTTGCTATTTAACTTCTTTACTTTTTTCTAAATGGGTCGTGAAAACACGTATTACACGTTAAAACATTACTTTAGTTGAATCTATACACTTGAAATACATTTGTCAAGCGAGACAAATCGGTGAGGGGATTGACCTCTCAACCCATCATTCCTGTAGAGTCACCTTCATCGTTAGAGCCGGAAGACAGAGGAAGTGCCTCCACAAACCTTCAAGTCAACTGGACTCAAAGGCAGAAATGACCTTCTGTCTATCTCTCTCTCTCTCTCTCTCTCTCTCTCTCTCTCTCTCTCTCTCTCTCTCTCTCCCTCTCTCTCTCTCTCTCTCTCTCCGTCTCTCCGTCTCTCCGTCTGTCTGTCTGTCTGTCTGTCTGTCTGTCTCTCGCTCTGCCTCTCGCTCTGTCTGTCTGTCTGTCTCTCTCTCTCTCTCTCTCTCTCTCTCTCTGTCTCTGTCTCTCTCTCTCTCTCTCTATCACTCTCTCTCTCTGTGCAAGCCCCGGCTTGTTGAGCCTAGCAAGACGGCGCATCCCTTTCCAATTACCGAGGTCGCTCTTTGGCTGCTGACACACTAAACGCTCAACTCCCTGCGGTGGTAAAGGCTGCGAGCGGTAGAGATTCAAAGGAACCCCCTGTTTAGTAGTGGTCTCATTGTTCCGTCCACTAGGTGGCGGTAATGGCCCTTTGTCTCAGACGTACAACGCTTGGGTTTGCCCCTGGATGTGTATATGAATAACAGTGTATAATAACCGTGTTGCCCTTGTAGTTTATACAGCTCATATATTGATATATATAACACTATGTGTTTATGATTGTCCCCTCTTAGTGGCTAAGCCATGATTCAATCGTCATGCAAACCTTCTGTACTGTAGTAGTTAGTTTATAATTCGATTTTTTTCTATATGAGGGAGGTCTGCTCTCGATTAATTGGGTCTACGACCTTTAATTATTTAACAATTAATCATTTTTGAAGCAGAGCTCAGAGGACACTGTTGAACTACCCCTCCCCCTCCCCCAGGAAAGAGGAAGATGTGGTCCGTCTCCCCCCCCCCCCCCCCGTCTCTCCCCCCCCCCCACACACACACACACACACACACACACACTCAGAGGAAGTCATTATGTTGTAATTGTGTCTGGTTAAAGATTGGCCATGTCTGTAATTTAGACTAGGACACCGCGTCTTGTTTCTGCAAAATGTTTCTTAATCGTTTTTTCGATTGGTCGTTTTCGGGGGAGGATTCGCCATAGAACATGACACACCGAGAGAGAGTAATTCAGTCTTCATACTTTTGTTTCAAAAACGTATTTTCTTCTTATCTTCTCAACTATCTTTTTGGGGGGGATTTGTTTATCTTCTTCTCTCTTCTTACCTGCCTGCCTGCCGATGTTGACTGTGGGCGAATCTCAGCCTTCATCTGGAAGGCATTATGAGTGATTGTAGCTCACTGTGGGTGGCATCTCTGGGACAGATCATTAGGGTTCTCCTCCTCGGGCCGTTAACTCCTAACGCGCCGAAGGCTTTTATGTTGCTAATTAATGTGTAGGCCTGTGCGGTTCTGTGAGGGTAGGGTTGGTTGTTGTTTTTTAACACACACACACACACACACACACACACACACACACACACACACACACACACACACACACACACACACATACACACAGTCTGTTAGGGTTGGTTTTTTATGCAATCTTGTGTGTGTGTGTGTGTGTGTGTGCGTGTATGTGTGTGTGTGGCATCACACGGCTACATCACAATGCAACATGAAGACAAAGTGTTAAGAGAGCGAATGGACTTGAACGACAAACAACAGTTATGGCAACAGTTAGTAATCCCTAGCGTCCAATTACACACTCAAGAGAAACCCTTCATGACACCGTAAAATGTTCCAATTTTATTTTTTTAAATCGAATTCAACCTAACCTCATTCAGCCTGCCCCCCCCCCCCCCCCCCCCCGCTCTGTTCCGTTCTGTTTGTCCTATGTTCTAGTTACCAGCCGTTACGACCCCACCCCTTTACCCCTGAATCAGCATTCCTCCAACAGCCTTAGGTCCTGGCTTTCATGATACCCAATCACTCTCTGCATGCCGTTCTTTGCTTTTTAACGTGAAAATGCCATGTGAGTGAGTCACAGTGAACCCATACCAAGATACAGCAGGCATGAGGAGCAAGAAGATAGGCTGTGGACATTGCTTCCAGATTCAAGATGTTTTTATTTGCCATGTGCAACAAGTAAACGGCTCACATTCACCCATTCATACACCCATCCAACCAACCCGACGGCGGAGTCAGCCGTGCTGTTAGGGTGTCTTGCTCAAGGGCAGAACTGCTAGGAGGAGCCAGGGGTTACAACCAGCAACCTTCCGGGTTGTGAGGCGACCCGCTCTGAGCTACCTCCTGTGCTACTGACGCCTGGTGCAATGGAGAGTTGACTCCCTATTCCCAGGAAATGTATGTATTACCTACAACAATACTATACAATACTATAGTAGGGGGTCGAACCCGGGGCCTTGTAATACTTGTCGTTCTGTTTCGGATTCAGATCAAACCCTGTGATTGATCGTCAATTCTGAATGAATGCATGTGTTTTAGCTTATCTTTGATTGATCTTTTGACTGATACAACCTTTATATATTTGACTTTCTTTTTCTTCCGTTCCCTCTGGAGTTAGTTGGTAGGTCTACTAGCGATTTCCTTGACCTTTTGAGGGTCTGCCGGTAGTTTGTTGAATCCTAACCAAATAAACTC
>CM051009.1:11144994-11164994 GCA_027704905.1 Muraenolepis orangiensis
GAAGAGTCATCACTTTCAGTGAAAAGTATTTATTACCCTCCAAATTTCTGCAGAACAGACCATCAATGGTTGGCCCCAACCATTCTCACCTCTTCAATTTCATCCTTGTCTTTCTGCTGCAAATCAGCGCGCAAACTACTTTTTGGTACTATTTGTAAGCGCCACTTTTCTTGTGTGTTTTTTGTGGCTCAGCATAGTTTGGAGAATCGTCAGGGACTCTGTCTTGTCGCCCTTCACCTTGACGCCCGTGACTTCAAAACACCCCGATGACAACACAGCCGTGTAATGTGTGCAGCACAGCGATCGGACCACTTTGTGTGTGTGTGTGTGTGTGTGTGTGTGTGTGAGTGATGATGGCTGGTTTAACATGTGTACCTTGATCACTCAATGCACACCACAGGTGTGCAGCCTCACCCAGCCCCAGAGAGTCTAATCATAGTCGGACTGGGGCCAGGTCAGGCTGCTTTAACCAGCCACCAACCACACACTCACATACTGAAGGTGCATACAAATCATTAGCAGCTTACAAATATGTATTGTGTGGCCATGTTCAAACTCTATTAAAGGAATACTTTGCTGGTTTTCAACCAGGTTTGTATCATTAGAATGTGGGTAGTATGTGTAAATGAACGATGATCAATTCCCCTAAATGTTACTTTGTTACAACTGTCATGAAGCGCCAGTTCTCTAGGGCTGTTGTTCTTTGGTCATGTAGCACCAGTTCTCTAGGGCTGTTGTTCCAACTGTTGTTCTCTGGTCATGTAGCACCAGTTCTCTAGGGCTGTTGTTCTCTGGTTATGTAGCACCAGTTCTCTAGGGCTGTTGTTCCAGCTGTTGTTCTCTGGTCATGTAGCACCAGTTCTCTAGGGCTGTTGTTCCAGCTGTTGTTCTCTGGTCATGTAGCACCAGTTCTCTAGGGCTGTTGTTCCAGCTGTTGTTCTCTGGTCATGTAGCACCAGTTCTCTAGGGCTGTTGTTCCAACTGTTGTTCTCTGGTCATGTAGCACCAGTTCTCTAGGGCTGTTGTTCCAACTGTTCTCTGGTCATGTAGCACCAGTTCTCTAGGGCTGTTCCAGCTGTTGTTCTCTGGTCATGTAGCACCATTTTTCTAGGGCTGTTGTTCCAACTGTTGTTCTCTGGTCATGTAGCACCAGTTCTCTAGGGCTGTTGTTCCAACTGTTGTTCTCTGGTCATGTAGCACCAGTTCTCTAGGGCTGTGGTTCCATCTGTTGTTCTCTGGTCACGTAGCACCAGTTCTCTAGGGCTGTTGTTCCCACTGTTGTTCTCTGGTCATGTAGCACCAGTTCTCTAGGGCTGTTGTTCTCTGGTCATGTAGCACCAGTTCTCTAGGGCTGTTGTTCTCTGGTTATGAAGCACCAGTTCTCTAGGGCTGTTGTTCTCTGGTTATGAAGCACCAGTTCTCTTGGGCTGTTGTTCTCTGGTCATGTAGCACCAGTTCTCTAGGGCTGTTGTTCTCTGGTCATGTAGCACCAGTTCTCTTGGGCTGTTGTTCCAACTGTTGTTCTCTGGTCATGTAGCACCAGTTCTCTAGGGCTGTTGTTCCAACTGTTGTTCTCTGGTCATGTAGCACCAGTTCTCTAGGGCTGTGGTTCCATCTGTTGTTCTCTGGTCACGTAGCACCAGTTCTCTAGGGCTGTTGTTCCCACTGTTGTTCTCTGGTCATGTAGCACCAGTTCTCTAGGGCTGTTGTTCTCTGGTCATGTAGCACCAGTTCTCTAGGGCTGTTGTTCTCTGGTTCATGAAGCACCAGTTCTCTAGGGCTGTTGTTCTTTGGTTATGAAGCACCAGTTCTCTAGGGCTGTTGTTCTCTGGTCATGTAGCACCAGTTCTCTAGGGCTGTTGCTCTCTGGTCATGTAGCACCAGTTCTCTAGGGCTGTTGTTCTCTGGTCATGTAGCACCAGTTCTCTTGGGCTGTTGTTCCAACTGTTGTTCTCTGGTCATGTGAATCCGGCAGCATGTTAAACATTTATCATCCCTGACTTTTGCCATTAGCACAGTTCACAACGGGCACAACACATCCACAAGTCAACTCTGCTGTTGTCTGTCTATGTCTATGCTTTTCCTGGTTGCCCGACCATATAAACCTTTTCTATATATAGTCATTTTAATAGACACATATTTCTGCGTCTTTCAACTGATTTCTTTTAACACTTAAGTTAGTTACGCAATTTCTCACATAGCCTACCTACACCATTCCGCTCCAGAAAGGTTGACATTTTCGGCTGTTGTGTGAAACGTGTGACCACAGCGTGTGACTTTAATGCATGTTTTCCATCATGCACACGGCGGTCCCTTCTTACCGGAGCGCTCACTGGAAGGGGTTTTCCAAGACTCTCTACCGGGAATAACCGGTAGAGAGGGTTATTTGACGAAGATCTGTAATTATTTCCCAGCCTGCAGGCGTCCCTAGTTTATACTCACATTTAGTTTTGCATCTCTTCATAACCCTACGAGTGTATCGGTGTGATTTGATACGCAGTTATATTACATAATCGACTGACGAAAGACCTTTAATGTAATGGTTGTGTGTGTGTGTGTGTGTGTGTGTGTGTGTGTCTGGTGTGTTTGCCTCAGGGCCTTCAGCCCGGTCGTTTAAGAGATAATCAATTTCACACCAGGGTTGAATTGCAGCCGGCGAAAAGGTTCAGTAGACTTTTAAAAAGAAGCCTGCGAGATTTTTATTGAACAATTTGTCTTTTCTTGGCCTTTTTATGTCTTTCCCTTATTTTCATTATTGGCGATTTCATTCTTTTCCTTCTTTTTTTTAAAAATATGAGATGGGGTTTGATTTTATCTTTTTTTTGTTTTTACGTCATAGAAGTGGTTCGTTGTTAGAACTCTGCTTATAGTCTCAGATGAGGTTTTGCTGGTCGCCATGAGATTCACGCTCAGATTAATCAAATAGCTACTGTTGTTTTTAATAATTCATTGAGGCTAAAAAGAAAAGTGGGTCTGTTTGAATGTAGCCTGTGTATTTCAGTCATAGAACATGATATATCCCTTCATTTTAACTACCGGTACTTATTTTATCCCGAGGGAAATTAGTTCTCTGCATTTGACCCATCCTAGTGTTAGGAGCGGTGGGCAGCCATTAGTACAGCGCCCGGGGAGCAGTGTAGGGGGTGCCTTGCTCAAGGGAACTTAGGCAGTAACCTGGTGTTTGCGGGTCTTGAACCGGCGACCTTGCGGCTCCCAAGCCAAGTCCTTATCCACTGAGCTACTGCCCCCCCCAAACACTTACACTTTTGCCTGAATTATTGTACTTCTACCTGAGCACTGGTTCAGTTATTGGAGACTTGTTAGGAATGAAATGCACTTTAGACTTCTGGTGACCAGTTGTTCTCTTACCTTCCTTTGTTGAAACACACTATTGTAAGTCGCTTTGGATAAAAGCGTCTGCTAAATGACTGTAATGTAATGTAATATTAAGTTGCGCGGGGGGGAGGAGACGACGACAACAACACAGCCAAGTATGTACCCCTAACATGAGAGTGCTTTTCTGTTTTTGTTGACATTCACTCGGGACAACAGCGAGCGTTGCGTTGTTGGACCGTGTGACCGTTGGCATGGTGAAAAGGGTTCCAACTGTTGAAATGTGTGAGGCCGGGCATAATACACACAACTGCGGGTCCTGCTCTCCGTGTACTGTAAAGAGAGAGAGAGAGAGAAAGAGAGGGTTTTACAAGACACGGCCAGTAAATTGTATCGGTGCAAAACCATTCACGATGTTGGCCCGGGACACATGCACCGAGATGTCCTGCAGTTCTCTCTTTAAAACGTTCTGAAAAGGTGTGTGTGTGTGTGTGTGTGTGTGTGTGTGTGTGTGTGTGTGTGTGTGTGTGTGTGTGTGTGTGTGTGTGTGTGTGTGTGTGTGTGTGTGTGTGTGTGTGTGTGTGTGTGTGTGTGTGTGTGTGTGTGTGTGTGTGTGTGTGTGTGTGTGTGTTACAGGCGTCAGCGAGGCCCAGTGTGACGGTTGTGTTGAGTACTGCTGCGAAGGCACTCCGCCCTTCTGTTGCTCCTACTACGCCTATGTAGGCGATGTCTTGTCGTAAGTACACAAACGCACGCACACACACACACATGCATGCAGACACACACACACACATGCTAATTTTTTTCACAAAGTGTGACTGAAATTGAAATTGAAATATTTTTTGGAGAATTCAATACACCGATACAATATAAAAAATATAATATGGAACGATATATTATTTTGTGCTCCACGTCGATCACAAACCCATGAATATAAAACCAGACTAAAATCGGTCGAAAAAAACGTAAACTATTACAGTGCTTTTCATCCTCCATTGATGTGTCTGCGTTCACAGGCCAGTCCTGACCTCTCCATTATGGCTTATCGTAGCGGTCAAAGCGACATCTACTTACATTATGTCTGGGGGGGGGGGGGAACCCATTCCCATCTCTCACAAAAAAAACACACAAAGATGCCACCCACCGGCACAACCTGTTTTTCTCATTTTACGACCTGTGACCCGGGACCTCTCTGACCTCCCGGGACTGTCTGACCCGACATAAGGCAGCTGCTGTCTCTCTCCCAATTTTACTACCCCTCCCCCCCCTCTCTTTCCCCCTAAGATGAACCCCCTAGATAACCAGCATGGGGTCCAGTCCCCCCCCCTAGTTTGTGTTGAGCTAGGATAGTCTCAGGGCGTTCCACCCCTCAGTGTGTTCCATCCCTAAGCTCCAGGTGTCCTCCAGCAGAGAGAGAGAGAGAGGGGGAGACACTCAGCTCCTCTACCTGCTGCTTCACCACCAAGGCTCTTCAATCGGTTGCAGAAGTCGCTTGGGGTGTAAAAAAAAAAGTCTTGAATGATTCAACATTTATTAATGTTGTTGTTGTTGTTGTTGTTGTTGTTGTTGTTGTTATCGTGCAACAGATGATCTCTCTCCGTCCTCCATCCTCTCTCTCTCTCTCTCTCTCTCTCTCTCTCTCTCTCTCTCTCTCTCTCTCTCTCTCTCTCTCTCCTCTCTCTCTCTCTCTCTCTCTCTCTCTCTCTCTCTCTCTCCTTCCCCCCCCCCCCCCCCCCCCAGACGCCATATTCCTGCTATTTATGAATCATATGTTCCTATCCCGCGGTGCCAATTTAATCATGTAGTCGGTTGCCATGGCAGCCAACCATCAATCTCCACCCCCCCCCCCTCTTTATTTGCTCAGTATTATGCATCATAAATAAGACTGTGTGTGCATTGAGAATCAATCAAGTTTGACAATTGCAAGGCTATTCAATAACATTTTTTATGTGTGTGTTTTGAGGTGAGCAAGTTGCTCAGTGTTAAGCATCATTGTGGAGCGTGTGGTTGATGGCTGGTTGAAGCAGCCTCACCTAGCCAAAGATTAGTCTAACACACCATCGTCAATAATCATTTATGTTTGACAGTTGGACACAATCTTTTGGTGTGTGTGTGTGTGTGTGTGTGTGTGTGTGTGTGTACAAGCTTGTGTGAGTTTGTGTGTGTGTACAAGCATACGTGTGTGTGTGTGTGTGTGTGCCTTTTGAGGTTAAAGTAATTTGCACAGACTTAAGCATCATAAACGTGTGTGCATACACGCGTGCGTGTGTGTGTGTGTGATCAATAATTGTGTCATAAACCGACGTGTGTGTGTGTGTGCGTGCGTTTCAGGGGCACGGCGATCTCGGGCATCGTGTTCGGCGTGGTGTTCCTGATGGGCGCCATGGCGGCTCTGTTCCTGTGCGTGTGCATGTGCATGAAAAATGGCCGCGGCGCACGAGTGGGCGTCTTCAGCACCTCCTACATCAACACTGTATCCCAGGGCTACCCAGGTACACACACACACACACACACACGCTTGAACACACATACACACACGCTTGAACACACACACACACACACACACACGTACGCTTGTACACACACACCAACTCACACAAGCTTGTACACACACACACACACACACACACACGCATAAGCTCTTGCACACACACACACACACACGTCAAACACACACAAATCACATAGACACTTACACACAAGCTCATGCACGTGTGTATGCACACACACAGACGCTCTATCACACACACACGCACACACACACAACGGTTTAAGACAAATAATATTGATCACACACACACAGTGACATTGTGTGGTATGTGTGTTACATCTGTCAACTCTTCGAGTCCACTTTACCTTACATATTTACAAATAATGTAAACATTAAAAATATATGTCAATAAAAAATGGTACACAATTGATTTTGAGTTTAAATTTTAAGTTGGTTTGGGGTTGCCACATACTTTATCCACACCTACACAGAAGCAAAGGTACAATACAGTAAAAGTGTGTGTGTGTGTGTGACACGCTACACCACCTTAGCCCCTGGCTATCAGCGGCAAAACAAAAGGAGACCCTCCCCTCCCCCAAATCATTTTTGTTGAGTTTTTCAAGATTTAATGCTTCTATTTTTTAAGTGTTTTTGTTATAGTTTTCCTTTCCTTTTAACTTCAGCCGTTCACTGCTTTCGATAATCAATTATACCCAAAAGTAAAAAAGAGAAAATTGGCCAACTTTGCACTCTGCAAATGAAACATGAATGGTTTATTATTGTTCTATTAACCTTGTTCACCGTTGGTCCCTGCCGCTGAGCTCCGATGTCAGCACTTTTCCAATCGTACCACCAGAGGGCGCCACTGTCCCGTCAAACACGCGCTACCCTGGAGCCGGTCCAGTAATACTGTAACGCTGGCGACGCTTCCCTTATTCAAACTGCTTCAATTAGCAGTCCACCCAAAAAACTTTTTTATTAACATAAGTTATTAGAGGATGTTTACGAAATAATACAATATGTCATCGTATGACAAACGCGGGTGTAGCTCATAACACTCTTCAGTCGAGATGTGATATTGTGCTACAAAGTCAGTATTTTTGATAACACCTTTCATCAAAACATGCTGCCCAAAAGTGCTTCACGTGGCAAAATGAAAACACAAACATTTAAAATTAAATAAAAACAAAAACATCCGTCCAAAGTCAAAATAAGTTAATAAAATATACGCTAAATCCTAATGAAACACTTGGTCATTCTGGGCATGAATACGATTCTCAAACACTCAGCAGAAAAATCCTAAAATCCACCGTCTTGTTTACCCGTGTCCCCTTTTTTCTTCTTCTGCTGTTTTTTTGTTGGTTATCTCCGCGGCTCCCAGGTCCTCCACCCCCGTACAACTTCGACTACGAGATGTACACGCCCGCGCTGAGGCCCCCGCCTTACACCGCCACGCCAGCCACGCCCGACAACTACTCTCCTCCACCCCCGTACCCGGGCTGCACCCAGAAATGAACCCTCCTCCACCCAATCTCCCCACCACCAGCCTAACCACCAGCCCAAACCAAACCCAACCCTGGTGGACGTTTTGACACTGGACACACCAGTTGTGTGTGTGTGTGTGTGTGTGTGTGTGTGTGTGTGTGTGTGTGTGTGTGTGTGTGTGTGTGTGTGTGTGTGGTGTGTGTGTGTGTGTGTGTGTGTGTGTGTGTGTGTGTGTGTGTGTGTGTGTGTGTGTGTGTGTGTGTGTGTGTGTGTGGCGTTTATTATTTTATTATCATACTTTTCTTCTCACCTGCAGAGGTGGAGGTGTGATGTGGTGTGTGCGCACGTGTGTGTATGTGTGTGCGTCTGCATGTCTTTCTCTCGGAGGGGTAAAGTGTGTGAAACGTAACCTGTTGTTGTGGTTTTCCCTGGAGATGAGATGTGTTGTTGGGTTTCTAGGCGGGGTTGAGGGTTGTGGGAGGTTGTTTAACCCCCCCTTCCCTCCCTCCCTCCCTCCCTCCCTCCCTCCCTCCCTCCCTCCCTCATTCACACCCAGCAGCCGCGCACCACCTCGCTAACCCTAACCTCCTGACCCCATCTTCTGCACCATCAAACGCATCCTGGTAAACAAACTTGCTACGGGGAGGGAGTTTTAACTGGACGACTGACCATTTTTTTGTTCCGATCTTTCGTACCACGGACTGTATTCCCACCCGCCTCTCTGGTAGAGCAGTGGCGAATTCGTTGACGTTTTTTTTCTGCAGCACAAGAGGCTCGGAATCGGGTCGTGGGAAAGGACGGAGGGAGATCTGCTGTAGTCTTGTGATGACGTGATTTATAAGTAAATGTGTTCGTCTTTTTGTTTTTCTCTCCGATAGTTCGCTAGTTTCACACTGTTGGAAGATTACCGGTTGACACCGTTAGCCTTGACTCTGGTTTATCTCACTTGAAAACAGTGTTGTTTAGCTGTTCCTCAAACGTGGGGTGATTTCCACTTGACTTGGTTGTAATATGTCGAATGGCTTTTAGGCCCAAAACAATATATATATTCTTCCAGATTTGCTTTCTGACTCGGTTGTGAATACAGCGTTTGTCATTTGTAATAAAGGTCTTTTTTTTGTTGGTAGCATTTTTGTGCCGTTTCTATCACTGTATAACAATTATTAAAATTTTAAAATTTTAAAAGTCGCAGTTATTTACATACATATTTATATTTATTTATTATTATTTATATTTATATACATATTTCACAATATATTTAATTTAAAAAAAATAATAATAAAAAATGTGTAAAAAAATTGCAAAAAATACTCTGTGTGCTGTGATTTGTATTGCGTGTGTGTGTGTGTTTGTGTCTGCTTGTTTGGCGCATGCGCATGTGCGCTCCCCCCCCTCTCCCTCTTCCCCATTCCATCCGGCTCCTCGCGGTGGTGGTGGTGGTGGTCAGGTGATCCCGGTGCGGTGCGCGAGCAGCTGGGTAGGGGGGGGGAGCCTCTGTGTGTGTGTGTGTGTGTGTGTGTATCTTTCGCCATCAAACGACGACGAGACGAGAGAGAAGAGAACCAACCGTCCGCTCAACACGATATAAACACCAGGATTTTTGCCGGACACCGAAGCGATGGGTGACCGTGGTGTGGCTTCACTGCTGCCGCTGCTGCTGGCGGCTTGTGCCCTGGCTCTGGAGGTAGGATAAAGGAGGATAAAAGGAGGATAAAGAAGAGTGTGAATACAACACTAAAAAACAAACGGTTTAACAAAAAAAAAATCAGTCTCTCAGTCTGTACTTGAACGCTGTTGGTCCCCCACGGACTACTACTAATACTGTTATTACTGCTATTATTACTATATGGGGGGGGGGGCAATAACTGCGTATAATACGATGACATTATAGTAGTATTATTACGAAGTCGTAGGGTTTAACTATAAACGGAGATAATAAGACCGTTGAGTTGTAAATACAAGGGCAATGCATTGCCTTCTCACTGCTGCTGCTGCTTTATGTGTAACAACAACAACAACGACGTATATTCGATTTAAAAGACCAATTTTGTTAAAAAAACAATCTTGTTTTCGTTTTCTGAAACACATGTCATTACATTTTTTCCCCACAACGCAAACCCTACGAGTACTACGAAAGGACCGATTACATTACATTACATTAAAGTCCTTCTCGTCTCCATTACATGCGTAGTAGTTAGTCTAAAGGTGTATGAGTGTCACGGTATACATATTTACATACATCATTAATACCACCAACATAACCCATAAAGTGTTTAATATTTTCTGTCGGTAACATATTGGTCTATTTTCGGTGTCCCGGGGGGGGTTATATTGTACGGCAGTGGGCGTGTTTAATACGGTGGTTATTTATTAATATATGTGTGGACCGTTTGTTCTCTAAATCATCTATCTCATGATTCTTATTCATTTTTGGGGCTCTTTTTGAGTACTAATACGGGTTCCTCGGTGTATTCTCGGGGCCATCAGTTGTATTTTTTTTTTTTTTGCGTGTAACGTATCCCGACGACATGATACGTTGAGAATGAGGGTGAAGGAGAAGAAGGGGAGGAGAGAGAAGGGGGAGGTGGTGGTGGTGGTGGCGGCAAGATGGCGGCGGTGCACTGCAGCATTCCGCCGAGACCTGAGGAAACTGGGAAGCCAGCAGACAGACACTCTGCCTTTCAAAACCACCGGCAGGCCTAGTTAGGATGGCTTTGTTCACCCCCAGCCCAGCCTATCTCTCTCTATCCATGTCTCTCTCGCTGTATCTCTCTCTCTCTCCCCTCATCTCTCTCTCTCTGTTTCATTCACCAGCAAAATGCCTACTCGTAGTATATGTCCTAAACGGCTTCCCGTACCCTGATTTGTGGTACGTGTAATAACCATTACATGTGTAATAACCATTACATGCGAAATGCACCATTGTCACTGAGTGTGAGAGAAATTGTGCATTGCACTGCAACCACCAGTGGATGCGCAGGTCAGTTGCGGATATCAAGGTGTGTGTGTGTGTGTGTGTGTGTGTGTGTGTGTGTGTGTGTGTGTGTGTGTGTGTGTGTGTGTGTGTGTGTGTGTGGTGTGTGTGTGTGTGTGTGTGTGTGTGTGTGTGTGTGTGTGTGTGTGTGTGTGTGTGTGTGTGTGTGTGTGTGTGTGTGTGTGAAGAGACCATGCATACTGTATGTCGCAAGCCAATGTCAATTAAATGGCTCATCCGTTGTATATTTGGTTTCAATTGAGGGGGGGCAGGGAATTCTAGTGTACTGGGTGTTTGACTCCCGTGTGTGTCCATAATAGCCACACAATCAAATAAATGGGGAAGCTTGGCGTGGAGGCTGACCACGTCGAAAATAGCACTGAACAATTGGCAATCTTGAGTTCAAACCTGTTTTTATGAGTCTATTGTGTAGCTTACATTTTGGTCTATGGAGCTCCTCCATGGGTCCCCCACACAAAGGCGGTATTTGTTCCGTGGGCTTTCGTTTTCCAGAAGGCAAGGCGCTTTCGCTTGCTGTTTTTTTTCCCTCCGGTTTCGTAATGCACCAACAAAGGCCCCCTCCGGTAACCGAGAAACGACAGCGAAACGCATTTAACAATACAAGTACAAATCGGGCCAATCAATGGCTGATGCATTAACAAAATGGTTTTCAGTGGGAGGCTGCCAGAAACACCACTGCAATCACAGTGGTTATGCACTTGTCTGTGGTTTTACGCACACACACACACACACACACACACACACACACACACACACACACACACACACACACACACACACACACACACACACACACTCAGCTTTCCCTGACTAAACGGGGGGCTTTAAATACACCACTTCCCCTGACACGGTGGGGGTGGGTGTGAAAGAGAGGTGGGGTTGCCAGCCTTTGTGTGTGTGTGTGTCCTCTGGGGACATAGTCCTTGGATAGTGTCTTGTTTGTGTCCAGACAGACACTGCAATCTCATAGCCCCTGGGCGTACTGAGGGCTCTCTCTCTCTCTCTCTCTCTCTCCCTTTCCCAACTAACCTCCACCACCCCCGCCTAATTCGCCATTAGCGTGCTCGCGCTAGTGTTGTGATGCTAGCCAGCGGCTTGTGCCAGCCACCACCTCCTCCTCCGCCTGGTTGGCTGCCGGCCGCTGTCTATAAAAAGAGTCAATTCACCAACGCCGTCATACCAGAAATTAACTTCTGTCGCCTTTTCTCTCTCTCTCTCTCTCTCTCGCTTTTGCGTTCGCTGTTCTGCTCTCTCTCTCTCTTTCTTTCTCTCATTCTCTCTCGCCCACCACTGGTGAAAGGTGGGGACATTGATTTCCAGTCTTATGTTCGAATGGAATTTTCTCTCCAGCTCTCTCTCTTGACTCATATCCTACACCTCCTTCACCCTCCTCCCTCTCTCCCTCTCTCCTCTCTCCTCTCCCTCCCCCTCCCTCCCGCCGTATCCAACACTCTTCATCTTGACAGGGGAAGGCCGGGATGCGAGTTACGTTGTGTCCCCGTTTTTTCATTATCAAATTTTTTTTTAACTGGACACCCGCCCAGTGCTAGCCTCTTGTCCTCGGTCGAGGACTACGTGAGTTCAGTCATGTGATATACCCCCAACCCCAAACGGGCTGCAGTCAGTCATTATTGGGTTTAGTCCTTTTTTGTTGATTTGGTGTTCAATGCGTTGTCATGGTTGTGTACACCTCCCCCCCCTCGCTTCCCCTCCTCCAGGAACTGCAATCTCTTAGACACACACACACACGCACGCACACACACACCTCTCTCTGACATTCTCTGTTATCTCCTCTCTACACACCCGACCTATGACCCTTTTATGCGGAGGAGAGAAAAAAAAGCCATCAACCATCGAAGGGCCTCTCTACCTCCTCCACTATCAGACACGCCACACACTTTTACTCGGACGACCGGGTGACAATACGACCGCATTATTGCCGCCGTTTATGTGGGTGTTAAAAAAAAAATAAAAGGCCGCCTTCCGCTATTTGAATTCATTCCATTTAGTTACACATATCTGAAATGGATACGTGTCCTTGTACAAAGCAACCGTGCTGAATACTAACCGTAGTGCTATAATGCTAAAATAGACCCACCGACGCTAAATAAAAAATCTCTACATCTACATCTGGAGGATTGAATCCTTTTTATTGGTCACATACATGTAAACACACACACACACACAGTGAAATTAGTATCTCTGCATTTAACACCATCCTAGCATTAGGAGCAGTGGGGCAGCTATTGTGTGTATACCGCTGCCTTGGGGAGCAGCGTAGGACAGGGGTCTGGTGCCTTGCTCAAGGGCACCTTGGCAGTGTAGCCCAGGAGGCGAACTGGCACCCAGTCGTCCTCATCTTCGTCGTCTTTGTCTTTGTCGTCATCATCATCCAGACCACACAGTGATGCCAGATCTATGCCTACGGAGTGATGATCAATATACCATTGTTAGCCCTCACCCACACTAATGGACCACGGCGGGTAGTAAATGTGAGCAGAGGCAAAGGCTAATTGTTGCTCTCTCTCTCTCTCTCTCTCTCTCTCTCTCTCTCTCTCTCTCTCTCTCTCTCTCTCTCTCTCTCTCTCTCTCTCTCTCTCTCTCTCTCTCTCTCTCTCTCTCTCTCTCTCTCTCTCTCTCTGGGCCCATTAATATCCATCGGGACAATCTGGATCATTTATCCTGACGACAGACAGACACAGAGAGAGAGAGAGAAGCGATTTTAGCTCGCCCGTGAGCGGCGGCAGCGGTTAGTGCAATAGATCAGCTCCCCCCCCCCCCCCCTCCTCTTTGCATCAGATGTGCTGAGCGAGCAGTCGCAGCTAAAGCATTAAAACACCTAGCTGGGAGACACACACACACACACACACACACACACACACAGAGCCTGTTCAATTTCACCATTCATCCATCAGTAGGAGAAACATTGGCAACAGAGATGCTCAGTTGACCTTTTTGACTAGACTCCAACACACATACACACACAACTACACACACCCCACTCCCCTGGTTACATGGGTCAAGGTGACTACACGCTGAATCATCTGTGTGTGTGTGTGTTTAGCTCCCAGTGGAACACACGCCTACACATGTGTGATTTTGACCTTCACACAGGAAAGTATCCCAAGGCATCATAAGCTGACTTAGTGTGTGTGTGTGTGTGTGTGTGTGTAAGACGGACTGTGAGAGAGAGAGAGTAAGACGGACTGTGAGAGAGAGAGAGTAAGACGGACTGTGAGAGAGAGTAAGACGGACTGTGAGAGAGAGAGAGTAAGACGGACTGTGAGAGAGAGAGAGTAAGACGGACTGTGAGAGAGAGAGTAAGACGGACTGTGAGAGAGAGAGAGTAAGACGGACTGTGAGAGAGAGTAAGACGGACTGTGAGAGAGAGAGTAAGACGGACTGTGAGAGAGAGAGTAAGACGGACTGTGAGAGAGAGTAAGACGGACTGTGAGAGAGAGTAAGACGGACTGTGAGAGAGAGAGAGTAAGACGGACTGTGAGAGAGAGAGGTAAGACGGACTGTGAGAGAGAGAGGTAAGACGGACTGTGAGAGAGAGAGAGTAAGACGGACTGTGAGAGAGAGAGAGTAAGACGGACTGTGAGAGAGAGAGTAAGACGGACTGTGAGAGAGAGAGAGTAAGACGGACTGTGAGAGAGAGAGAGTAAGACGGACTGTGAGAGAGAGAGAGTAAGACGGACTGTGAGAGAGAGAGAGTAAGACGGACTGTGAGAGAGAGAGAGTAAGACGGACTGTGAGAGAGAGAGTAAGACGGACTGTGAGAGAGAGAGAGTAAGACGGACTGTGAGAGAGTGTAAGACGGACTGTGAGAGAGAGAGTGTAAGACGGACTGTGAGAGAGAGAGAGTAAGACGGACTGTGAGAGAGAGAGTAAGACGGACTGTGAGAGAGAGTAAGACGGACTGTGAGAGAGAGTAAGACGGACTGTGAGAGAGAGAGTAAGACGGACTGTGAGAGAGAGAGTGTAAGACGGACTGTGAGAGAGAGAGTGTAAGACGGACTGTGAGAGAGAGAGAGTAAGACGGACTGTGAGAGAGAGAGAGTAAGACGGACTGTGAGAGAGAGTAAGACGGACTGTGAGAGAGAGAGTGTAAGACGGACTGTGAGAGAGAGAGTGTAAGACGGACTGTGAGAGAGAGAGAGTAAGACGGACTGTGAGAGAGAGAGAGTAAGACGGACTGTGAGAGAGAGAGAGTAAGACGGACTGTGAGAGAGAGAGAGTAAGACGGACTGTGAGAGAGAGAGAGTAAGACGGACTGTGAGAGAGAGAGACTAAGACGGACTGTGAGAGAGAGTAAGACAGACTGTGAGAGAGAGAGAGTAAGACGGACTGTGAGAGAGAGAGAGTAAGACAGACTGTGAGAGAGAGTAAGACGGACTGTGAGAGAGAGAGAGTAAGACGGACTGTGAGAGAGAGAGAGTAAGACGGACTGTGAGAGAGAGAGAGTAAGACGGACTGAGAGAGAGAGACTAAGACGGACTGTGAGAGAGAGTAAGACGGACTGTGAGAGAGAGTAAGACGGACTGTGAGAGAGAGAGTAAGACGGACTGTGAGAGAGAGAGTAAGACGGACTGTGAGAGAGAGTAAGACGGACTGTGAGAGAGAGAGAGTAAGACGGACTGTGAGAGAGAGAGAGTAAGACGGACTGTGAGAGAGAGAGAGTAAGACGGACTGTGAGAGAGAGAGTAAGACGGACTGTGAGAGAGAGAGAGTAAGACGGACTGTGAGAGAGAGAGTAAGACGGACTGTGAGAGAGAGAGAGTAAGACGGACTGTGAGAGAGTGTAAGACGGACTGTGAGAGAGAGAGGTAAGACGGACTGTGAGAGAGAGAGAGTAAGACGGACTGTGAGAGAGAGAGTAAGACGGACTGTGAGAGAGAGAGTAAGACGGACTGTGAGAGAGAGTAAGACGGACTGTGAGAGAGAGTAAGACGGACTGTGAGAGAGAGAGTGTAAGACGGACTGTGAGAGAGAGAGTGTAAGACGGACTGTGAGAGAGAGAGAGTAAGACGGACTGTGAGAGAGAGAGTAAGACGGACTGTGAGAGAGAGAGAGTAAGACGGACTGTGGGAGAGAGAGAGTAAGACGGACTGTGAGAGAGAGAGAGTAAGACGGACTGTGAGAGAGAGAGAGTAAGACAGACTGTGAGAGAGAGAGAGTAAGACGGACTGTGAGAGAGAGAGAGTAAGACGGACTGTGAGAGAGAGAGTAAGACGGACTGTGAGAGAGAGAGAGTAAGACGGACTGTGAGAGAGAGTAAGACGGACTGTGAGAGAGAGAGAGAGAGTAAGACGGACTTTGAGAGAGAGGGAGAGCGGTTCTGCAGTAGTCCCTCCACTCACTTGGACTCGGAAGTCACCACCACACATTAGCCAATCCAATTGCTTACCAGTGTGACTGGTAACGTAATGAGGCAGGCCAACCCCATTGGTCAGTTCACACCACCACAGCCCAGCCATGTCCGGTCCCCTCGCAGACCCCAAATGTTCGCTTTAATTTTCGTTCTGAACTAACTGCTAACCCGCCGTAACCCGAGAGAGAGAGAGAGAGAGGAGAGAGAGAGAGAGAGAGAGAGAGAGAGAGAGAGAGAGAGAGAGAGAGAGAGAGGAGAGAGAGAGAGAGAGAGAGAGAGAGAGAGAGAGAGAGAGAGAGAGAGAGAGAGAGAGAGAGAGAGAGAGAGAGAGAGAGAGAGAGAGAGAGAGAGAGAGAGAGAGAGAGAGTGCTATGAAGGATGTGAACCTAGATAGAGAGGTTAAAGCAAGCGGTATGGATATTTGTATGGATGTGTGTTTGGGGCACGTGCACGTTTTCGTTCTGAAACTAACTGCTAACCCGCCGTAACCCGAGAGAGAGAGAGAGAGAGAGAGAGAGAGAGAGAGAGAGAGAGAGGAGAGAGAGAGAGAGAGAGAGAGAGAGAGAGAGAGAGAGAGAGACTGTGAGAGAGAGAGAGAGAGACGGACTGTGAGAGAGAGAGAGAGAGACGGACTGTGAGAGAGAGAGAGAGAGAGAGAGAGGGAGGGAGAGTAAGACGGACTGTGAGAGAGAGAGTAAGACGGACTGTGAGAGAGAGAGAGAGAGAGGGAGGGAGAGTAAGACGGACTGTGAGAGAGAGAGAGACTGTGAGAGAGAGAGACTGTGAGAGATCCAATTGCTTCCCAGTGTTGTAACGTAATGAGGCAGGCCAACCCCATTGGTCAGTTCACACCACCACAGCCCAGCCATGTCCGGTCCCCCTAACAGACCCCAAATGTCCACTTTAATTTTCGTTCTGAAACGAGCTGCTAACCCGCCGTAAGGTTCCCTTCTGTAGCGGTTCCTTCTGTAGCGGTTCCGCACGGTGAGTGAGTCGGTCGAGGTTTAAATTGATCAAACGCACTGTGGTTATTTCCTTCTTTTCTTTTTTTTGGGGGGGAATGCAGCGAATTCGAGAGAACGGCGTGAATCATTTCGCGTTTTACCAACGCTAAGTTAACAAACCAACAAAAAAAACAACCTTGAAGACTTGTAATGGCGAAAAACGGCCGTTCAGATGTTCTGTTTATTATACACATGCCGTCACGCCGAAACTGAAACGTTTCATCGCTACGGCTTCGCCTCGAAGGTTAGCCGGCGCCACAAAGCTAAATTGTAAAACGGAGGATGTAGTGAAATTGAAAACGACCGGCCTTGGTGAACAGCCAGGGCCCCACAACAAATCTAATCTCACGCTACACTACACTACACGGCACACTACAGCCGGTAATAACCTATATGATGTACTTTAACCGTTAAGAAGACGCCTTATGGTTTTTTACAGAGGCACACTCATACACACCTTTTTTTCAGAGGGTAGAAGTGGCGGTCTTTTTTGCGAGGGCACCGCTGTAATTTGTTATGTGGTCAAGGCGTACAAGGTGAGCGCTTCTCTCTCTCTGTCTCTCTGTCTCTGTGTCTCTGTGTGTGTGTGTGAGACCGTCGATACTCTATCCGGATGCAGGAGCCATCACACGGTTTCTCTCATTAGTCTCTGTAGTATTACGAATCCCCCTTAATCATCTGCCTTCCTGCGATTGTACATCCAGAAATGATCTCATCTTTTCATTTTCCCTACCTCTCTCTCTCTCCTCCCCCCCCCCCCCTCCCTTCCAAGTCTCCACACACAGCTTCCTGGGGGTCCGGGGTTGCCATGGCGGCGGTCTGGCCCAGGGCGGGCTGCGGTAGCGCTATAATTATCTCTCCGCACAATGCCCACCGCCATAACTTCTGTTCTCCCTTCCGTGCTCTCCTCCTCGTTTCCTCTCCTTTCTTGCTTGCGACTGGCCCTCCTCGCTTGTCTCCCTCCTTCCCACTCTCCCTCTCTTCCTCTCTTGCACCGTTCCTTCCCTCCATCTATCTCCCTCTCCTGCTTCCTTCCCTCCTTCCTTCTCTTTCGCTCCCTCTTCCTTCTCCATCTCTCTCTTCCTTCTCCATCTCTCTTCCTTCTCCATCTCTCTCCTCTCTCTCTCTCTCTCTCTCTCTCATCTCTCTCTCTCCTCTCTCTCTCTCCTCTCTCTCTCTCTCTCTCTCCTCTCTCTCTCTCTCTCTCTCTCTCTCTCTCCCTTCTCTCCTTCTCTCTCTCCTTCCTTCCCCATCTCTCTCTCTCTCCTTCCTTCTCTCCATATCTCTCTCTCCTTCCTTCTCTCCATCTCTCTCTCCTTCCTTCTCTCCATCTCTCTCTCCTTCTTCTCTCCATCTCTCTTCTCTCCATCTCTCTCTCTCCTTCCTTCTCTCCATAGCTCTCTCCTTCCTTCTCTCCATCTCTCTCTCTCCTTCCTTCTCTCCATCTCTCTCTCTCCTCTCTCTCTCTCTCCTTCCTTCTCTCCATCTCTCTCTCTCTCCTTCCTTCTCTCCATCTCTCTCTCTCTCCTTCCTTCTCTCCATCATCTCTCTCTCCTTCCTTCTCTCCATCTCTCTCTCCTCCTTCTCTCCATCTCTCTTCTCTCCATCTCTCTCTCCTTCCTTCTCTCCATCTCTCTCTCTCCTCTCCATATCTCTCTCTCCTTCCTTCTCTCCATCTCTCTCCTTCCTTTCTCCATTTCTCTCTCCTTCCTTCCCCATCTCTCTCTCTCTCCTTCCTTCTCTCCATATCTCTCTCTCCTTCCTTCTCTCCATCTCTCTCTCCTTCCTTCTCTCCATATCTCTCTCCTTCCTTCTCTCCATCTCTCTCTCTCCTTCTCTCTATCTCCTCCTCTCTCCTCTCCTTCCTTCTCTCCATCTCTTCTCTCCTCTCTCTTCTCTCCATCTCTCTCTCCTTCCTTTCTCCATCTCTCTCTCCTTCTTCTCATCTCTCTCCTTCCTTCTCTCCATTCTCTCAATCCTCTCTCTCTCTCTCCTTCTCTCCATCTCTCTCTCTCTTCCTTTCTCCATC
Organism: Muraenolepis orangiensis; assembly: GCA_027704905.1. Lineage (NCBI taxonomy): Eukaryota > Metazoa > Chordata > Actinopteri > Gadiformes > Muraenolepididae > Muraenolepis > Muraenolepis orangiensis. The sequence goes on from CM051009.1 coordinate 11,163,706, forward strand.
TCTCTCTCTTCATCTCTCCTCTCCTCTCTCCTCTCTCTCTCTCTCTCCTCCTCTCTCTCTCTCTCCTCTCTCTCTCTCTCTCTCTCCTCTCTCTCTCTCTCTCTCTCTCTCTCTCTCTCTCTCTCCATCCATCCATTGTCTCTGTTCCTCTCCCCTCCCCCCTCCAAGTCCTTTTTCTAACACTAAATCCAAGCGGTACCATCTGCGTTTTAACAGACCGATGGTTATGTTTCCGATCCATCGTTCCAGGTTCATGGTTCAGATGTTCACCCTCCCCGCCTTCCCTCCCTCCCTTCATGGACGCCGTCACATGGCCGGTTTTTGACGCGTCGCCTGGGAAATCGACAGTGTGAAATCAAAACGCCTGTTCTGAAATGCCATGGTGTGTGTGTGGGGGTGTGCGCGCGCACCGCGTGACCGCGTGAGTGGGAGGAGATGGCGGGGGAGGGGAGTGTGGGGGAGGGGGAGGGGTGAGAGACTCTCTGCTCCAGAAGAAGCGGATGCAAGGGTGTAGGCGAGCTGTAGCGAGCTCGCCATTTCAGGATGTCATCATTTCCTGTTTTTCTTCCCGCCACCACGGGAAGGACACTGAAGTGTGTGTGTGTGTGGTGTGGTTTAACATTTTTTATATATAATGTGACTCCTTAATATCATTTATCTGTTTTTCGATAACGTCTCACACACAAATGTGAAATGGACCAAAACATAAAAAATGAATAAAGGTTCATGTGTTATGTGTCCCAGCGTTTCTCGTCCGTCAAGTAGGCCCGCAGTTTACCGCCAACTGCTGTCGGTTGTCTCCGCCTCCCCCCCCTCACCCTCACCCTCACCCGCTTCCTCTCCCCCTATCCAGTGTACATCTTGCAGAAATTGAGCCCGGAACACCGGGCCAAGCCTTGCCTCACTCTCGCTTACAGGTTAATTGGTGTGCATGTTTATTTATTTATCCCCCCCCCCCCCCCCCCATTTTCTTCATGACCCGCACTGAAACCGTTTAACGCAGGCGTTAAGCGGGCTGTGCCGAATCGAAGACGCCACAAGATGGACGATGAATGATGATGATGAGGTCACTGGAGTTTCAAGAGAGGGGGTGGGGCTTTGTAAGCGTCATCTTTAGGGATCGTTTCGATTCCCGGGAAACGGTCCCCCGACGCTCGCTGCTACGGTCGGCTCGTAGGCGCGCCAGAGCAAGATCTTCCCTATCCTCCCCCCGCCCCCCCGATCACGCGTAGGCGTGTCTGAATGCGCTGAATCATCTCTTAATCACTTTGGATCAGAGGCGTCTGCTA
>CM051009.1:11174994-11212494 GCA_027704905.1 Muraenolepis orangiensis
GCGAGTGTTTGCCCCGTCCTGGCTGGGGAACATTTGTAGCATACTACCCTCTGTGTTAGGTTTTCTCACTCACTAGAAGACTCGAATATGGTTTCACACACACACACACACACACACACACACACACACACACACACACACACACACACACACACACACACACACACACACACACACACACACACACACACACACACACACACACACACACACACAGTCTTGTTAGAATATTCTTCCCAGCCGTGTGTGTGCACGCGTGTGAGTGCGCGCGCGTGTGTTTCGAGATCACTGGTGGAATGATGGCAAAGTCGCGGTGACTCATTGTTGTTATGGTTGTCCATTGTTTATTTATTTATTTATTTAGAATAGTCTGGAATTATTATTGTTATTGATGAGTCAAAAAGCGATTCATCGTTTTTTGGACCGACTTTTGTTAAGAAGATTTGTATTTGTATTTGTATATTTTTGGTTATTAGTCTTTTTCAGCTATTTATACATATATATATACATTTGGTTGATTAGTTATGCATATTGGCTATGGCATTATTCAGGGACTGAAAAGCTGAAAGCCAAACAAACACTCGAAGATGAATCAATGAGGACGACACCGTGTACCGTGATCCAAAAATGTCCGGCTAATAAACGGCGTCATTAATCGGCGTGACCCTAATTACCACGACGGCCCTATTAAAGCTGGGAGCGCAAACGGCCTTGTTTATTCACAAGAACGATGAAGCCTGACGGAAAATAGCCAACAATCCATAACTAAAGAAAACCCCTTTTCGAAAACCCACAAGGGCTAAGAAATTGAATGACTGAGCATTTTTAAAGAGCAGCTCCCCCTGCAGGCGACGATCGCAACAACAAGCAGAAGATCTTTCTATCTACCTACCTATTTCTCTTTCTCTTTTCCCTACCTGTATATCTCTCTCTCTCTCTCTCTCTCTCTCTCTCTCTCTCTCTCTCTCTCTCTCTCTCTCTCTCTCTCTCTCTCTCTCTCTCTCTCTCTCTCTCTCTCTCTCTCTCTCTCTCTCTCTCTCTCTCTCTCTCTCTCTCGTGTGTGTGTGTACACGCCCAACCGATATTGGCTTTGTGGAGAAGGAAATCTCAAAGGTAATCCTAAGTGGGGGTTGTGTGTGGCCTTTAATGGCCACTGTTTCCACAGCAACGGCCAGTTGATGGGGGTTTCATTGCCGCTTTGATTGGTTTCTGCGGTTTTTTTTTGTTGTGTTTTATTTGTATTATTATTATGTATTTTTATTTTCTCAAGCGACAAACGTTACGGTAATAAGACACCAGAGGGAAGGCATCGCCACCGGCCGAAATTGGTGTCGGGTTCAGCCGATCGAAAAAGAAACTACCACCAAATTGCGACAACATTTGTTTGTTTGTTTTGTTGCACAATCAAATTACAATGTTTCTTTCCCCCCCCCTCCCTCCAGTGGGGGAGTTCGTTAGCGACGCGCTGCTGGTTCCCGACAAGTGCAAGTTCCTACACCAGGAACGCATGGACCAGTGTGAGAGTCACCTGCACTGGCACACCGTCGCCAAGGAGGTCAGCCACACACACACACACACACACACACACACACACACACACACACACACACACACACACACACACACACACCATCATACAGAGATGGGGAAAGAGAGAGGGAGGGAGAGAGAAGTAGAAAAAGAGAGAGAGAGAGAGGCAGGGAGAGGGAGAGGGGGAGGGAAAGGTAGGAGGGAGATGGGGGGGAAAGAGAGAGCAAAATTGTGTGGCATGATGGCGCGACATTGTTCTTTGATACTACCACAACAGCATTGTGTACATTTATGTATATTTCATACATTTTATTAAAATCATTCAAATTAAATGACCAATATCCCCCCACGCAGTCTTGCGGTGATCGCACCATGAATCTCCATGACTACGGCATGCTGCTGCCCTGCGGAATCGACCGTTTCCGAGGGGTGGAGTTCGTCTGCTGCCCCGCCGAGGCGGAGCGGGACGGGGACAGCGCCGAGCGGGACGGGGACGACTCGGACGTCTGGTGGGGCGGGGCCGAGGCCGACTACTCGGACAACAGGTAGGCACACGCTCAAAATACACACACAATACACACACACACACACACACCATACACACACAAAATAGGTAGGCACACGCTCAAAATGATGACACACACACGCAACACACTCAAAATACACACACAATACACCCAATACACACACAAACACAATACACACACAAAATACACACACACTCTACACACACACACGCAATACTCACATAAAAATCAATTGTATTGGGTATGTGAAACACCCAATAATATAAAAACACTAAGATACTTACACACCAAAATACAGCTACTTTGTATACATGTAATAATACATATTTTAATTTCACACAGACAATTAGCATTTATGTTTATAAAAAAAATGTATGTACTGTAATATAAAATATATATACCGTGGATATTAGCCTGCACTAACCACTCAGCTTAATTTAGTTAGCTCAGCGGCTCTTTCGGGCTCAAACTTAAATAATAAAATGGTGATTTTCTCTAAGCAAGAGTCTCTTTCAAAGTTTCAAAATGGCTGCGTTGTTGCTGTGAGCCGATGGTGTTCTTATCGACGTCACGCACACGACCTTGAAGGAACGATGCAACAGCTGGCACGCTTATTTGACCAGTTAGCGATTGTTGCGGTGTTTAGACTGAAGTACAAAATCTCACTTTAGTGTGGGTGTGTGTGTGGGTGTGGGTGTGGGTGGTCATTACACACCCACACACAAACACCCACACTTTGCATAATACAAATCTGGCTCCTTGATTGCATTGCGGCTGCTGGTAATTGGAAAACCTCTTAACCTCCATCATCGTCTGTCCTCTCTCTCTCTCTCTCGGTCTCTCTCTCTCGGTCTCTCTCTCTCTCTCTCTCTCTCTCTCTCTCTCTCTCTCTCTCTCTCTCTCTCTCTCTCTCTCTCTCTCTCTCTCTCTCGTTATCCCCTCGTTATCCCTCCACCCCCGCTGGCTCTTTCTCCTCCCTTGTTATGCCTCAACCTTCCTGACTTTCCCGCCCAACCTCCACCTTCACACCCCCTCCTCCTCCCCAACCACTGCCTCACTACCACCACCCACACCTCTCTCCCTCCACCTTTACCACCACCACATTAACCTGCTCCTGCCTACTACCTCCACCTTCTATCGTCACCACCACTATCTCCACCTTCCACCACCACCACCACCCCATCACTCCAATCATCTCCCTTCTCCACCTTTACCACCACCACATTAAACTGTTCCTGCCTACTACCTCCACCTTCTATCGTCACCACCACTATCTCCGCCTTCCATCGTCATCATCATCATCACATTAACCTGCTCCTACTTACTACCTCCACCTTCCCAATCACGCTCACCTTTTCACCACCGCCCCAATCGCCTCCCTCCTCCGTCACTACCACCTCCGCTTCCCATGCCACACCCAATTTTTCACCAACCCAAACCATCCCCCCTCTTCAACCTTCTCCAACCTTCTCCCACTTCTTCCACCACCTCCACCCCCACCCCCATCACCCCAACCCTCTCCCATCATCACCTCCACCTCTCTCTCTCTCTCTCTCCCCCCCACCCCCCATCACCAGCATGGTGCGGGAGCCAGTGCAGCCCCCCAAGCAGCAGCAGCAGCAGCAGGCGGAGGAGAAGGCAGCAGAGAGGGAGGAGGAGGAGGAGAAGAAGGGGGGTGAGGACGACGACGATGAGGGAGCCAAGCGCTCTGGAGAGGACCAGAAGCAGGACGAGGCGGCCATGCTGGACGAGTACCTGGCGGGCGTGACGGTGGCCGCACTGGACGGAGACCGCAACGGAGACGGCGACATGGACGTAGCGGAGGTCACCACCGCTGCTGCCGCCGTGGTCGCCAACGTCGCCAACGGCAAGAGCGACGACTACGGGGACGAGGATGTCGTCCTTGACGAGGATGAGGAAGACGACGACGAAGGCGCCGACATGATGGACGACGAGGATGATTATGAGGATGATGAGGACGACCAGCCCACCACCGACGTCGCCATGACGACCACCACCACCACCACCACCACGGAGTCCATCGAGGAGGTGGTCCGAGGTGAGCGCCAACATTATCCCATGTTGATTATTTATTTTATTTTAATTTAATTTTATTTATTTTATGCATAGTCGTGGACAGCATGGGTTAGCGTCCATGCTAGCCCATGTGTTGGCACACGTAAGCGTCCAGGCAAACCCATACGTTGGCACATGTTAGCGTCCAATGTCAATATAGGTGTTGGCACGTGTTAGCGTCCATGCTAATCCGTGTATTAGCACCCAGTGCTAACCAGCGCATTAGCACGAGTTAGCGTCCGTGCTACTATTATTGAAATGTGTGACAGCCCATATGTACGTGTGTGTGTGTCACAGAGGTGTGTCTGGCCAGCGCGGAGACCGGTCCGTGCCGGGCCATGCTGTCCCGCTGGTACTTTGACCGCGAGGAGGGCCGCTGTGCCCAGTTTATCTACGGCGGCTGCGGCGGCAACAGGAATAACTTTGACTCCGAGGAGTACTGTCTGTCGGTCTGCCACAGTGTCCGTGAGTCCCGCCAAAAATCAGTGGCGGACGTGCTAAATGTTAGCCGCTCCACTGCCGCCACCCCGCCTTCTCCCCTGACTACTACCACTTCTGCTTCTACTACTAGTATTAGCTTCTCTGGTGTGTCCCTAACCCCTCACGTTGGCTAACTTCTAATCCTCGCCTTTCTTCGGCTTCTAGAGCTAACGGCTATCCTTAACCACTACTCGCTGGTTTTCCTCACCGCTTGGTGTCTCCCTGTGGACAAAATCCAACGCTAACCCAACACTTTTCCCTCCTGCTCTGTGTGTGTGTGTGTGTGTGTGTGTGTGTGTGTGTGTGTGTGTGGTGTGTGTGTGTGTGTGTGTGTGTGTGTGTGTGTGTGTGTGTGTGTGTGTGTGTGTGTGTGTGTGTGTGTGTGGTGTGTGTGTGTGTGTGTGTGTGTGGTGTGTGGGAGAGATCATGTTCCAATTGCACTTAAACCTCACTCACCTTTTTTTAAATTGTACGCGTCGGTGGTTGTGAAGTTCGAGATGCTGGTCCCATGTAATCGGATATATTAGTTTCCCCATCTTCTATATGATCCTCGTTTTACTCTTGCGTTGGTCAGGTGTTGGGTTGTTGTCGTTCAAACTGTCAAACCGTATTCAACCGCTCAATTATCGAACAAATATTTATCTTAACCAAGAGGATTTTTTGTGTATTATTCTCGGCTATTTTGTCACTGTTTTCTTATAAAAGAGAGTAGTGGCTTCATACGAGTTATGTTCTGAAAAACACTAACTCCGTTTCCGCCAAAAAAAATTAAATTCTGGGATTTGCGTTTTCCGATTATGGTCCAATTACGCAAAATGTGCGTCAATAGCAGCGTGTGACCGTTCCCCTTTTTAAGTGCTTTTTTTTAATTGCACAATTTAAAATGATTTAAAACCATTTTCCATTCCTCATTTAGGAGGATGACTGGGGTTTTTATTGTCTCACTCGAGGACGCCTCGAGTTGAGCACATTGGCAGGGGGGAATCGAAACACGGAACCTTGTTTTTTTTTTAGCTCGTGGAGTTGAACACTCCTGCCGCTCGATCAATAAACAAACAAATCTACTTCTTGAATGGGTTGTTAAGTATCCCTCAATGCTTGTGAATCATTTCTGTGGCTTTATATTTAATTTTTATGGAGGATTTGTTGCAAAGCAGTTTGGACTTGACCAAGCGTGCCGGTTGCTACTGAGTGATTAGTGTGGAGACTCAGGGAATCTTCTAGGATGTCCAGACATGCTCCTGATGAAGAGAAACTTAAAGGAAGAGAGTTAAAGATTTCCTCTGGACAGTGTCTTGATTGCTGTGTGTGTGTGTGTGTGTGTGTGTGTGTGTGTGTGTGTGTGTGTGTGTGTGTGTGTGTGTGTGTGTGTGTGTGTGTGTGTGTGTGTGTGTGTGTGTGTGTGTGTGTGTGTGTGTGTGTGTGTGTGTGTGTGTGTGTGTGGGGTCTTGCCAAGTACTTTGTCTATGCCACTGCAAATCTGTTTGCCTATTCCACCAGTGTGTGTGTGGGGGGGGGGGTATTAGGTTTCTGCTCTGCCAAGCTAAATTGAGAAAGTGCTGTGGTGTGGGATTGGAAATCCGGTCTGGGACACACACACACACCTTTTATTCACATACACACAAACCCCATTGCCTAACACTTTTTATTCACACACACACACACACACACACGTGTGTGTGCACAGTTTGCACACACATTCTACACTCATTTGCGCTTTCAGTTTCTCCAAGATCGATTATTTGTGTGTGTGCGCGTGCGCACACCCCAAATGCTGCATTGCATTTTTCCCCAAAATATCCAACTCTGAAAATCTGGTGCGTATGATAAAAGAAAGAAATTGGGTCATTTTCATGTTTCAGGCAATCTCATGTGATGCTCTCTGGGTGCAACCAGGTTCACATGATCTTTGACCAACACACACACACACACACACACACACACACACACACACACACACACACACACACACACACACACACACACCACACACACACACACACACACACACACACACACACACACACACACACTCGGTCTGATTAATCAGTGGTTTTTATATGCGTTCAAATACACTGCAAATACTACATCCGTTTCAAACGTGTAGGTAAATCCTCACATTCCAACTGTACAGAGATCAGCGAGTCGTGGGTCTTGTACAGACTCTGGAATCGTTGGAACGAACGGGCGGCGCTATTATCGTCAAGGAGAGCGGTCTAAACTCGCCTGAATCAAACTTGATTTATCAGTTGTGATCCATCGTCCCGAGACATCAACACCCACAACAACACACAGCATCGTTCCAAAATACATCTCTGTTTGCACTGTATTGACATCACACGCCAGCACACGTTGACACGGAGAGCCAAGGCGTGAGTTAATCTACCCCCGAGGGGGGGGGGGGGTGGATCTCGGGCGGTCTCGTGACTCCGGGGAATTGAAAATGATTGGCGTTTTTCCACGGCGCGCCTCCAGAGCGCCCGCCAAAGCCGAGACTTTCGGCCCATCCCCTCTCAACGATCGCCAGCGAGTGTGCAGGATATAAAGCGATGGATAGATAGATGGATAAAATAATAATAATAAAGAAGGGAACAGGGCAGACGTTTGGTGGTAAGCGCCCTGCTTCCCAGTGCTCGGTGACTAAAGTAGTAGGGGGGGAAAAACATTGGTTCTTCAAACACATGACCGAGTCGGTCTCGAGTCTCCCTCCACCCCACTGTGAAATATTAAGGTTGTGCAACCAACTGGAAATCACTGGAATGGAACAAAGGAGGAGGGGGAAGGGGGACGGAGTGCGACCTCTAGTGGCCGGATGTTATCGACGTTCTAAACGTTGTCGATGGTACGTTTGCATGAGGACGGGACACTGGTCGTCATACACAGGAGTTAATCTGTAACAGGGAAACAACCCTCCAGGACAAATCACTAGCAGCAGATATTTGGCTAGGGAGCGGTTTGGCGCTCTGGATAAAGTTCCATAGCCGCAGAGCTTGGCACACAAAGAACCAAAGGTTGAAGCTGGGGCGGGGTTCTCTCTCTCTCTCTCTCTCTCTCTCTCTCTCTCGCTCGCTGTGTCGTGTCGCTCGCTCTCGTGCGTGTGTGTGTGTGCGTCGCTAGCACCAAGCGACCACTGCAACAAGCTTGTTGCTAATAAGCTTGCCATAGCCCTACCACGGCTAGCTCCAATCTATGGCTGCAACAAGCTTGTTACTAAGCTAAGCCCTACAACAGCTTGTTCTAAGCTATGTGTACAACATCTATATCAGCTATGGCTGCAACAAGCTTGTTGCTAAGCTATCCGTACAACAGCCAGCTCAAAGCTACAGCCCCAACAAGCTTTGTTGTTAAGCTTGCTTGTAATTTTCCACATCTGACTAACCCTTTCAACTTGTGTGTGTGTTGAAATAATGTTTCTCTTGGTGGTGGCTGTCCTAAAGACTTGGTGCGGGACAATAAAGTCTAAATCATACAGACTAATTTTGTAATATTTTCTCCACACTCCATTAAACCCCTCCACCTTCCTCCCCCTCCACTACCTTCCTCCCCCTCCACTACCTTCCTCCTCCTCCCCCTTTCCTTCTCCACCTTCCTCCTCCTCCTCCCTCTTTCCTTCTCCACCTTCCTCCTCCTCCTCCCTTCTCCACCTTCCTCCTCCTCCTCCACTACCACCCTCCTCCCTCTTTCCTTCTCCACCTTCCTCCTCCTCCACTACCACCCTCCTTCCTCCTCCTCCACTACCACCCTCCTTCCTCCTCCTCCACTACCACCCTCCTCCTCCTCACCCCCCCCATCCCCATCCTCTCCCTCCTTCCTTCTCCACCTTCCTCCTCCTCCGCTACCATCCTTCTCTTTCCTCCTCCTCTACCACCCTCCTCCTCCTCCTCACCCCCCCCCATCCCCATCATCTCCTTCCTTCTCCACCTTCCTCCTCCCTTTCCTTTACCACACCACCACCCCCTCCCCTCCCAGTGCCAACAGCGTCCCCCAGCACCCCCGACGCGGTGGACCACTACCTGGAGTCCGCCGGGGACGACAACGAGCACGCTCGCTTCCAGAAGGCCAAGGAGAGTCTGGAGGCCAAGCACCGCGACCGCATGGCGCAGGTACACACACACAAACACGCGGACAAACACCCGCACGCAGACGGAAGGAAAACACACAAGCACACACAGGCAAATGGCGAGATAAAGCACCTATAAACGCAACGCAACGCAACACAAACACAAACACAAGCAACAACTACGAAACAAGCAAAACACACATGAGAGAATGGATAAACACATAAAGGATAAACGTGCACAGCAACACACAAACAAATGCACACAAACAAGCCAACAAGAAGGCAAACAACAACAACAAAATAAACACAAATACAAACAAAACAAATGGAAACGTTTGTTATAAAACGGGGCTGTCTATGCAGTAGAAAGGAGCAACAAAAAGAGAAACTGGTGCTACATGACCAGAGAACAGTTGGAAATACAGCCCTAAATAACTGGTGCTACATGACCAGAGAACAGTTGGAAATACAGCCCTAAATAACTGGTGCTACATGACCAAAGAACAACAGTTGGAACAACAGCCCTAGAGAACTGGTGCTACATGACCAGAGAACAACAGCCCTAGAGAACTGGTGCTACATGACCAGAGAACAACAGTTGGAACAACAGCCCTAGAGATCTGGTCCTACATGACCAGATAACTGTTGGAACATCAGCCCTAATGAACTGGTGCTACTTGACCAGAGAACAACAGCCCTAGAGAACTAGTGCTAGATGAGCAGAGAAACAACAGCCCGAGAGAACTGGTGCTACATGACCAGAGAACAACAGTTGGAAATACAGCCCTATAGAACTGGTGCTAAATTTACAGAAAACAACAGTTGTAACAACAGCCTGAGAGAACTGGTGTTACATGACCAGAGAACAACAACCCTAGATAACTGGTGCTACATGACCAGAGAACAGCCCTAGAGAACTGGTGCTACATGATCAGAGAACAACCCTAGAGAACTGGTGCTACATGACCAGAAAACAGCTGTTACAACCCGCGATGTCCAAGGGTGTTCGACAAACGGGTAAAGGGGATCCCGTGTGTGCCAGTGCAAGAACGGAGTCAACACAGGGGTCAAAGTGCAATAACTGTATTTGTGGACAACAAAGGATACAGACACAGGATACACTCAAATACCAAATACTCAGGAACCAGGCCTAGGGACCTGGTGGAAGTATGCCAAATCAAAAAGAACTTCACAAAGCTAGGGGAAAAAGGAAAAGTTCCCTCTCCCAAATTCCATATAGCAGCGGTGGCAACAAGCGGTTGACCAAACACACTACTCTATCAAAACGTACATGGGTGGCATACCCCCTCTAACCTAGGGTATTTAACAATGAGTTACCTACGTGGTGAAAATGTAAAGAGACCTCTGTCTCAACTGTCCCGAAGACCTGGACCTTACCTATACCCACCACCGTAGGGACGTGCATGCCGTGAGGGTGACAAACAAAAGAGGGTGAGCTGCAACAAACTGGGAGCCTTCATACCAAAGAAAACTAGCAGGTGGCGGTGATTGGTAGGGTGACTGGTGATTGGTGGGGGAGTCCGGATCCTGGTGCTGGAGCAGGGCGGGGCTCTGACCTGTAGCAGGGACCAAGGCCCACAGCACCACCCGAAAGCACCACATGCCGTAACAGCCCTAGAGAACTGGTGCTACATGACCAGAGAACAGCCCTAGAGAACTGGTGCTACATGACCAGAGAACAGCCCTAGAGAACTGGTGCTACATGACCAGAGAACAACAACCCTAGAGGACTGGTGCTACATGACCAGAGAACAGTTGGAACAACAACCCTAGAGAACTGGTGCTACATGACCAGAGAACAGCCCTAGATAACTGGTGCTACATGACCAGAGAACAGCCCTAGAGAACTGGTGCTACATGACCAGAGAACTACAGCCTTAGAGAACTTGTGCTACATGACCAGAGAACAGCAGTTGGAACAACAACCCTAGAGAACTGGTGTTACACGAGCAGAGAAGAACAGTTGGACCAACAGCCCTAGAGAACTGGTGCTACATGACCGGAGAACAACAAGTGATGGACAATTATAGCAGGAATAGGATAGTAGGTATAAACAGTTTCTTGTTGTTGGGCGGTGTTACTGGACAGTGGGAAGGAAGGAAGTGAGGAAAGGAATTTGGTGTAGATACAAGACATGGAGAGAGAGTGTGGATGGGAGGAGAGAGGTATCTAAAAGATAAGGGGGAGAGAGAGAAGAGGGAGGGTCAAACTCGGAACCTTTCACCTGGGAATCAAAACACCCTAGCTACGCCCCTATCCTGTCAGACAGGAATGTCTGAGTGGAGACAGGAAGACCATTTCCAGTCAAGGAAACGGAGACGAAGGGGCCAAAACATTCTGCCAACTTCGGAAAGAATGTCGGAACGCGTTTCATTTCAATTTGACATTCCATTCAGGCTTAAAGTCCTTAACCTGATTAATAAGAAGACTCCCAAGAAGCTATCCGTACAAGACTTTCAAGACTTGTTTTTGGAAAATAGTTAGAAGACCAAATCCAAAAAAAAACAAAAAAAGACCAATAAAAAATAAAGCAAGTTAGTTAGTTTTATTCACTGTGGGGTTTTTTTGTTATGGCTGTACACTGTAAAAATCTAATATTTTCCAGCGTTACACGTCATTATGGTATATATAAATATAATATTCACGCTGCGCTTTTTCCGATCGAAAACGCGGTCATTTTTCAGATATTTGGCGCAACCTGTTGGTGAGAATGTTGAGACCCCCGAATATTAGGGAGGCAGGAGACCAAAAAAAATGTGTCTTCCATTGAGACCAATACGGTAAATAGACTAATAATGAATAGTACCACAGACGTTTTCCACACTCTGATCCAGACGGTTAATCCCTGCGGGCCTCATCAGATACCACCTCCATTTATTTAGAGAACCACAGGACACTCCTATGTGGAGTGCCAAGTCCCTGGTGTTTAGGGATTATGGTGCTTTGTGGTTCTTCTTTATTGTGTTGTGTTTTTTCCTCACAAGTATCGTCCGTCTGGCTAACTCTGCCGTTCGGTTGCCCAAAAACAACCTCCTGTTTTTGAGGCCTTGCTTGAAACGCTGTTAACGTACTGGAACGTATCCGGAAGAACGGAAGAATTCAGGTGGTTCTGAAAGGGTTCTGGGTTCGATTCCCCCCCCCCCCCCCCCGCCCCCATTGTCCAGAGTCTACCCGTAGGCGTCCTTGAGCAAGATGCCTTTCCTTAACCCCCTACCCACCGTCTCATTAAGGAGTTATGTCTGGATATGAATCTGATGAATCACTAAATCAATCGTACATTCCAAGTACATCCGCCGATGAGCATCCATCTGCTGTTCTCTGCACGCCAAGACGGGAACATCCAATTTGCACAGCTGAGGTTGACTCAGGGTGGGTGTGTGTGTGTGTGTGTGTGTGTGTGTGTGTGTGTGCGTGTGTGTGCAGGTGATGAGGGAGTGGGACGAGGCAGAGAAGGAGGCCAAGAGTCTGCCCCGTGCCGACAAGAAGGCTGTCATCCAGGTTGGGCACACACGCACACAGAAGGTTAACATGTTGGCACTAGAAATATTTTTGCGCAATCTCTACTGCGTTAAAGGTTACTACAACAGGGGGGGGAGGGGGGTGTATTATTGGCTTTTATACACACACACACACACACACACACACACACACACACACACACACACACACAACACACACACACACACACACACACACACACACACACACACACACTCTCTTGCATAACCATCACCATTCCCCATAATATCTCGTTATTATAATTATTATTATTATTGCGTTATGCGTTCGATTGCCGGCCCTGGGTATCTGTTACCGTGGAAACAGTTTCCCGTGGTACCTCCCTGCATTTGTCGGCAATCTTATGATTCGGAATAATTGTAATTTCTGAATAGATAACATGATGGGGCTGTTTCTATTATCGATCTGTATCACAATGTCGTCGTGATGGAATCAAGTCCTATCTCCAGCGGCCAATCATTGTTGTCTGTTGGAAAAGATTATATTTTAAATAATAAATAAATAATTAGCTTTGTCGGCATTTTGTCAGAAGTGTGTAAATAGCTACTTACCCCACCCAACCACTAGTGGGCAGTAGTGAGAATAAAGTGTGTGTGGTGTGTGCAGCGGTTCCAGGACAAGGTGGATTCCCTGGAGCAGGAGGCGGCCAGCGAGCGGCAGCAGCTGGTGGAGACCCACATGGCCCGGGTGGAGGCCCTGCTGAACGACCGACGCCGCCTGGCCCTGGAGAGCTACCTCACCTCCCTGCAGCAGGAGCCCCCCAAGGTCAGCTCAAGCTAAACATCCTCCTCCTCCTCCTCCTCCTCCTCCTCCTCCTCCTCCTCCTCCTCCTCCTCCTCCTCCTCCTCCTCCTCCTCCTCCTCCTCCCTGTAGTAAGCAGGAGCATCCCAAGGTGATGTTAGACAGAGAGGGGAAATGCGCACATACGCACGCACTCACTCACTCTCTCTCTTTCACCCTCTCACACTCTTTCACTCATACTCTCTCTCTCTCACTCAAACTCTCTCTCTTTCACTCACACTCTCTCTTTCACTCATACTCTCTCTCACTCTTTCACTCATACTCTCTCTTTCACTCATACACTCTTTCACTCATACTCTCTCTCACTCTTTCACTCATACTCTCTCTCACTCTTTCACTCATACTCTCTCTTTCACTCATACACTCTTTCACTCATACTCTCTCACTCTTTCACTCATACTCTCTCTCACTCTTTCACTCATACTCTCTCTCACTCTTTCACTCATACTCACTCTCACTCACACTCTTTCATTCTTCTCTCACTCACACACTCTCACACTCTTACTCACTCACTCTCTCTCTCTCTCTTATCACACACACACTCTCACTCTCTCCCACACACACACACACACACGCACAGAAACCCAGACGCACACACATACTGTACTTTGAACAAATCCTCAATACACACCACCACCACCGTTGGTTGCGTGGTGTGTAGAGTTTTCAAAATTCTTTCCTCTTCCTCTCTCTCTCATTTGTTCGTCCTCGTCCCGCATCTAATTAAATCATTGATTGTATTGTCCATTTTCCCGCTCTTTTTGTCCAGCCCCGCCACGTGTTCAGCCTCCTCAAGAAGTACGTGCGTGCCGAGCAGAAGGACCGCCAGCACACCCTCAAGCACTTTGAGCACGTCCGCATGGTGGACCCCAAGAAGGCCGCGCAGATACGACCCCAGGTAACCCCGCCCCCGGGACTCACTCCCCCCCCCCCCTCTCTCTCCCTCCCACCTTCCCTCCCTCCCTCCTTCCCTCATTACCTCGGTCTCTCTCTCTCTCTTTCTCTTTCTCTCTCTCCCTCCCTCTCTCTCTCCCCCCCTCTCTCTCTCTCTCTCTCCCTCCCTCCTTCCCTCATTCCCTTCCTCTCTCTCTCCCCCCCTCTCTCTCTCTCTCTCTCTCTCTCTCTCTCTCTCTCTCTCTCTCTCTCTCTCTCTCTCTCTCTCTCTCTCTCTCTCTCCCTCTCCCTCTCCCGCAATTCCCGTGTGATTCATGTTTTTCCACAGTCAGTATTTATTGTATTCTGTGTATACCGATAGATGGATGAATGGAAAGATAGAGGTTTTTTTTTATATATTTTACTATATATATATATATATATTTTTTTTTTTTGTATGTGTGTGTGTGTCCAGGTGCTGACCCACCTGCGTGTGATCGAAGAGCGTATGAACCAGTCCCTGGGTCTCCTGTACAAGGTCCCCGGGGTGGCTGACGACATCCAGGACCAAGTCGGTGAGTCTCTCCCCTCCTCCTCCTCTCCCGCTCTCCCTCTCTCTTTTTCCCCCCTCTGCCGTTCCCTTCCTCCCACTGTCTGCCTCTGTCTCCCCTCTCTCCTCTGTCTCCCCTCTGTCTCCCCTCTCTCCTTCTGTCTCCCCTCTGTCTCCCACTCACCCCCCTCTGCCTCCCACTCACTCCCCTCTGCCTCCCCTCTCTCATTCTCTCCTCTGCCTCCCCCTCTCTCCCCTCTGCCTCCCCCTCTCTCCCTCTGTCTCCCCCTCTCTCCCTCTGTCTCCCCCTCTCTCCCTCTGTCTCCCCCTCTCTCCCTCTGCCTCCCCCTCTCTCCCCTCTGCCTCCCCCTCTCTCCCTCTGTCTCTCCCTCTGCCTCCCCCTCTCTCCCTCTGCCTCCCCCTCTCTCCCCTCTGCCTCCCCCTCTCTCCCTCTGTCTCTCCCTCTGCCTCCCCCTCTCTCCCTCTGCTCTCCCTCTGCCTCCCCCTCTCTCCCCTCTGCCTCCCCCTCTCTCCCCTCTGCCTCCCCCTCTCTCCCTCTGTCTCTCCCTCTGCCTCCCCCTCTCTCACCTCTGCCTCCCCCTCTCTGCCTCCCCCTCTCTCCCCTCTGCCTCCCCCTCTCTCCCCTCTGTCTCCCCCTCTCTCCCCCTCCCTCTCTGCCTTCCTCTCTCTCCCTCTGTCTCCCCCCTCTCTCCCTCTGCCTCCCTCTCTCCCCCTCCCTCTCTGCCTTCCTCTCTCTCCCTCTGTCTCCCCTCTCTCTCCCTCTGCCTCCCCCTCTCTCCCTCTGCCTCCCCCTCTCCCCCTCTCTCCCCCTCTCTCCCCCTCCCTCTCTGCCTCCACTCTCTCCCCTCTGCCTCCCCCTCTCTCCCCTCTGCTTCCCCCCCCTCTCTCTCTCTCTCTCTCTATGTCTGTCTCCCTCTCTCCCTCTGTCTCTTTGTCCCTAAACGTTAAACCACACACACACACACACACACATTGCAGCACAGTGTTTTGGCCAGCAGGAGGCGCACCGTGAGCTGTTCCTATCCGACATTCAGAAGCCGCTTCGCAATCCAGTCAGTCTCCACGGTGGTTTTTTAGAATTGCCGTGTTTTCCTAACAAAACTGCATTTAATTTTTTTTTTACGTGGCGCCTTTTTCTGTTTACACCTCAAGTCGACGATAAAAGGAGGAAAAGGTGGAGGAGGAGGGGGGGGGGGGGGGTTGGTGCCGGGGAGGACTACTGAGCGGGAATTAAAAATGTTAATGAAATTCACCGGAGCCAGACGATATTCCCTGTGGGGCTTTCAAGTTTGAACTGATTTCAAGTTGGCCGTCTTTTTGTTGACAGAGAGGGAGAGAGAGGGAGGGAGAGAGTAAATCTCCTAATTAAACAAGCCTCTCTTAGCCCAATTCCCCAGCGCAGAAAGTTGTTTAGCTTTTCGCAGAGGGAGGCTGGTGGCCTGATTCTTGTTCCCTCAGAGAGGGAGAGAGAGACGTGGAAGAGAGTTTACCAGGAACATAATGAAGTCCTCACGTCGGGGAAATAAATTAGTCTTAGCTCTCTCTCTCTCTCTCTCTCTCTCTCTCTCTCGCTCTCTCGCTCTCTCTCTCTCTCTGTCTCTGTCTCTCTCTCTCTCTCTCTCTCTGCCCCTCTCTGCCTCTCTCTCTCTCTCTCTCTGCCTCTCTCTCTCTCTCCATGTCCCTCGCCCTTCCGTTCGCCCGTCATGCTAGTCTGGGTGTCTGGGTTTATTGGAGTGCATGTGCGTCACAGGACCATCTGTGTCACACACACACACACACACACACACAGTTGACGCAATAGAGAATCAATCGTTTACCAACTATGCTTGTGTGAAAACCCCCGTGCTCACAAACAATATAAACCTTTTTATTTAATTAGTTTTATCCCACCCTTATTCTGTTTTTCGAACTGCCGATGAAACGCAAGCAAAGTGAGGTCCAAGACGTGAACCACAAAAGTAATCAAGTCATTAAACAAATCTTTTTTTTATGTAGATGGGTAATGAAATTACGACGCTTTACAAAATCGCAAGATGCTCTCTCTCGCTCTCTTTCTCTATGCCGCTCGCTCTCTGGCTCTCTGGCTCTGTCTCTCTCTTTCTCTTGGCCCCTTTCTCTTTCTCTCTTCCTTTCTGCCTCTCTCTTTCTCTTTCTCTTTCTCTCTCTCTCTTCCTTTCTGCCTCTCTCCTGCCTCCCTCTCTCTCTCTCTCTCTCTCTCTCTCTCTCTCTCTCTTTCTCTTCCTTTCTGCCTCTCTCTCCTGCCTCCCTCTCTTTCTCTTTCTCTCTTCCTTTCTGCCTCTCTCTCTCTCTCTCTCTCTCTCTCTCTCTCTTTCTCTTTCTTTCTCTCTCTTCCTTTCTGCCTCTCTCTCCTGCCTCTCTCTCTCTCTCTCTCTCTCTCTCTCTCTTTCTCTTTCTCTCTCTCTCTTCCTTTCTGCCTCTCTCTCCTGCCTCCCTCTCTCTCTCTTTCTCTTTCTTTCTGCCTCTTTCTCTCTTTCTTTATGCCTCTTTCTCTCTCTTTCTTTATGCCTCTCTCTCTCTCTCTCCTCCCCTGCCTCCCTCTCTCTCTCTCTGCCCCTTTCTCTCTCTATCTGCCTCTCTCTCTCTCTCTCCCCCTCCCCCCTCCTGTTTGATTCATGTGTTTTCCTTTCCGGAGCCTTCTGTCAAACGCCAGCGGTCACTGAGCGTCATCCTGTTTGATGGGGGCTCTGATCCCTGTTTGTTCCTGGGGCCGAGTGGCGTCACTCAAAGCGTGGCGCGGCGTCACACTTAGTCACAGCTACGTCTTCTCTTTTCATGTAGTGGCTTCTCTCTGGTTCCCCGGGGGGGGTGTCAACACGGTTGGTGGTGGGTAGAGTGCTGGGGATATGTATACGTTTTTTTTTTTTTTTACATAATTGTAAACGTAAAAGGTTACAATTAGTCCCATGAAGAATTACTCCTGGAAAAGTGAACACCACCATTTGAGAAAACGACTTGAGTAATGTGTTAACCAAGTATCTTTTCACTTTTACTGAAAGTACAAGGTACTTGCCATTTGAATCTATTTTTCTGGGGGCGTGCAGGCCAGTGCAAAAATAATGAACGACCATCTCTATCTCCTCCCTCCCATCTTCTCCACCTCCTCCATCTCCTCCTCCACCTTAATCTTTCTCCTCCTCCAACTCCTCTTACTCCTCCTCCACTACTCCTACATCACCATCTCCTCCTCTACCTCCTCCATCTCCTACTCCACCACCCCTCCATCACCATCTATTCCTCCACCATTTCCTCCTCCATCACCATCTCTTCCTCCATCTCTTCTTCTTCCACCTCCTCCATCTCCTACTCCACCACCCCTCCATCACCATCTATTCCTCCACCACCTCCATCTCCTCCTCCACCACCCCTCCATCACCATCTCTTCCTCCATCTCTTCTTCTTCCACCACCTCCATCTCTCCTCCACCACCCCTGCATCTCCTCTTCTTCCAAATCCTCCATCTCCTCCTCCTCCACCACCCCTCCATCACCACCACCTATCCTCCTCCTCCTCCACAACCACTTCCTCCTCCACAACCACCTCCTCCTCCTCTACAACCACCACCACCACCACCTCCTCCTCCTCCTCCTCCTCCTTACCCTCCCCCCCCCCCCCCCCCCCAACAGAGCTCCTCCAGCGGGAGCAGGCGGAGATGGCCCAGCAGCTGGCCAACCTGCAGACGGACGTGAGGGTGAGCTACGGCAACGACGCCCTGATGCCCGACCAGGAGCCGGGGGAGCCGGGCCCCGAGGGGGCCGAGGGCCTGGACCTGCTGGCCCAGGACGACTACCTGGGGCTGGGCCACGGCGTGGGCTACATCCACCCCGAGAGCTTCAACCAGGCCAACACGCAGAACCAGGGTGAGGGGGGTGGAAGCACGCACGCACGCACACACATACACACACACACACACATTTACACGGGACACGCATATTAGAAGATGCAGCACACAGGGAATAGCTTGTCATTAGTGCACACGGGACATTAACACACATTGAACACACACTCATTGTAATATGCATTGTTCACATGCATTCTAAATTCTCTCTCTCTCTCTCTCTCTCTCTCTCTCCAGTCGAACCTGTGGACAGCCGCCCAAACATCGATCAAGGCTTGCCCACACGACCAGGTACTGTGGGTGTGTGTGTACTAACTGTTGGTGTGTGTGTGTGTGTACTAACTGTTTAGGTGTGTGTGTGTGTGTGTGTGTGTGTGTGTGTGTGTGTGTGTGTGTGTGTGTGTGTGTGTGTGTGTGTGTGTGTGTGTGTGTGTGTGTGTGTGTGTGTGTGTGTGTGTGTGTGTGTGTGTGTGTGTGTGTGTGTGTGTGCTAACCGTTGGTGTCTGTGTGTGTAGTGACAGGGATGAAGATGGAGGTGATTCCTGAGCTGAGGATGGAGAAGGAGGACAGACAGACCGAGTTTGAGGTCCACCACCAGAAACTGGTACGCACACACACATGCACACTCATGCACACTCGTCTCAATGGAAGTTTCTTCAAGGCAAGCTGCAGCTCCCAGAGGCAATGGCAAAATAGATTTAATATTCTGTACTCATGTTCCCACATCACACACACACACACACACGGGAATACAGATGAATATTATTCATATGGTTTTATTTATCGATGGCATTTGCAGTACAAAGGCGGGCGAGAAGGCAGCGTGAAATGAAACCAGGCTGGAGCCTTAATGTTTCCTGGTCTCTCTCTTTTGGTCTCTCTGCCTCTCTTTGTCTTATTCTCTCTCTCTGTCTCTCTCTCTCTCGGTCTGTCTCTCTATCTCGGCCTGTGTCTCTGTCTCTGCCTCTCTTTGTCTTATTCTCTCTCTCTGTCTCTGTCTCTCTCTCTCTCTCTCGGTATGTCTCTATCTCGGCCTGTGTCTCTGTCTCTGCCTCTCTTTGTCTTATTCTCTCTCTCTGTCTCTCTCTCTCTCTCTCGGTATGTCTCTATCTCGGCCTGTGTCTCTGTCTCTGCCTCTCTTTGTCTTATTCTCTCTCTCTCTCTCTCTGTCTCTGTCTCTCTCTCTCTCTCTCGGTATGTCTCTATCTCGGCCTGTGTCTCTGTCTCTGCCTCTCTTTGTCTTATTCTCTCTCTGTCTCTCTCTCTCGGTCTGTCTCTCTATCTCGGTCTGTGTCTCTGTCTCTGCCTCTCTTTCAGTCTATCTCTCTCTATCTGCCTCTCTCTCTCTCTCTCTCTCTGTCGCTTGCTCTCTCTGTCGCTTGCTCTCTGTCGTTCTCTCTCTGTCGCTCTCTGTCTCTCGCTCTCTCTCTTTGTCTCTCTCTCTCTCTCTGTCTGTCTGTCACTCTCTCTTTCTCATGTCATTTTCTTTTTTCCGGTGGGACATAAGGGGGAAATTAAATTCTCTCAAGTCTATAAAACACAGTGTGTGTAAACACACACACACACACACACACACACACACACACACACACACCTCCGTCTGTCCCGTCAGCTGTAAAGTGTGTGGTGTAGAAACGGTAACAGAACGTCACACTTCTCTGACCTGCAGCAGATTGTGTGTGTGTGGACACTTGTGTTTTTGGGGTGTGTCATTGTGTGTGTATCAAGTTGATTGTTTTGGTGGTTTTGTGTGTGTGCGTGTACGGCCCATTGGAGTGTGTGTGTGTTCTACCCAACAACTGTGTCGCTATTGTTTTTCAATTCTGCCTCAAGAAACCATGCATCCCCTCTTATTCCCTTTTAATCCTAATCCCTCACCCCTCCTCATCCCCCCCCCCCCCCCCTGCCGTTAATCCCCGAGTAATCCACGCATTTTCATTCCGTATCACATAACCCACCGAGGACGGAGCACAACGCTGGGATTGAAAACCCCCTAAATCTGGATTATAATACGTTTGGTGTACAAACCCTGTCTTTTTTCTTTTATTTGTTTAACCCCTCTGGGCTCACTGTGGTTCCCAGGTAGACCACGCCACCACGTCTCTGATCAGAGGGAGACTGGTGTCAGCCCCTGAGATGATGACATAACCGATGAGATCATAAATATAGATTGTTTGTTTTTTTTAAACAGAAAATGTGATTGAGATTTTTTTTCTTTTTGCGGGGAGGGGGGACAGTTCGATTTTTGCAGGAAATCATTTCTTGTGTGTCTCTTGTGTATTTTTAAGTGTTTTGGTTATTTTTACAATTTCAACATTTAGCCTTTTTTTTATTTTTACATTGGATATTTTTTTTTTCATAGATTTTTGTAGTTTCTTTAAGATTTATTTATTTTATTTTGAATTGATTTTGAACAATCATTTTTTTTTTATTGGCTGAAAAAAGCGTTATTCAAATCAATAAACTTACATCCGCGCTCATCTCAGATTTCTCGATCCCAGGTGTTCTTCGCCGAGGACGTGGGCTCCAACAAGGGCGCCATCATCGGCCTGATGGTCGGCGGCGTCGTCATAGCGACCGTCATCGTCATCACCCTGGTGATGCTGAGGAAGAAGCAGTACACCTCTATCCACCACGGAGTCATTGAGGTGAGATGCACACACACACACACACACACACACACACACTCTTGTGGCGATAGCAATCATGTACAGATGGTAGAAGCGATTCTTAGCTTTAGTGCACAATGTCCTTCGCTCTTAACTCCTCTCTCTACCCCCCCTCTCTTACCCTTCCTCTCTCGCTCTACCCCCCCCTCTCTCTCTCTCTGCCTCTCTCTCTCTCTCTCTCTCTCTCCCTCCCAGGTGGATGCGGCAGTCACCCCAGAAGAGAAGCACCTCTCCAAGATGCAGCAGAACGGCTACGAGAACCCCACCTACAAGTTCTTTGAGCAGATGCACAACTGAGGAGCACACACACACACACACACACACACACAAACACACATATTCCACTCCATAAAACCCCAAATACACTCACTTGCACCCAAACCTGACCTGGAGTTTCCCCTCCTGTCCACTTTTCCCGCCTCTTTTGACCTCCTCCGAAGCTACAAGCGTAAGTTGTAGTTTTGTGGTTGGAGAACGTTTGGGTAAAACTACAAACTACACGTGTAGTTCTGCGGAAGGGAGTTGTAGTTATTTTTACGCCGGGTATTCTAGTTTAATGCCGACGACTGGATACAAAAATAGTTATGGTTACGAGGATCTAGGGGGGGGGGGGGGGGGGGGGATACAGTCTCCCCGAAACCCACTGCAATGTGTGTGTGTGTGTGTGTGTGTGTGTGTGTACAGCAATCGGGGAAGAACCACCAACACACACACTTTTTAGAATTGTTCTTTTCCCTTTCTTTCTTTCTTTTTCTCTCTCCACATTGCTCCGTTTGGTCCTGCTGATGAGTTGTAGAAGATGAAAAGAGAAAACGCACACACACACACACACACACACACAGGGGGATGAAGAGAGAGAGAGGGAGAGAGGGAGAGGGAGAGAGACGTACGTTTAGCTATAAATGCTGACTCCCGGTTCCATTCATTCAAAAACGTCCTAATTCTAATTAGATTTCTGCCGCCTCTACGGAATAATTCAGAGTAAAAAAAAAAAAACACACCTGGCGTTACTATTAGAAGAAAATGTCGGTCGTTTCCCTCTTCCGGTTTTTTTTTCAGACAAACTACATTCCTACTCCTTTCATTGCAGTATGCACACACCTCTCTCTCTCTCTCTCTCTCTCTCTCTCTCCTCTCTCTCTCTCTCTCTCGCTCGATCGTCTCAATATCGATAGTTTCCCGAATAAGCTGGTTTTATTTGATTCCATTTTTTTGGGTTGTTTGTAAAAAAAATTAATAGAGAGAGAGAGAGAGAGAGAGTGGGGGGGAAAAGCGGATGTTGATTCTTTTTGTTGGTCTTTTATCGCTTGTTATGTACCGGGGTTAATGCCGACATCATAGCCGTTTCTACGTAGTGCATGACGACGGTAAATCGTGACGGGATTTCGGGAGCCAAAAAAAAACAAAAGTAAATTTAAGCGAGGAAGAAGAGGAGGAAGAAGAAGAACATAATCTCAGGCGGAGCTCTCGCGAGAGCGCACCGTTCTCACCTATAGATTGTCATACTTAGCAAGATTGTACATTTTAATATCTTTCTCGTGATGGCGTGAACTTCCGAACTGAGTTGTTCCGACGACAAATACAATATATATATCTTCATCTAAAAAAAAAAAAATGAACAAGCTTGATATCACGTTAAAATACACATTTAAAAAAAAAAAAGAGAGAGAGATTGTCTGCGTTTTTTGAATTGTACATTTTTATAGCCTATTTTACGTTTTTGGATTTTGTTTTTACCGTGATTTTTGTCTTGGAGAGGGCTTCTAGAACCTAATAGCTATTATCCTTATTCTCAGAAATGCATTGTGCTGATGAACATCTTAAGTAGGCGCTTTTCCAACAATGTCGCTATTTCAAAAAAAAAAAATAGTTTTGCTTCTTTTTTGGGGTGGCATTTGTTTCCATTCAAGTCTGTGTACTTTGATTTTGTACGGGCGTGTGTGTGTGTGTGTGTGTGTATAGCGAGGCAGTGTAACGGTAGCTGGGGCGGGGGGGACCGAAGTATGGAATGCAAAAATGGTTGTCGTGGTGTGTGTGTGTGTGTTCGTTTTTCTCCCGATTGTCGTAATGACTTGTGTCCCAAGTCTGTGTTTGTCCTTTCTTATTTCCAAAATAAACCGACGCGTTTCTGTGATTCGCCCACACTCGTTTGCCAAAAATGTGTGGATATGGGTTATGGTAATGAGTCATTTGGTTATGTAATTGTCATTATTTCTCCCTCAGTCGACCACCTGTTTGGGTGTGGCGACTTCGCCAGAAAGACCTTAACCGTTATTAAGAAACCGTTAGAATACCCGTTTAAAACGAGTGGTCTTCGAGGGGCCAACGGCGACACCTAGTGTTGAGAATCGGAAGTTTCGGAGGGAATTCATAGCCGGGCAAAAGACCCACAACCCACACGGCGGGATGAGTGATGATGAGTTTCAACGGGTCTAAGACAAAAACGGTCGCTATGTGAGATCTGATTCCTAACACTAGATGTTAAGTTGTGATAAGATAACCGTTTTGTGTGTGTGTGTGTGTGTGAAATCATATCTATTCAGGATGCAGTGGGACGAGTCTTTAGCCTCGTGCGTCAGAAGGGTGACACTGACTCCCCCCGACAGAGGGCAGTAGAGTTCAAGATGAAGCAGGATTTTCTTTGTCTTTTTTTTTGTGTGTGGCTATTATATATTTTTTTCCACTGTGTAATATTGTGCGGGTCATTTGCATTGACTGGAAAAATGCTTTCTACACATTATTCCATAATAAAGTTTTGAATGTACATATGGGTAACTGTGGAGTAGTGTGTCATTGTGTCGCAGTGTTGTATAGACTGTTTTACCAGACCACTAATTCGATTCATAAATATTGTGTGACCATTGAGACCAAGAATTGTAATGTTAATAATTGATGTAAGAGGACTGGTTACATTTCAAATGTATACAATATTATATAATATTCAATATTATATAACTATATATAATATTAAGGGCACACATTACAGTAGCGGATTACATCAAGAAACAATTACTTAATTACAAATAATAGTGACATTACTTTCAGGTTATCGATTACTTTTGACATATTTTAGTCATGGATTACATTTAAAGATGACTTCTCAGTACATATATACAGTAATGGACTTCATATCAAGTAGATTAGCCTCTGTCTATATACATAACCGCAGTATAACTGTATAGAGTTACTTGGGTAAGTTTGAGACACATACAGGCACATTGTTCCGCAATGTGTGCACTTATTGGTTATCATCTCTGGAAACCTGGGTTCAATTCTAGCCGAGGGAGGTCTCAGTTGAAGCCTAATATAACTTTTGGAAATGTAATTACGTTGTGAGTTATAACGTCAATCATATAACATGTGACCAGTTGACAAACTGCTTCTTTGGGGTCCATTGGAGAGAGCTACTATTTATCAGCGCACAGACGTCATGTCAATTTTATTTGTATAGCCCTTAATCACAGGGCTTCACAACCCTAGCCCCCTAAGGTCATGAAAACACTCCCTTAATTACATTACATTACAGTCATTTAGCAGACGCTTTTATCCAAAGCCAAGTCAAAAGTGTATTTCATTTCTAACAAGTCTCTAAGAACTGAACCAGTGCTCAGGTAGAAGCAGGGCTGGACTGGGACAAAATTTAGGCCCTGGCATTTTTGGCCCAGACAGGCCCACTGTTGATTGGGCCCAGGGCCGGTTCTAGACTTTGAGGCCCTAGGCAAAATTTTCTGTGGAGGCCCCCCTTTGAGATTTTATTTTACCGGACAAATTCAAAACTTACCGGTCATGTTTCAAAAGCAGGAGGATGAGAGAGGGTTGTCGCGATCGTGAAGTCCAACGGGGGGGGGCTGATTGGGCCAGCCCAGTGTCTGTATAGAAAATTGACCAATGGGCCGCTGGCCCCGATTTATGGGCCGTTCGATGGTAGCTTTCGGCCGGGCCGGCTGGTAAAAAAAAGAAAAAGTACAATAATTCAGGCAAAAGTGTAAGGGAAAAAGTACAATGAGTTGGCAAACAATATGCAACAATATCTAGAGCAATATATACCTATCTACAATATGAAATCTACTTTTGACTGACTTAATTGACTTAGCGCTACGAGGAAGGATCCAGGAAGTGTGTCCTGAAGAGATGGGTTTTCAGCCTGCGGAGGAAGATGGGGAGTGACTCTGCAGTCGTAACATCCGTGGGGAGTTTGTTCCACCAAATTGGGGCCACAGGACGGAGAAGAGCCGTGACTGCGTAGATCGGCCCTCAGGGGCCCCTAAGCGAGGGGGCAAGCAGACGGCCCGAAGAAGCCGAGCGAAGTGGACGGGTTGGGATGTAGGGCTTGACCATTGCCTGGAGGTAAGATGGAGCAGTTCCTTTTACTGCCTTGTAGGCTAGCACCAAGGTCTTGAACTGGATGCGAGCAGCTACAGGGAGCCAGTGTAGAGTCCGAAGGAGGGTAGATGTGTGGGAGTACTTGAGGCAGTTGAACACCAGGCGAGCTGCAGCTTTCTGAATGAACTCCAGGGGCCTGATGGCAAATGCCGGGGCGCCAGCTAGGAGAGAGTTGCAGTAGTCCAGCCGGGAGATGACAAGAGCCGGGATGAGCACCTGTCAGCCTTTTCAGTCAGAAAAGGCCGAATCCTCCTGATGTTGTAGAGGAGGAATCTGCAGGAGCATGTGTCGGTTGAAGGCAGAATTGCGACGCACTCAAATTCCTGTTTATTGCTACGTACCCAAGTTCCTGTTTATTGCTACGTACCCAAGTTCCGGTGAATTGCAACGCCCTCAAGTACCGGTGAATTGCTACGTACCCAAGTTCCTGATCATTGTAACGTCCTCAAATTCCTGTCTGTCGCACCGCGCGCTGGTTCCTATCAGGGGCAGTGCGCTTAAGGAAGGGTGAGCGAAATAACTTTTAACTCCTCTCGGTCTGAGGTGTTCCTGACCGAGAGCGGACCCATAACTATTTTAACTCGGGCCATGTCTTGGCAGGCTGTCACTGGTTAAGTGAACAGGGAAAGTATGGCGTGCAAATAGTGCCACTCGTTGTCATTTGCCCACCAGTGCCAGTGACTGTTCCCTCTTTACTCCTGAGCGGCCAGTGAGTGGGAGAGCATGTTCATGGTGTGATGCGTGTAGTGTTTTCTTTAAAATAGACGTGTCATGTGTGCAGTGATTCCATCAATAGAAGTGCCCCGTGTTTGCAGTGATTCCATCAATTGAAGTGCCCTGTGTTTGCAGTGATTCCATCAATAGAAGTGCCCCATGTTTGCAGTGATTCCATCAATTGAAGTGCCCTGTGTTTGCGTTGTTTGCATGCTTTGGTTAGTTTACTGTTAATTGTACCATTGATAGTCCCTCCGGCCAGCAGGGGGGTGGGGTAGAGCAGTAACCGCCTGAATGACGGGGTGTGGCACGACATTACTTGGCCCTGTGTAACATTTCCATGTGAGAAGCTTTACTGATATGGTCCCTTACTATTAACCTAATTTATAATAAATATTTTGTTACCTGATATCTGCCTGCTCCTCATGTGTGAGTTAATTGGGGGATTAAAAGAACTGGGTGCCAGCAAGTGGGCCATTACCTAGAGGGCTCGCGACACCTTAAATTTTGGCATTGTCGGCAGGATCCCCCTTACACACGGTCAGCATGTCGGTTGAGGGTAACGAGGGAGTCGCTGTTAATCCAGCTCCCAATGTTGTAAATCAAATGATGTTACCTTGGTACATGGGGGGGCCATGGCTTCCTATGTTTGAAGGGAAAGCCGGAGAGAAGGTTGAGGAATGGCGGGCAAAAATTTAAATGTTTGTACGGGCTCAGGGTCTTTTGAACGAACAAATAGTTGACTTTATCTTAAGTGCTCTGGGTGGTGAAGCAAAACGGGAAATTGTACTACTACCCCTTAGTGAGCGGGACACTGGGAAGAAAATATTAGATCGTCTGACTTCATTGTAGGCGGGAAGTCAGTCACTGGCAACACTGAGGGCTCAGTTCTATGAATGCAGGCAGGGCGCAGAGGAAGGAATAGGAACTTTCATTCTACGCTTTCGTGAGCTCTATCACAAGTGGCAAGCGAGGGAACCACTAGCTGAGCTCTTGAAAGAGAGCAGGCTAAAGATGGAACTGAGACATGGGCCTGTCGCACTTATGCCCCCAGGCCTCCACAAACCCAACCGCCTGCCACGCCTTCATGTTCCTTAGTACCCCCACCTGCCCAGGACAGTCAGGCATTATGGGACTCCCTGCGGGCAGAGCTCCAGCAGGACCTTAAAGACCAGATGTTAACACTGGGCAAGTCTCTCATGGAAGAGATGCGTGGTCAAATTGCTAACCTCTCTCTGGGGCCTGTTGACTCGACTGTACAGAGGCAAAACCCACAAGCAGGGCCCGCATTTCAGCCTAGGCCTCGTCAACCACCCCCGGGCACAGCCAGGACTCAGTTCCAGTGGGACCCCCAAGGTCGGCCAATCTGTTTGGAGTGTGGGCAGGCGGGCCACACCCGCCGGTTCTGTTCCAAACGACGCTCTGGACCGTCGGATTTTTAGTCTCCTCGGTTGCTGCCAGGCCAGCGGTCGAGGAGGGGACCCAGACCACGCCCCAACAAAGCCTGCATTGATTGGTACCTGCCCAGAGGTGGATGTAATTATAAGTGGTGAAAATATTCCTTGTATATTGGACACTGGTTCGCAAGTCACTCTGTTCAGTTACTCTCTGTTTCAGGAGAAGTTTGGGGAAAGATTGGTCCGAGGAGACATCCCCTGGCTCACTCTGAAGGCTGCAAATGGACTTCACATCCATACATTGGATATGCGCTGTTGGACTTTGAGATCAATGGGGTGAAGGTAATGGGGAAGGGTGTGGTGGTGGTTGAAGATTCCTGCCTGCAACAGGAATGTGCCTTATTGGGGATGAATGTGATTGGGGACTGTTGGCAAACCATCTTCCAGGATGGCCACCAAGGAGAGGTGGCCTTCAGGTCAACACTGCCACCTACGGTCAGCACAGCCTGGGGAAAGGCTTTTGCTGTTTGTCGACGAGTGGGCCGTGTTGGATCCCCCACCGAACTGCAGGGGGTTGCCAAACTGCCCCGTCAGTCCGCTGTGTTGGTTCCCCCAGAGACAGAAATGATTATCTGGACCCAGGTGCCCCAAGCAGTTGGCACCCCAGACTGCTGTGTTATGGTGGAAAACCTCCAGAATGATGACCAGGAGTGGCGGGTGGCAAGGACACTGAGCTGGGTAAGGAGTGGAAGAGTGCCGATAAGAGTGTGTAACCCCCATCCCTTCTCCCAGCGTCGTGCCCTGGCTGCAGTGTCCCAGGTGGATCCTCAGGCTGTGAAGACCGAGGAGGAGTTGGTGTTGACCCACACAGGGCCATCTGCGGTGGAGGTAGAGGTGAGGAGTATAAGCAGCACTCCAGTCCCGAATGCTACTGTACCTCCAGATCATCCGGCCCTGGCATTGCAGGGAGAAGACCTCAACCATAACGAGCAGCAGCGGTTAAGTGATCTACTTCGGAGGTGGACCAAGGTTTTTGCAGCCAATGAAGAGGATTTTGGCCACACAAGTGCAGTCTTGCATCAGATCCCTACCTGTGATGCACCTCCAATCCGACAGACACAGGCCAGTTCCACCAACCTTCACCACACCAGTGGGCCTCTTCCAGTTTGAGCGGATGCCGTTTGGTCTGTGCAATGCTCCAGCCACATTCCAGCGGCTCATGCAACGCTGTTTGGGAGGGCAAGTAAATGACTTTCTAGTGATATATCTGGATGATATCATTGTGTATTCTCCCTGCTTTGATAGTCATCTCAAGCACCTGGAACAAGTGTTTGGGAGACTGCACCAGCATGGCCTAAAGCTCCAGCCCCACAAATGTCACCTGTTCCAGAAGGAAGTGAAGTACTTGGGACATGTGGTCAGCAAGACAGGGGTGGCCACGGACCCAGAAAAAACTGCTGCTGTGCAGGAATGGCAGGTCCCCAAGACAGTCACTCAAGTCCGTTCTTTCTTAGGCTTTGCAGGATACTACCGCCGATTCATCCCTGCCTTTTCCCGGCTGGCAGCTCCCCTGAATGTTCTGCTTAGGGGTACTGCAGGGGTTAAATCAACAACAGTTAAGTGGTCTCAAGAGTGCCAGAGTGCGTTTGAGGAACTGAAGCGAGCTCTATTACAGGCGCCTGTGTTGGCGTATGCAGATTTCAAATTACCCTTCCTGTTGTATACAGATGCCAGTTTGGATGGGCTGGGTGCAGTACTATCACAGGTTCAGCAGGGGAGGGAACGAGTGATTGCATATGCCAGCCGTAGCCTAAGCCCTAGTGAAAAGAATGACCAGAACTATAGTTCTTTTAAGTTAGAGTTTCTGGCGCTATTTTGGGCAATCACCGAGAAGTTCAAACACTACTTGTGGGGCACAGAATTCACAGTGTTTACAGACAACAATCCCCTGGGGACAGCCAAACTGGGGGCCGTGGAACAGAGGTGGGCAGCCCAGCTGGCCAACTTCACCTTTACAGTCAAGTATCGACCCGGTGTGGAAAACCGGAATGCAGATGCCTTGTCCCGGCTCGCAGGGGAAGTAGGTGTCCCGTGTTTGCAGTGATTCCATCAATAGAAGTGCCCTGTGTTTACAGTGATTCCATCAATAGAAGTGCCCTGTGTTTGCAGTGATTCCATCAATAGAAGTGCCCTGTGTTTGCGTTGTTTGCATGCTTTGGTTAGTTTACTGTTAATTGTACCACCTCCGGCCAGCAGGGGGGTGGGGTAGAGCAGTAACCGCCTGAATGACGGGGTGGTCGATAGGCACGACATTACTTGGCCCTGTGTAACATTTCCATGTGAGAAGCTTGACTGATATGGTCCCTTACTATTAACCTAATTTATAATAAAGATCATTTTGTTACCTGATATCTGCCTGCTCCTCGTGTGTGTGAGTTAATTGGGGGATTAAAAGAACTGGGTGCCAGCAAGTGGGCCATTACCTAGAGGGCTCACTCGCGACACATGTCACCGATGCAATGTTTGCCGAGACCGACAGTTGGTCGTCCAGGGTCACACCCAGATTCCATGCAGTCTTAGTAGGTGTCACCACAGCATCATCAATGGTGACAGCCAGGTCTCGGTGTGGACAGCCCTTTGCCGGGAAGAACACTAGCTCAGTCTTGTCCAGGTTGAGCTTTAGGTGGTGCATCGACATCCACTTTGAGATGCGTGTTTCAATGCGTGTTTCCACTTGCGTGTCTGAGGGGGGAAACGACAAGACCAGTTGGGGGTCGTCAGCATAGCAGTGGTAGGATAAGTCATGGGAGTGGATAACAGCACCAAGGGACGTTGTGTAGAGGGAGAAGAGAAGAGGACCGAGGACCGATCCTTGTGGAACCCCAGTAGTCAATTATGTCGTGGGTTCAAGTCCCGAGTTAAGAGCATTGGAAAAATGGAAACCTAATGACATAGTCAGAGTTTATATGAAATATAAACTCTGACAGTTTCATAGCCAGAGTGAACTTAATATTAAGAATTAAGTGTTAATTCGGTAAGAAACAACTTGCATCCCTGCAGTCTTCCTCAAGATAAGCATTAATTATACTTTAATAATTAAATATAGGTTTAACTTTAGGTTTAAACTAATATTAGGCCTGTAACAAAACGAAAAGGAAACATAAACAAAAATATTACTTAAATAAAAACTAGCAATCATATCCAATCATAGTGTTGCTGTCTGCGCATTTGCGCAAACGGGTGGCAATACGATCCTCTTGAACACTTGCGGCGTCCCACACAACACAAGTCTTCCCACAATCCATTGCGGCACATTACAGTTGGATTTTGTTAGTGTCAAACCCAAGGTGAGCAGATATTGGTCCAATGTGTCAAACAATAATTGCAGTTTTAACCATGTTTATTTAACTATAGTACATTTCACGCGACTTTTCGGGTATAGTTATGTTAGAAATGTGGCGTCATGATAAACTATGTTTCGTGCTGACCACTACAACACTGTATCAGGGACAGGTCACCTAACGTTAGCCTAGCTTGTTGCTAGTGGAGTGCTAGGTTAAACATGTCACGTTAGCATTGTGCGAGGACCTTAGGACAGTAATAATACAATAATAACACACGCACGCACGTAAAACTGCTGTTTTACGTATGGGTGTGTGTGTGTGTCATTGTATATCCTACAGCTAAAAACCGTGTCGTTAACAGTGGCGTTGTATAGTAAATAATTCTGCGTTCAATGTGTTTAAGTATCGCGAGAGTTCAGCCCCCCCCCTCAAATAGTCTGCGCTCATCTTGTCCTTACGTCTTCTTATAGTATATATACGCTGTGTCATTGCATGTAATAGGGTTATTATACTGTGTGTGTGTTACAGAATGGCTCTCCATCGGTTGTTCTCGCTGTCGGCCCTCATCCGCTCCGCCGTGGCGGTGACCCTGCGGAGGAACCTCGGGGTGTCCTCGGTGCTGGGGGCCCGGGTGGACCTGGACCCCGTCCAGAAGCTCTTCGTGGACAAGATCCGAGACTACAACGCCAAGAGCAAGTGAGGAACCGCGTTCAGACCCGCCAAGGTTATCGAGGACATCGGGAGAATTAGACAAGCGTTTTAAAGATGGCAGGTTTGGTTCGTCTCTCTAGGGGACGTTTTAGAGGGCATCTTTGATCTCTTAAAAGGCCGGGTGTGACTTTAGCCGTTACCCGACGTAATGGCTGAATAAAATCGGTGACTCAAATCTAAAACTAGAGGGCACTCGGTGGAGAGCATGCCTCCAGCCACCCCAAAATTCCCCTCGGTCCGTATTCGGGTCCAGATCTGCACCATAATCAAAGCAACTGTTTCTTGGCCCGTAGGTAATCCAACCACCATGTGTTGTCCAATGCCGTACAATCACATTTTGAGTTAACTTGCCAACAGACAAACAAACCATGCAGACAGACAAACAGGGGATGACAACTTACCCTCCAGTCCATCTTCAATGGCTGAGGTTATAATTATTTACTTTCTTTATTTGTATTGCCCTGTTAAAGACAAAGTCCCTTTTTAACATGTTACATATACAAATGCTTAGTTGTTGTTTACCAGACAGTACAGTCCACTGGGTGAGGCTGCTAGAGCGATCTAGTCATCACATATCTGGGTTGACGCACGTGTGATGTCAATATTTCAATGGCAATTTTAGTCACGTGACAATTTTGAAAATAGCTTCTAATGGCTTATCGCTCACACCTGGTGGTATAACAGGGGGCCCCCCCTTTTAAGATTAAGGTTAACTACTGAAGCATTTATACATGGATATGACATCCCCGGTTGTAGTAGTGAAACACCAGTGAGAGTTTTAGACAACAAAAATCTGTGGCAGAACTCACTAATGCACAAACCGGGACGTGTCTCGTACCAACCCGAGTTTGACTCCATCTTGCGGTCCGATATTCTTCGCTCAAAAGTTTAAAAACTTTTCACAGGCAAGAGTCACAAAGTGCTGTACAAAAGCAAGTTAAAAGTAAAATACACTGAACAAGATAGGTAGACACAATACACAGTTAAAGACATGGTAGAACAATAAACTACGTGTTTTAACTATAAAAACGACATAAGACACTGGAAAACAGACTTAACCCAAACGCCTGTCTAAACGGGTACATCTTGAGCTGTCTTTTTAAAAGTGGTCCAACAGATTCAGCAAACCTAAAAGGGGTTTGGGGGAGAGTGTTCCAAAGTCTCGGTCACCACGGGTCACTCAAACCCACTTTCAAAACTCTTAACAAAAGAAAACAAATAGGTTTTGCGTTAAACCTGCACCCAGTATGTGTTCCCATTAGCACACTCTAGTGGCTTGAGTTGTAGCTACACGGAGACAACGGGTCGGAACCGCTTCACTCTAGAAAAAAACCTCCTAGTCGCGATACATTATTTAAAATTGTTCGACCGACCTTGTTCGCAGGGCGGTGGCGGGCGGTGTGGTGGAAGGAGGCACGGCCTACGCCAAGAACGTGACGGAGGAGGTCACCAAGCTGCAGAGGCTGTACGGCGGGGGAGACCTCGCCAAGTTCCCCGACTTCAAGTTCCAAGGTGAGCCCTGGAGAACTCCCAGCTCGGGGGGTTTACTGCTAGGAATTGCTAGCTGCTACTATCATAAGCATTGTCACCCATATTACATTACACTATCATACTTTTGCCGGACTTTCTGGACTCATTAAAGGTACTGCACTGTATCATCCATCAGTTACTTTGGTGTTGTTTTTATTGTGTGCAGTATTGTTATAGTAAAGTGTTATTTATTGTATATAGTGTACAAGATACAAGATGTTTTATTGGCCATTTGCAACAAGTACAATGGAATGCTTACTCCCCATTCCCTCCCGCAGTATGAGCAGCGTTCCATTGTACTTGTTACACACGGCAAATAAAAACATCTTGAATCTTGACGTTTCAAAGGGCTTCACAGGCGGCATTAAGAACCCCCCCCCCCAACACTAGCCCCCTAAAGGGCAAGGAAAAAACCAAGTCTCCAAGGAACACAGAATAGGGCATCCATAGTATTTACACAAAAAACAAAAGTACAATAATACAATTATTTGTATAGTTTTCTGTGGTCAGTGGTGCTGGCTCAGGATCAAGCTAGTAGCCCTCGGGTGTGGGTGTCCACTGTCCGGGGCATCCAGTCACGATGGCAGTAGGAAAAACAAGAAGCTCTAAAAGATCTAAACCCCGGGGGGTTTTAAACTCTCTGGTCCTCCGGGGACCTGTGTGCGTGGGACCCAGCAACCCCACTCTGTGTGTTCTCTGTGTCGTTAGGGTCCGTTACTTTAAGAGTAAGCTAACCACCACCACCACCACCATTGTTTATCAAATTGTGGGTCGTATCAGAGACTGCAGTATAAACACGACGTGTTTTACCGAATAGAAATTGAGAAATGTGTTTGGCATGCTGGTGGGTGCGGTGATTATTTGTTACCTCACATAAAATGTGGTGGCGGGTTGAAGCAGACGGATGAATTACGTCACTCGGACCATTTCCCAGAATATATGTATGTGTGTGTGTGTGTGTGTGGCGTGCGTGTTGAGGTGTTACCATCAAGATCCTGTCCGACCGAGAGGGATGAAGCTGAAAGTCACATTGCGCCTTGTATTTCCCTGCATACGAATGAGCTTTTAACGGAATTAGATTTGTGTAATGAAGTGAATTATACTTTTAAAGTCAGCCCCCCCCCCCCCCCGTTTCCTGTTACGGTGAAGGTTTTATCGGTGCGTCGGTTCCTAGCTCCACCGTTGCTCAACGCCCCGGTCTATAAATAGACTTAAATCACAGACCAGCAGCAAAGAGCGAGCAAAGCGTCCTTTTGTTCGGGTCGGTACACGACGTGCTCGGCTATCAATTAATCCCATGTCTCACCGGAGCAAAGCTAATGAGTTCGAGCGAAGAGCGTGACTACACAAAAACTTATTGTATGGCTATTATTATTATTACTATTATTATTATAATTTTTGTTGTTGTTGGTCATTTTCAATCAATCTTGGCTCAACCTAACGTGGTGTTTTTGTTGTGTTTTTCGCCTTCTCTTCTCTTGCAGATCCGAAGTATGACGAGGCGGCCAAGTAAATTCTGTCGTCCCCCCCGATGTTAATATCTCCCTCACCCATGTGTTGTATTTAATAAAAAACGGCGTTCCACCTGAAACCTTCTCGTCGTGTGCTGGCGAGAGTTTAACTCATGGGTTGGGTTTCTAAAAGGAGCAGGAGGGAGTTTGAAACCACCGAAATTGTGTGCATTTTCCCAAACCGAATAAATCTGGTTGTTACTGTATTTTGCATGTGTGTTTTTGTTTGCGGTGATGTTGCAGAATCAACGACGACAATATAACGACGTTAAGCAAAAACATTTCACACAACATATATATTTTTTTGATAGAAAATGTATTTATTACCGGCAACCGACGTTTTTTTTTCTACACCAAAAGTCAGTAATTCATTCTCACACTTTGTTTTTTTTTTCAAAAACATACACTCTTGTACGACAGACACGTGGCACAAAAATAGACAAAAGTAAGGCAAATTCTTTACATAAAAAAAAAACAGATTTCCATACTTTAAATACGGCAGACAAATGAAAAAAGGCACAAGGTATTGATTTTTTTCTTTTGTGTTTTGTTTTCTCGAAAACATTACCATGTGGGGGGGGGGGGGGTGGTCTCTCGTTGGTTTGAAATGTTATATTCATGGGGTGGGTTTCTTAACTTGTCACCAGACCTTTTTGGGTGGAT
Source organism: Muraenolepis orangiensis (assembly GCA_027704905.1). Classification (NCBI taxonomy): domain Eukaryota; kingdom Metazoa; phylum Chordata; class Actinopteri; order Gadiformes; family Muraenolepididae; genus Muraenolepis; species Muraenolepis orangiensis. The sequence continues at coordinate 11,210,231 of CM051009.1, forward strand.
GTTTTTGTTTGTTTTTAATGGACAAACGTAAAAACAATCCATTGTTCTGGGGGGGAATATATATGGGCTTAAGACGTCTGAGGTAACCTGCTTTGTGTTCGCTAGAGGAAGGGAAAACCATTGTTACAACGGAAATGGTCGTTTTCCATCCCCCTACCTATCTATGGCTTGAATGGTGAACGCATGCCTCTTATCAATAATGGCCGTTCCCCTTGTATAATGGATAATTCGTATTTCAGCAGTTATTCCGAGCTTAAATGTCGAGTCTTTGGTTAAAAAAAAAACAATAATATATAGGTAGTTATTACTAGATTGGGAAGCGTATATTTAGACATAGGGCCTAGGGTAAGAAGGTCCCTGCGTGTCGGAGGTGTAGTTTCGACATTACACCGCCAGGGGGAAGCAGAGCACTGTCTTTCGTTATGAGACTTGTTCAACGACGACAAATAATTAAAAATTCAAATAATACGTCGCACAATAAAACCAAGAAGGAAAAAAAGCCTATTGCGCGTCCCTTGTTTTAACCAATCAGTCACAAAAGAGTCCAAACGTTAAAATACGTCGATTTTTGTTTGTTTGTTTGTTCGTTGTTGTTGAAGGAATCCAGTGTTTGGCACCTTGTTTTAGGAGGACAGTGTGTGTTTGTTCTGTGGTGGAAGGCCCGCTTCTCACAGCATGAAGGACTGGGTGTGTTTGAAATCCTGGGTCTGGAAACACAACAACAACAACACAATGGATAAGACAACAAGAAAACAAGTCACAAGGCGTTAAAACAAAGTCATTGGTTTACTCAATTAATTAAAAAATGTATTATAAAATAAAATAAAAATGAATAAAAATTTTGACGGAATGAAACGTTGGAGCCGGTTTTCATTCCATTAATAAGTCGTGTGTTACGCTTGAGTCAGCATTTTTAGGTGGTTGTTATTTTTTCTCTCTCAGCCCTCTCAGCGCTGTCATCATCACTTACTGCCCGTCAACTGACAACACAGGAGGAGACGGGAGGAGGAGAAAGACAATTGGGAGGAGGAGGAGGAGGAGGAGGAGGAGGAGGAGGGTGGGGAGGAGAGAGAGGAGGAGGAGGGGTGGTGAGAGAGAGGGGAAAGGGAGGGAGAGAAGAGGAGAATAGGAGAAGGGAGAGAGAGAGAGAGGAGGAGGAGGGGTGGGAGGAGAGAGAGGAGGAGGGGTGGTGAGAGAGAGAGGGAAGAGGGAGGGAGAAGGAGGGAGAATAGGAGGAGGGGAGGAGAGAGAGGAGGAGGGGTGGTGAGAGGAGAGAGGGGAAGAGGAGGGAGAGAAGGAGGGAGAATAGGAGGAAGGGGAGGAGAGAGAGGAGGAGATGGGGTGGTGAGAGGAGAGAGGGGAAGAGGAGGGAGAGAAGGAGGGAGAATAGGAGGGGGAGGAGAGAGGAGGAGGAGGGTGGTGAGAGGAGAGAGGGGAGAGGGAGGAGAGAGGAGGAGAATAGGAGGAAGGGGGAGAGAGAGGAGGAGATGGGTGGTGAGAGGAGAGGGGAAGAGGGGGAGAGAAGGAGGGAGAATAGGAGGAAGGGGGAGGAGAGAGAGGAGGAGGAGGGGTGGTGAGAGGAGAGAGGGGAAGAGGGAGGGAGAGAAGGAGGGAGAATAGGAGGAAGGGGGAGGAGAGAGAGGAGGAGGAGGGGTGGTGAGAGGAGAGAGGGGAAGAGGGAGGGAGAGAAGGAGGGAGAATAGGAGGAAGGGGAAGGAGAGAGAGGAGGAGGAGGAAGGGGTGGGATAGAGAAGAGGAGGAGAAAGGGGGTGAGAGGAGAGAGGGGAAGAGGGAGGGAGAATAGGAGGAAGGAGAGAGAGGAGGAGGAACAGGTGTGAGAGAGAAGAAGAGGAGGAGAAGGAGGAGGATGGGGGAGAACAAGAGAAGGGATAAGGAGGAGAAGGGGGGAGAGAGAAGAGGAGGAGGAGGAGGAGGGGGGGGGTTCAAAGCACTCTACTCACTTCTTGAGGCGGAGGGACGTAATTGACATTGGACCTGAAACACAAAGACAAAGCAAGATCACATTGGGAAGCCGGGTGGTGTTGGCGTGGTGAGGGGGGTGAGGGTGGGGGTGGGGGGAGGTTAGTGGGGGGGAGAGAGAGAGAGAGAGAGAGAGAGACAGAGAGAGAGAGAGAGAGAGACAGAGAGAGATGGGGTGAAGACATAGGGAGGAAAGAGAGGGGGAGAGGGAGAGAGAGGGAAAGACAGAGGGGAATAGAGGGGGAGAAAGAGAGAGAGAGAGAGAGATGGGGTGAGACAGAGGC
>CM051009.1:11219994-11229994 GCA_027704905.1 Muraenolepis orangiensis
TGCTCATGTGGTTTCCGTCGCACATCTTAGGCGACCCGACCCCGTTGGACGCCAGACAGCGGTACTGACCCGAGTCGTCCCGGGACACGGCTTTGAACTCCTGCACACACACACACACACACACACACACCACACACACACACACACACACACACACACACACACACACACACACACACACACACACACACACACACACACACACACACACACACACACACTGATTATGACAGTAATCACTATCTCACTGAAATCAATGGGATCATTACAATTAATGTATGTGATAACTGTTGAGTATGAAAAAGTGTAGAAAGAAGTCGTTTTCTTCCACAATAACAACACACACACACAACCAAGTACACACACACACACACACACACACACACACACACACACACAATAAACTCTAACACACACACATTCACAGATTGCATGTGTGGGAAGTATGAAAAAGTATGGACAGAAGTAGTTTTCCTCCACACACACACACTCTCTCTCTCTCTCTCTCTCTCTCTCTCTCTCTCTCTCTCTCTCTCTCTCTCTCTCTCTCTCTCTCTCCTCTCTCTCTCTCTCTCTCTCTCTCTCTCTCTCTCTCTCTCTCTCTCTCTCTCTCTCTCTCTCTCTCTCTCAGTCTCTCTCTCTCTCTCTCTCTCTCTCTCTCTCTCTCTCTCTCTCTCTCTCTCTCTCTCTCTCTCTCTCTCTCTCTCTCTCTCTCTCTCTCTCTCTCTCTCTCTCTCTCTCTCTCTCTGTCTCTCTGTGTCTCTCTCTCTCTGTGTCTCTCACCAGCATGCCGCTGTGCTTGTCCATCAGGTAAGTGGCGTTGGGGCTGCGTGAGGAGCTCAGCGGCTGGTTGTTCTTGTACCAGGAGTAGGTGGCCGGGGGGATGCTCTGATGGTCCCTGCAGAGCAGCTGCACCACAGAGCCCGTCACCGCCGAGCTGGGGACCTCGCAGTGGGGCGTGTGGGGGGGGACTATGGGGGGGGTGGAGATGGGGAGGAGGGGGGGGGGGGGAGGGGGGGGGGGGGGGGAGGAGATGGGGAGGAGGGGGGGGGGGGGGAGGGGGAGGAGAGGAGGAGAGAGGGGGAGGAGGTAGGAGAAGGAGTGGCAAAAGGGAGACAGGAGGAGAGGAGGGCGAGGATGGAAGAGGAAGAGGAGGAGGAGGAGGAGAGGAGGAGGTATGGAAAGAGGGAGGAAAACGGGAGAGAGGGGAGAGTAGGAGGAGGCAAACACAATCGAAAATAAAAGAGAGAAATCTTTTTCCGGGAATATTTTCCCGGAATTTTCCACCACTGAACGTGAATGAAGGTCAGTTAGGCTGTGTTTTGGTCGCTCAAGGTCACACACACACACACACACACACACACAGGTTGGTTATCATCGAGAAACAACGTTTTGCATGAGGGAATCAGGTCAGGGTTTCAGGGCTCAAGTATTCTTGCGAGAAAAGTAACGGATTTGAGCTGATAATTAATGCGAAAAAGCTGAAAAACTGCCAACCGTTTAGAAACAATGTACAAACACAGAATAATATGACCAATATATTATACTAGCTAGCGTGTCTTGCATACACATAAACACAAGGTTAAATCGTTTTGTATTTCTTTCCAACTTTTTACCCCCAATCTGTCACAGCTCTAGACGGTGGAAACAGAACACTGGGACTTTTACTTTCTGAACTCTGACCTTTCCACCGACTGCCTGAACAAACACACAAGTGACACACGGGTCACCACTTGTTCCCTTATTTCCTAATCCTGTAGTACCCTATATAAGGGCCGAGTAGGGCAGGGGAAAATGGGGAATTGGGATTGGGAATTGGGACTGATGACGTGTATCGGTTGATAGACAAGCAAAAACTGTGTTTTAGGGTGCATTGTGGGTTTCCAAGGCTTCAAGTATTCTTCAAGTATGCAAGAAAAGTTCCCTACTCCCTACTCCCTCTCTAGTTGTTCAATGTAGAGGACTATACAGTGAAATCCTTCCCTCGTTCCCTACTCCCTCTCTAGTAGTTCAATGTAGAGGACTATATAGTGAAATCCTTCCCCCGTTCCCTACTCCCTCTCTAGTAGTTCAATGTAGAGGACTATATAGTGAAATCCTTCCCCCGTTCCCTACTCCCTACTCTAGTAGTTCAAGGTAGAGGACTATATAGTGAAATCCTTCCCTCGTTCCCTACTCCCTCTCTAGTAGTTCAATGTAGAGGACTATATAGTGAAATCCTTCCCCCGTTCCCTACTCCCTCTCTAGTAGTTCAATGTAGAGGACTATATAGTGAAATCCTTCCCCCGTTCCCTACTCCCTCTCTAGTAGTTCAATGTAGAGGACTATATAGTGAAATCCTTCCCTCGTTCCCTACTCCCTCTCTAGTAGTTCAATGTAGAGGACTATATAGTGAAATCCTTCCCTCATTCCCTACTCCCTCTCTAGTAGTTCAATGTAGAGGACTATATAGTGAAATCCTTCCCTCGTTCCCTACTCCCTCTCTAGTAGTTCAATGTAGAGGACAATATAGTGAAATCCATTCCTCTCAGTCTCTCTACATCCCCGGTCTATCTCTCCCTCCGGTCTCTCTCCCCCCGGTCTCTGTACATCCCCGGTCTCTCTCCCCCTCCGGTCTCTCACCCCCGGTCTCTCTCCCAACTGGTCTCTCTCCCCCCGGTCTCTCTCCCCCCAGTCTCTCTCCCCCCAGTCTCTCTCCCAACCGGTCTCTCTCCCCCTGGTCTCTCTCCCCCCGGTCTCTCTCCCCCCAGTCTCTCTCCCCCGTTCTCTCTCCCCCCCCTCCGGTCTCTCTCCCCCCGGTCTCTCTCCCCCTCCGGTCTCTCTCCCCCTGGTCTCTCTCCCCCCAGTCTCTCTCCCCCGGTTTCTCTCCCCCCCCCCCGGTCTCTCTCCCCCCCGGTCTCTCTCACCCCTCCGGTCTCTCTCCCCCTCCGGTCTCTCTCCGCCCGGTCTCTCCCCCCTGGTCTCTCTCCATCCCCGGTCTCTCTCCCCCTCCCCCGGTCTTACCGAGGACCCTTAGCGTGACGTTGGTCTCCCCCAGGCTGACCGAGTCCAGCGGGGCGCTGATCTCACAGCGGTACTCCCCCGCGTCCTTCTGGGTCACCCGCAGCAGGGTCACCGTGGCGCCCTGGATGGAGGCCCGGCCCTCGAACGGACCTGGGGGGAGGGGGTGAAGAGGGGGGGAGGGGGGGAAGAGGGGGGGAGGAGGGGGGGAGGAGGGAGGGACGGGGGGGGAGTTGAGGGTACAAGGCAGGCGGGACAGGAAGCTGTGTTGAGTTGCCAAACAAGAAGTCTCAATAGATCAATAGATACAATGAAATAGATTCTAGATAATAGAACCAATATGATATATTCTAGATAATAGATACAATACAATAGTTTACAGATAATAGATGAATAAATACAATAAAATCGATTATAGATATTAGATACAATATATAAATATGAAGATTAGATAGATAATTGAAACAATAAGATAGAATCTCGATAATAGAACCAATACAATCAATTATAGATAAGAAATAGATACAACACAACAGAGTAGATAGAAGACAATAGAAGCAAAACCAGAGGGCCCCTCAGTAGAGCGCATACCAAAAAAGTCCCCTGGATCCGGATTCAAAACCGGATCTGCACCAAAATCAAATCAACTGTCCCTTGGCCCGTAAGTAATCTAACCGCCAGTCAAGTGTAGTCTAATTCCGTAAGTAACTTTTAAAGTTATATCTTGCTAACAGACAAACAGACAGGTTTAATGCTTTCATGCTTGTCTGTGTGTGTCTGTCTGTCCATACAGTCCATACATGACAGATAACATAATAGAATCCACCGGGATGATGTCCCACAGAGAGTGTCTCCTCCCCGGGGTCCTCCTCCCTACCTCTGAAGTGTCCGTCGTAGTACACGAAGGAGACATCATGGCCCTTCTTCTTCCACTCGATGCGGGGGTGCTGGTCCCTCTCCGTGTGGAACTGACACGACAGCTCGGCGTCTGGGGAGGTGGGCAGGGGGGGGGGGGGGGTGGGAGTTGGGGGGGGGGGAGGAGGGAGGAGGGAGGCAGGGGGGGATGGGGGTGGAGAGGGGGAGACCGCTGGATTAGTTTATGGGGTACGGAGGAGGGTTTTTATTTCGGGGGGGGGGGGGGGCGGGGGGGAGGCGGTGGGGATGGGGACAGTTTTCATGTGTTTCGTATATTTTGTGTATATTTTCATTGTCGCTTTTGTTTATTAAAGCGACTGTTTCGAAATGACTACATTTTCAGTTGTAGCAATGTTCAAAGTGGTTTGATTTCACCGGATTGTCTAAATATAACATATTTAGACAATAATATAAGTCTATTGTCAGTCTATTGTCTATATGTAACAAGTCTATTGTCAGTCTATTGTCTATATGTAACCAGTCTATTGTCAGTCTATTGTCTATATGTAACAAGTCTATTGTCAGTCTATTGTCTATATGTAACCAGTCTATTGTCAGTCTATTGTCTATATGTAACAAGTCTATTGTCAGTCTATTGTCTATATGTAACAAGTCTATTGTCAGTCTATTGTCTATATTTTACAAGTCTATTGTCTTTATATAACAACTCTATTGTCAGTCTATTGTCTATATATAACAAGTCTATTGTCAGTCTATTGTCTTTATATAACAAGTCCATTGTCAATCTATTGTCTATATATAACAAGTCTATTTTTTAACTATTGTCTATGTACCGGTATAACAGCCAGCCTCTCACCTGCAAACTCGTGCACCTCCACCTTATGCCGGGTGGTCGTCACGGTAACAGCCAAACAGAGGGAACCTGAGGGCGGGGGGGGGGAGAGAGAGAGAGAGAGAGAGAGAGAGAGAGAGAGAGAGAGAGAGAGAGAGAGAGAGAGAGGAGAGAGAGAGAGAGAGAGAGAGAGAGAGAGAGGAGAGAGAGAGAGAGAGAGAGAGAGAGAGAGAGAGAGAGAGGTAAGTCTAGTTCAAAACTAAAGACAATATATTTTCTTATCCATTAGGGACACATTGTAGGACAAGATGAAGCAGTAAAAGTGTGATGACCGTAGCGGCGTTGCGGACGTTAGCTCCGCGGACGCTAACCGGCTAGCGGCTAGCGGCGGTCAGTCCGTGGGTCTCGCTGCGAGATTCCTCACAAGGAGGTCTGAGGAGGCGCAGGAGGCAGGATTAAGACGAGCCTTAAGAGCTTTTAATCCCGCCGGGGTTAAGCAGAGCAAACCGCCGTATGTTTGGTTAAAGATAGATCGTCGTCGGGGAGGGGGGGGGGGGGGGTGCTAGCCCAACGGTTTTGGCGGGAACAGGAAGAGGAGGGGGGGGGGGGGGTGACGCAGATGGTTCTGCCATTTTGTTCGTCGGCCTCTGTGTGCCTCTGTGATCAATACGATCACAGTGCGTCTAAACAGGAAGAGGGAGTGGGCGCAGTGTTTCCTGGAATGCTGATTGGTGGGGGAGGGGTGTTTGTCCGCTCATCCTGTTGACGGCCACACGTCATCCACAGGAAACCAGGAAAGGCAGGAAGGAGTTAGAGAAATCATGGCCGACGGATTTCCGAGGGCGGGAATTAAGTTCCAGATTTGATTTTTAAGCACTTTCGGAGAGAGCGCTGAGGGGAAAAAAAACACGTAAGATGCCATTTGAAGGAATACCAAAATAAATAATAGAAAAAGACATCGAAGAAAGTATAAAAAGCTTTAAAAACACAAGATGAAAATAGGATGACCTGACGCACACACACACACACACACACACACACACACACACACACACACACACACACACACATACATACACACACATTCACGCAAACGTACACACATACACACACATACACACCCCACACGTTCACATACACACACACACACACACACACACACACACACACACACACACACACACACACACACACACACACACACACACATACACCATACACGTATACACACACACACACACACACAAACATTGAAACAAACACCCACTCATTCCTGTCATTTTTCCATAAGTAGGACAAGCCGATTCTGATCTAACACAATAACAAAACTGTCAAAAAAATGCTAATATTATCCAGGAGTCATCCGCTACCAACTTGTCCCGAATTAGACGTGGTGTGACACTGTGACAGGAACGTAGGGTTGCTACCTGTCCCGTCAAAATACGGGATTGTCCCGTATTTAACAATTAAATATTGCGTCCCGTTATGAATCAATTCGGGCACGATTTGTTCCTGTATTTTCACCCCACCCGCATTCCACGAAAGACCCGCCCTACTCTGCCTCTGATTGGCTCGTACTCGTTGCCGTCATTGGTTGGATTGGTCTAGGTCTTTAGGCATGAGGAGTGAGACGGATAGGGTAAGAATATCAGGGTCAGAGCCAATCAGAGGTAGAGTAGGGCGGGTCTTCTACGCACAGTGTGAAAAGCTTTGCCGGGAAATGATGAAGTAAAATGATGGCTGGGCCATAAAACTATCTCTATTTTTTTTCGCGATATAATTTTCCACGATAACTATGCACCTAGCCATTGGCTTCAGTTGTCTCCAGACGTAGGAGGGAGGAAGGATGGAAGGAAGGAAGGAAGGAAGGAAGGAAGGAAGGAAGGAAGGAAGGAAGGAAGGAAGGAAGGAAGGAAGGAAGGAAGGAAGGAAGGAAGGAAGGAAGGAAGGAAGGAAGGAAGGAAGGAAGGAAGGAAGGAAGGAAGGATGGATGGATGGAAGGAAGGAAGGATGGATGGAAGGGAGGGAGGGAGGGAGGGAGGCAAGCAGGCTGCCTAGCTGGCTAACCCCTAACCCCTAACCCCTAAGGCTGGCTGGCCTGCTGGCTGGCTGGCTGGCTGGCTGGCCTGCTGGCTGACTGGCTGGCTGGCTGGCTGGCTGGCCTGCTGGCTGACTGGCTGGCTGGCTGGCTGGCTGGCCTGCTGGCTGACTGGCTGGCTGGCTGGCTGGCTGGCCTGCTGGCTGACTGGCTGGCCTGCTGGCTGACTGGCTGGCTGGCTGGCTGGCTGGCTGGCTGGCTGGCTGGCCTGCTGGCTGACTGGCTGGCCTGCTGGCTGACTGGCTGGCCTGCTGGCTGACTGGCTGGCTGCTGGCTGACTGGCTGGCTGGCTGGCTGGCTGGCTGGCCTGCTGGCTGACTGGCTGGCCTGCTGGCTGACTGGCTGGCCTGCTGGCTGACTGGCTGGCTGGCTGGCTGGCTGGCTGGCCTGCTGGCTGACTGGCTGGCCTGCTGGCTGACTGGCTGGTTGGCTGGCTGGCTGGCTGGCTGGCTGGCTGGTTGGCCAGCTCGTGCGGTTCTGGCTTATGAGCTGCCCAAAGCCAGAGTTCCCCCCCCCCCCCCCGCCCAACCGCTGACTAACAATGAACAGCGGGCAAAGAAACACAAACAGTCACCAGGAAGTCACAGGAAGTGTGGCTTATTTAAACAGGAAGTCTGCCATTTTGGACGGCCATTAGAAACAGAATGGGGTTTGAAGTGCTGGAATGCACTCTTTTTTTCCAGGATAGCTTCTAAGCTTTTTCCAGAATTCCAGTGGAGCTATAGAGCTCACTGGAATTCTGGAAAAAGTGTGATTGTGTGTTTGTGTACATCGCTTTAGATAAAACCACTTCTAAATAAGTTAAATTGAAATGGTATTGTATTTCAATTCATTGATTGTTTTGTTGTTATTGTCCATTTTACTCATGGAAACAACCGACTCTATGTCATTCCCAAGACTCAATGTCGTTTGTAATATTCTCTCGTGGTGACTTCTACCATCCCCCACACAGTGTGAATGACAATAGTGTGAGGTGAATGACAATAGTGTCAAGTGAATGACAATAGTGTGAGGTGAATGACAATAGTGTCAAGTGAATGACAATAGTGTGAGGTGAATGACAATAGTGTCAGGTGAATGACAATAGTGTCAGGTGAATGACAATAGTGTCAGATGAATAACAATAGTGTCAGATGAATGACAATAGTGTCAGGTGAATAACAATAGTGTCAGATGAATGACAATAGTGTCAAGTGAATGACAATAGTGTGAGGTGAATGACAATAGTGTCAGATGAATGTCAATAGTGTCAGGTGAATGACAATAGTGTCAGGTGAATGACAATAGTGTCAGATGAATAACAATAGTGTCAGATGAATGACAATAGTGTCAGGTGAATAACAATAGTGTCAGATGAATGACAATAGTGTCAGGTGAATGACAATAGTGTCAAGTGAATGACAATAGTGTGAGGTGAATGACAATAGTGTCAGGTGAATGACAATAATGACAGTAGTGTCGCACAAATGTGTCACACAAAGTGTCGCACAAAAGTGAATGACAATAGTGTCAGGTGAAATACAAGTGACACAGGGGGGGGGGGGGGGGGGACAGCAGAGGCGTGGTCCTGGTATTGTAACCCTAAATGATATATTCACGTATGACGACACCAATTAAAACGTTAAGTAAACATGTGTCCGTCTTGAATGGAGTAAACTAAAGTGAGACATGTCTTTGATACAGCAATGTGAGGCTTTATAATACACAACAAGTGTTTGGCTTTGGTCTTAATCACAGACTAAGGGTTAATGAGGAGAGGGTTTTATTACACCAGGTTTAGTTTAAATCTGGATAAACTCAGACATGTGAGGCGAGTGAGTGTCTGAGACTGACAGTCTGTTGGAGTTGGAGAGTGGGTTTGATTGATGAGAGGGGGTTTAGTGCCCCAGCAGCTCTGCTGTTCAGGGGAACAATGTAGCATGGGGTTTTTGTGAGTGAGTGAAAGAATGAGATGAGTGAAAGAGAATGAAAAGTGTACAGAGTGTAAGAGATACTGAGTGAAAGAGGAATAGGGTACTGAGTGAAAGAGGACCAAGGTACTGAGGAAGAGGAAGGGGTACAGAGAGAATGGCTTACTGAGTTCAAGAAGCTCTGTGTGACCAAGTTCAATTGTATTTGAACTTACACTTGAAATTGTGACGCAGCACCAATTCAAAGGAAGTCAACTCGAAGAGTCGGAGAGAGAGAGAGAGAGAGAGAGAGAGAGAGAGAGAGAGAGAGAGAGAGAGAGAGAGAGAGAGAGAGAGAGAGAGAGAGAGAGAGGAGAGAGAGAGAGAGAGAGAGAGGGAGAGAGAGAGAGAGGAGAGAGAGAGAGAGAGAGAGAGAGACGCCCCCCCCCCGCCCTCCCCGTCGCCTGCCCCCTGGCGTCCCTGTTTCTCCCCCGTTTCTCCCTCGCCGTGTTAACGCCCTAACGTCCTGTAGAGGAGTAACAACGTTACCACCTTGGGCCTCGGCCTCGGCACGTCCTCTCCCTCCTTGCTCCCCCCCCACCTCCCCCACCTCCCCCCCCCCCCCCACCTCCCCCCCCCCCCCCCCCCCCACCCCCCCCCCCCCCCCCCCCCCCCCCCCCCCACCTCCCCCACCCCGAGAGAAACAGCATCTCCATCGCTAATGGATGGATGGAACGCTTGAGACAGACAGGGAGAACAAGAGGGAGAGAGAAAGGGAGAAAACAAAGGGAGAGGGAGAGAGAGATGGAAAGAGAGAGAGAGAGAGAACAAAGAGAGAGAGAGAGAGAGAGAGAGAGAGAGAGAGAGAGAGAGAGAGAGAGAGAGAGAGAGAGAGAGAGAGAGAGAGAGAGAGAGAGAGAGAGAGAGAGAGAGAGAGGAGAGAGAGAGAGAGAGAGAGAGAGAGAGAGAGAGAGAGGGGGAGAGAGAGAGAGAGAGAGAGAGAGGGATGAGATTAGAATCGAGGAACAGCAGAGATCGACCGCAGATGGCAGAGGAGTGAGGAGGAAGTTTGAAATGGACTAGAGCCGGTCAGCCCTTCCTCCTCGGGCCGGCTTGTGTAAGAGAGGAGGAGTCTGATGTCTGACTGTTCAGATGGCCGGCTCATTTATTGATCATGCATGGAGAGAGAGAGAGAGAGAGAGAGAGAGGGGGGGAGAGAGAGAGAGAGAGAGAGAGAGAGAGAGAGAGAGAGAGAGAGAGAGAGAGAGAGAGAGAGAGAGAGAGAGAGAGGGGGGGGGGGAGAGA
>CM051009.1:11237494-11260103 GCA_027704905.1 Muraenolepis orangiensis
CAGGCAGTCTGACCTGCCTTTTTTCTTCCAACTGAACTGTTGGATGCACAGTTCTCAAGTGCCTGTGGAGGTGGTTTGTGGGCCCTGCTTATGAGAGCTTCATGTTGCAAATTCTGCATTCTGCCTTTGTGTTTGCACAATTGTTAAAATGCAGCCAAATGCTGCTTCTTTTCCTACTTTCACTCATCTTATTTGCGCGACGCAAATAGTAAGTCCCTCCTTATCTATCCTCACGTGATGCACAGCATGACATGCAGTCATGACAGTGACATTCAGTTACTGCGAGCCGGCTCCCGTCGTTCACTAAAAAGAGCCGGCTCTTTGAGCCGGCTCGTTCGCGACCGACACATCACTAGTATCCACCCCTTGGAATAAAATTATACTGCCTGTTTTGTTACGTGTTGTAATGCCTCAGTCGTCCAGCGGAGGGCAGTGATCCGCCTCGACTTCATTATTGTTGACAGAAGAAAAAAGTCGGTGTCTCGTCCATCAATTGTCTCTGGGCCAAACTATACTTTGTAAACCTGGTAAGTCGTGACAACAACAATACAACGAGGTATGAACAATATCAATATATAGTCTGCAAAACGTACCGTCTTCGCTATGAATCCATATATGTTTGTGTCACAGGACATCGTATTGACCAGTAGTTTAACCATTAAGACGGCAGTGTTATCGTGCTAGTTAGCCACCAGCTAACGAGGAGCTCCTTTCAACTTTAACGTTTTTAACTGTCACTAACTTTAAACTTATTAACTGCCACTAACTTTACATTTATGAATTCTCACTAACTTTAAAGTTATTAACTCTCAGTTGTTAACTCTCTCACTTTATAGTTATTAACTCTCTCTAACTTCACGCTTTTAGTCCCAATGACCATGTTAGTGTCCAGTATGTTACTTTCACCCCAGCTCTTCACAGAGTTCTCCATGTACCAATGGTTTTTTCTAGTGGAGTAATGTATTCATATTTAATGATATATTAAACATGAAGCACCTTGTACCTCTTCTTCACCGACCAGAGCCCGTTAACCCTTTTCATGGTCAGAGTTCATATTAACTTAATGTTCAGCCTAAACTGTACAGGTCAACGCTGTGTGATGATGTGGTTGTTGTTTGTTGTTTCGGGGATTTTTTTTTTAATCTCTTTTTAATTATATTACTGGCGTGGGTGGTGCAGCGCATGGCCTTCATCACCTTCTTCATGTGTGTGCTGTGTGACTCGGTCAGCCAGCTGCTCCTGCACAGCAACCAGAAGATGGACTTGGAGCAGGTCTCTGACAGGTGGCTGTTACTCTATCCTCCAAGTCATCAAATGGAGTGGATTAAACTGATACTCCATGGCTATATATATATATATATATGTGTATATATATAGCTAGCAAAATACACACTTCAAATAATATATTATTGTGTTATATGTGTTAATTCATGTTGCTATACTATGTATTCATATTGTATTGTATCATATTGCATGATGTAGTGGAAGTATACTAGTATTAATATTTTTATAAATATATATAGATGTGTATTAGCAATGTAATTGGAGTATTGACATATTGACCAGTAGGATATTAAGTTGTTACTATATTAGTATATAATATATAATTCTATCTATTTGCTTCCTGTGTGTAGCTGCTGACCAATCACGGGTCATGCAGGACCAGATGACCTGCGCTGCCATGGCAACGACCCCTGGACCAAACAAGGATTTTAAGGTAAGGTGACACTTTATTAATCCCCTTAAGGTCAGAGGTCAACTTATTTTAAATATAATAATGTAATAAGTGATTTAGAATGTGTTAATCAGTCAATAGAGGACCTAGTATTCAGTAGTGTGATGGCTATTATCTAATATTGTAGTACTTTGTGCTGTGTAGTACCTTGTGTTTACTGTAGTACCTTAAGTCGTGTTAACAGTAGAACCTAATGTTTACTGTGTAGGGTTGTTCTGTAGTACCTAGGGTTGTTCTGTACCTAGTATTGTAGTGTTACTGTAGTACCCAGTGTTATAGAGTTGGCTGCTACAGTCAGCCCTACAGCACTGGGTACTTACAACACTACACAGTTACTACCTAGTTATGTGTTGCATATCTGTAGTACATTTTGTAGTTCCAATAGTATTCTGTATACTTCTTAAACAGTATTGTTCCCCGTGTGTTTCAGAGCAGAAGATGTTGGAGATCATAGGGGGAGGCGCTCTTGTCCAGGACCTCAACTTCCAGACCCTCTTCAACCAGGAGGCGGCAGGGCCTGTGAAGAGGAGCCCATTCTGGTTGTGGTTAATTGTTCAAATAAGACACAGAAATAAAGAAGTTTTATCTCAGCCAGTCCCTACAAAACCCTTAACAGGCCCCTTTCTATCTCTCTCCTATGGACCTAGGGTGTCATTGTCATTGTAAAGGTTTGCAGAGATTAGCTTGTGAGGACCAGGCAAAAGGTCCTCACAGAGACGGTCTGCTGTCAAGTTGTGGTCCTCACCTATATAGGATTACACACAGGACCATATTTCCCATAAAAAAACACTGATATTAGTAGTTTTAGCCTACAATCTAATTATTATAGTGTCTATATACAAGCCCAGTAGCTATATTCATCTGTGATTTTAACAGATCAGTGATACTACCTGTAGCAGTGCCGGTAAGTCAGATGCTGGAATTTGTCGCTTTTGTCACAAAATACGGCACAAAAAACTTTCATACTAATGTATCCAAATTGAGAATTTTGCATCATCTGCCTCAAGCGACATCCTTTTCTTCCACCTTTGCTTTTCAGCACGACCCTTACGCTTTGTTAGGGTAGCTAACGTGTTTAGGTAGCTCCATTTTGCCACACAAACAACTTGCCTAGCTTCGGTCCACATTCAATACAGCCACATGCATCTCTCTGCGCACAGGGTCTGATTGAGAGAAGGGAAAGGGACGTGACAAACCCACATGGAGCAAATTAATTGGTCAGCCACTACATATATGCAGACATATTTCACATGTAGACACACAGGGATGTGTTTATTCATACAGTAGCCTATGCATATAACAACAATCGAATACATTATTATTATTCTTTTTCAAGATTAAACATTTCCCAGAGAATTTTGGGGACCCTTTTTTAATGTCCCGCAACCCACCCGAGGGTCGCGACCCAGGGATTGAGAACCACTGGCTTAACCCACACACTTAAACACAGAGGGCTGTGTATTGTGTACTTTGGGACGGAATCACAGTGTGTTTTCCCATAGGTTAATATTGTATACTGCTATACAACATTAACCAGCATATGAGAGCAAACTGATGGTTAATTTATACGCATTAGGTGTGCATGTATTATACATACGTGTATGCGTTGTGTGGGTCTATTTGTGTGTCTATTAAATATACATACATTTATAATATATATAGGGTTAGCAGAGTGTGTCTTGTGTATGTATTCAAATGAATGACGAATGAATTGCTTTACACGCAACCACTAAGGCTACAGAGTTGGCTTGTTTCAATGAAACTAATGCTACAGTTAGCTTGTTTGAATGAAACTAATGCTACAGAGTTAGCTTGTTTGAATGAAACTAATGCTACAGAGTTAGCTTGTTTGAATGAAACTAATGCTACAGTGTTAGCTTACAGAGACTCTTCCTGCCCCCACACACGGCACACAGTCCTTCACAGCTGAGCAGGTGAGGAAAGTGCTGTGCAGGCTCCATCCAGACAAGGCTGCTGGTCCTGACGGCGTCAGCCCGAGGGTCCTCAAAACGTGTGCTGCCCAGCTGAGTGGAGTCCTGCAGTACATCTTCAACCTGAGCATGAGACTGGAGAGGGTCCCTGTGCTGTGGAAGACATCCTGCCTGGTGCCGGTTCCGAAGAAGGCACGTCCCAGCACCTCTAACGACTACAGGCCGGTGGCGCTGACGTCCCACGTGTCGAAGTCCTTTGAAAGGCTGGTCCTGTCGCTTCTTCGGCCCCTGGTCAGATCATCGCTGGACCCTCTTCAGTTTGCCTACCAGCCGAAACTGGGAGTGGAGGACGCCATCATCTTCCTGCTTCATCATGCCTACGCCCACTTGGACAGACCCGGGAGCACTGTGAGAATCATGTTTTTCGACTTCTCCAGTGCGTTCAACACCATCCGGCCTGCCCTGCTGGGGAGTAAGCTGACGGCGATGAAGGTGGACTCTTCCCTGGTTTCCTGGATTACAGACTATTTGTCAGACTGCAGGACTGTGTCTGACACTGTGGTCAGCAGCACTGGTGCTCCACAGGGAACGGTTCTTTCCCCATTCCTGTTCACCCTGTACACCTCAGACTCAGAGTCCTGCCATCTGCAGAAGTTCTCGGACGACTCTGCAATTGTTGGTTGTGTCAGTGAGGGAAACGATGAGGAGTACAGGGGCGTCGTGGACTCCTTCGTTGAGTGGTGTGAGCTGAACCACATGCAGCTCAACACAGACAAGACGAAGGAGATGGTGGTGGATTTCCGCAGGAGGAAATCTACCCCCACACCCATTTCCATCAAGGGTGTGTCCGCAGAAGTTGTTCAGGATTATTACCTGGGAGTTCACCTGGACAACAAACTGGTCTGGGCCAAAACCTCTGAGGCTGTGTACAAGAAGGGTCAGAGCCGTCTCTACTTCCTGCGGAGGCTCCGGTCCTTCAACGTTTGTAACAAGATGCTGAAGATGTTCTACCAGTCAGTGGTAACCAGTGCCATCTTCTCCAATGTCGTGTGCTGGGGAAGCAGGTTGAGGTCAGCAGACGCCAACAAGATCAGCAGGATGGTCAGGAAGGCTGGCGCTGTCCTGGGGGTCCAGCTGGACTCCTTGTTGGTGGTGTCTGAGAGGAGGAGGATGCTGCGCAAGCTGCGTAGTATCCTTGACAACAACTCTCACCCTCTCCATCAGGTGCTGACCTCATACAGAAGCACCTTCAGCAACAGACTCATTCCACCCAGGTGCACCACAGAATGCCACAGGAAGTCCTTCTTCCTGTGGCCATCAGTCTCTATAATTCATCTACCTCGGGTCGTGAGAGGGACAGTGGAGACTCAGTGACCTGAGGTCAACGCACTGTAAATCCTTTCACTGTAATTTCGCACTGTAAATTAAATTTCACTTTTCACTTTCACTATACGCATTGTTGTATATACCTACGTATTACTGTAAAATTCATCTTTCTATACATTTCGATTTCACTTAGTTATATTTTGTTTATACTAGTTTAGTTTGTTGTTATTAGTTTTAGGTATTGTATATTTTTGCATGCATTTATTCCCCCAGTTTCAACTGTTGCACCTTAATTTCCCTCGGGATAAATAAAGTCTCTTGAATCTCTTGAATCAATGCTACAGAGTTAGCTTGTTTGAATGAAACAAATGCTACAGTGTTAGCTTGTTTGAATGAAACAAATGCTACAGTGTTAGCTTGTTTGAATGAAACAAATGCTACAGTGTTAGCTTGTTTGAATGAAACAAATGCTACATTGTTAGCTTGTTAATGCCTAGGTTCAAAAGCAGTGGTCTCTGAATGCGAGTGTGTGAGAGGTGGAGGGGGAGAAATCATCAATCAGAATAGAATAGTGTATACATTTATTGGACACAGAAGTCAGTGTGTGTGTGTGTGTGTGTGTGTGTGTGTGTGTGTGTTTCAGGTTGTCGCGTTACACAGAGGGGGTGGGGTCAGGGTTGACCTCGTGGGGTGGGGGGGTGAGGTGGTGTCCAGGACCTGGGAGACTCCCACCTGAGGAAAACAAAAAAACACACAAAAGACGACAGTTAAGTGACCTAATGAGGAATAAATGATGGGTTGGTTAACAAAATGTACAGAACGTACGACAAAATTAAGTAAAAAAAAAAAAAGGTAGGGAGGGGTGAGCAGACATCATCCATTTCCTATTTTCAGTCGGTTGCAAACACACAAACGCGCATTTTTTTCCGACACATTTTCCCAAATATCCTTTTCGACGGAGGACTTCCGAAAGAGAGACTTGCTGGCGAATGTACTCTGACGACGCAGATGACGGTGATTCCGCATTAGCTCGTCAAGTTCACGTCAATTACGAACCAGTTCATCAGAACCCTCTACTGCCCCCTTTGCATTTACACATTTACACATCCACGTTCTCTCCCGAACGCGTACACGCGTTCGGGAGAGAACGTGGATGTGTAAATGCAGCAGGCAGCTGAAAATTGCCCTACATCGAAACTGCACATCTAGCGGTTTAATTGTATACAAATGACAACACGAGCAGGACGACCGTTCTTCTTCTCGAGTGGGTCAACTAGATCAGGGGCTTTCTCCACTGGGGGGCGCCACAGGGTTTCAAAAGAGAGAGAGAAAGAGAGCGAGAGCGAGAGCGAGAGCGAGAGAGCAGCAGAGAAGCAACACTTCCCAGAATGAGAAACTCATTTCCCGGGAACGTAAAAATAAGTGAAACCATTGGTTTTATGTGCTAGGCTTCTTCTTTTCTCACCAGCCTCTCCGCCCTCGCTCTCAGCTTCCTCCACACCATGTGATGCGCCTGCAGAAAACAACAACAACAAAAGGGAAACCGGCAGGCCGTGAACAGAATGTAACACGGTTCTGTATATATTTTTTGTAACGGTTATGTGTTCGCCCTGTTTGTTAAGATAACTGAAAAAGTTATAAACAGAATTGGACCAAACTCAGCGGTTAGATTACTTATGGGCCGAGGAACCGTTGATTCGGTTTTGACGCAGATCCGGATCCGAATACGGATCCAGGGGGATTGTTTTGGCGTGGCGGAGGTATGCGCTCTACCTAGGGCCCTATAGAAGCACTGGTTCTAGTACCGTCGGTGGGTCTGGTTCTAGTACCGTCGGTGGGTCTGGTTCTAGTACCGTCGGTGGGTCTGGTTCTAGTACCGTCGGTGGGTCTAGTTCTAGTACCGTCGGTGGGTCTGGTTCTAGTACCGTCGGTGGGTCTGGTTCTAGTACCGTCGGTGGGTCTGGTTCTAGTACAGGTGCTTCACGTCCCCCCCCCCCTTACCTGCAGCTGGAGGGGCAGGGAGAGGCCCTGCACGCGGCGCTGGAGGCCCAAGGGCCCGGGCCCCAGGCTGTGGACGGCCGTCACCTCGTACTGGTTGCAGAGCCCCGTCCTGGCCACCAGGGGGCTCGCACTCAGCAGCACGTGGTCACCGCATCTACAAAACAAAATCAGTTTTTTGTAGATATTGGAGAAAAAAAACAAAACAGGGGCAGGATAGTGCAGTGGCTGTAGGGTGTTCTACTCCCAGACGATAAAAGGCACTGGGTTTGATCCTCAATGTCCGCTAACCCTAACTTAAGTGTGTGTGTGCAGGTGTATTTAAGTGTGTGTGTGTACAAGTGTATTTAAGTGTGTGTGTAGGTGTATTTAAGTGTGTGCGTGTGTAGGTGTATTTAAGTGTGTGTAGGTGTATTTAAGTAAGTGTGTGTGTGTAGGTGTATTTAAGTAAGTGTGTGTGTGTGTAGGTGTATTTAAGTATGTGTGTGCGTGTGTAGGTGTATTTAAGTGTGTGTGTGCGTGTGTGTGTGTGTGTGTGTTTAAGTGTGTGTGTTTAAGTGTGTGTGTGTGTGTGTGTGTGTATTACCTGTAGAGCGTCACTGTGCCCCTAGGAGACTCTGCTGCCATCTTCTCCACCTCCTCTTGTTTGAACCTGGAGAAACAAAACAACAGGAATTATAAATGCAATCATCAAAAAAAGTGCTGTGGGAGACAGAGTCTGGTGAGAGGTGCGCGTGTCTAGCAGTGGCTCATCTTCCAGAGAGAAAACACTGACAGAAGATGCCAGTTTGGATGTAGACCAAATAAACGGTTTGGGGATGAAACCTTCAATGTTTACCTCTACTATAACTCATGTTCACATTTGCATTCTGCATTTAGACTTCATTTACACTGCTCGAATTGAAAACAGATATTTTTTGCGTATTTATTTTAGTTCTTTTGCCGATTCAAATTTCAACGTTTTGTTATCCCTCGCTTTTTATCTTTTGTTTTATCTCTTAGCAATTTTTTTTTTACAGAAAAATAAATAACAGAAAGGGTAACTCCTCCCAAATTCCCCATCTGGTTGTTGTTAATGTGAATCTTTTTTTATTATCTGTACCTGCTGTGAGAGAAGACCTCCAGGGCCACAGGGGGCGCCACCTCCAGGGGCTCCCAGGGCAGGTTCTGATGGATCAGCTGCTGGGCCCCTCGGGTCAGAGAGCGCAGAGACTCCTGGGAAACGTAGTGCAGACCACATGCTACTGTACCAAGGTGCTCGGCAACAGAATACAGTGGTTTGAGGAGGGCTGGGCAATATAACCATATTATACCGATATATCGTGGTACGCGACTAGATACCGTCTTCGATTTTAGATAACGTAATACGTTAGTCGTCTTTTCCCAGGTTTTAAAGGCTGCATTACAGTGATGTCAACTCCGACTATTGTCGCTGTTCTATTATTTGCAATAAAGCTCTTAATAAAATGACTAAATACTGTTGTCGGGTATTTCATTCACACAGTGAATACAAAAGAGTATACAAAAATAGGCTTTACCATGTGGTTGTTTCATATGGACTATTTATTGATTAAATTACCAGAAGGTTTTTGTTGCTATATCGTGATACATGGTTGAAGATACTAAACAACAAATATCGGGATTGAAGATTTTGACCACACACCTCAGAGGGAAGCCAGGAGTCGAGCTGGGGGTCGAGGACCACATCGTGACAGAACGCTCCTGATGTGACTGGGGGGGGGGGGGGGGGAGAGAGAGAGAGAGAGAGAGAGAGAGAGAGAGAGAGAGAGAGAGAGAGAGAGAGAGATGAGACCAAACAGAGCAGAATACAACTACTTTTACAGTCTAAATGAATTATTTATTGCAGAAATGACTAGATTCATTGATCGCCGGAAAATTAATCAGTCAATCAAAATCCATCAGTTAACCTAGAGAATCAAAAGATTTGATTCTTATTATTTAATGATTTTAAAGCAAATACATGGTCAGAGGGGTGAGAGAGGTGAGGGGGAGGGGTCAGAGGTCCTCCGTCTACCTGGGAGCTCGGGGGCCGAGAGCAGCTCCACACTGAAGTCCTCCTTGAAGCACGTCTCCATCACCTGGCCCAGCAGGGACGCACAGGACCGCCAGTACGCCTGGGAGAGAGACACAGAGGAGAGAGAGAGAGAGAGAGAGAGAGAGGAGAGAGACACAGAGGAGAGAGAGAGAGACGCACACACAGGGGAGATAGAAAGACACACACACAGGAGAGAGAGAAAGACACACACACACACAGGACAGACACCCATGAGACAGAGACCGACACATGGGAGAGACATGAAGAAACAAAGGAGATATAGATAGAGATTGTATATTTGAATTAACCCTATGCGCTGAGAGAGAGAGAGTGTGTGTGTGTGTGTGTGTGTGTGTGTGTGTGTGTGTGTGTGTGTGTGTGTGTGTGTGTGTGTGTGTGTGTGTGTGTGTGTGTGTGTGTGTGTGTGTGTGTGTGTGTGTGTGTGTGTGTGTGTGTGTGTCACCTGGTTGACCAGCGCGGGGTCCTGGTCCCTGAAGGTGAGCAGGGAGAGAGAGCAGGACTCGGTGAGCGGACGGTAGAGGGAACACAGCTCGCCGTCCACCAGCGCCACCGCCGAGTTGACCACATGGAACTCGGTCAGATCTGGAGGAGGAGGAGGAGCGGAGGAAACTGTATTAAACAAGTTGCCCTGGAAGAGCTGAATACTGTTCAACGTGCCACGCTGCACACCGTTATGTCTAGCAGCTGGTTACTAGTGCTGTAGTGGAGATACACATCCTTCAGTCTTTGGTCTAGGATGCATCTTCAATAGAATTTAGTATTGTTTTGTAAGAGTGTCTTGAGGATCGCTAGACAATTTTGTTTGTACTTGAAGGATGACAACAAAGGCATTTCGATAATGTAATCGTAATCGCCCACCAAACCTCCCATGATACATTATTCCATTACATGACAGTCATTTAGCAGACGCTTTTATCCAAAGCGACTTAACAATAGTGTGTTTCAACAAAGGAAGGTAAGAGAACCAGATCTCGTCACCAGAAGTCAAAACACAAGCCCTATCTTGTGAGGGAGTCTTAATGCCAACACCGGTGTTAAGAAGACTCCTCCTTCTCTTACTACTACCACCACCACCACCACTACTACTACTATACCACTACTACTACTACTACCACTACTGACGTTTGGCGCAGCTGAGCGGCGTGGAGAGTCCCTTGTTCATGACCACCCGGGTCCCGTCCAGCCCCGGCCCGTGGAGCTGCACCTCGATCTTCTCTATCCGGGGGTAGAGGGCCCGCTGCCGGGCCTGCTCCCGGGAGAACACCTCGCTACGGCGCCCGCGCAGCTCCGCCATGGAGGGAGCCGCCGCCGTCGTCGCCCTCGTCGCCACGGCGACGGTCGACGACAAGCCTGGAGAGTAGGGAGGACGTAAATCGTTTATCATCCCCCGCTGGGGAACTTTTATTTTGCAGCACACAGAAACATACAACATAGAAACACATACAGAACATCAAAATCGCTAAAGGAACATAAAAGATGGTTCAGATTTGGTCCTAATACACATGCTTATCTAGTCCTGCTACGACTAGACATCCTACACGTGTGACAAAATAGGAGTTACGGTACAAGGATTCAATTAAGAGTCAATTAAACGGCGGTCCTTTAGTTTGTACATGTGGTCTTCTGTTTGAGGGTGTGGATGGGATGGGTTTGGATGATGACTTAATGTTTACGTTGATACGACTTTGATCAGAGTGATAAGATACTCCACGAGTAATGTTTGGGGGTTTAATATATACACAAATATAGATAATAATATATAAATAAAAAGGACCGCATAAATGCAGGCAGAAACATAAGTCAAATGTGAACATGGGAATTCATCCAATTGTGTGTAGTTTTACGCGCTTTGTAACTATTCCATGACCATACAACCAACATCAATGTTGACCATACAACACCATCAACACACCACCAATAGATGACCATCACATTCTAGTATAAGGGAGTCAGTTGTACACTTGAGGTGATCATAAATCCTACATGGTTACATTAAATGTGGTTTTAAAACGGGGCAAGGTCACGTTCATGTGTTCACCATCAGTATCCAGTCAGCCTGTCAGTCAGTGCGAATCATTACTAAACACTAAAACATCTTATTAAAATCATCCGAGCCAGGCGTTTACTTACGTCGACACGTGGTCCTGCACGCCATGTTCCGCACAAAAGTAAACACCGCACGAAAACAAACGTGTACGTGTGTTATTAGTAAGACTATGGACTATAAAGACGGGTGACTGCTACACAACACAAGTGAAGGACGCCATGCCTGTGCGACGTGCGACTCGCAAACGCGTCCGGGTGGGAAGTTGGAAACGAGGACGGTTACGAGGTTACGTTCCGGCCACATTTCAGCCGCACCAGCAGGTGTCGCTGTTTGTCATTTAAAAAATATGATTCCCTCCCTCATACCGACACCAGTTTTATATAACCCTCTATATTACCTAAATATATTAAATATATACTGTATATATATACATAATATATTACATTACATTAGATTCAAATGTATTGTCAGTGTACAGCACAAGTACAGTACATCGAAAGGAATTATACTGTATATATTCTGTATATATATATATATATATACAGTATATATATATATATATATATATATATTCTGTATATATGTATATATATATATATACTGTATATATATCTCTATATATAGAGATATATATATCTCTATATATAGGCCGGTCAAACACGACGTGTCTTTGTTAATGAATCACATTAATCAAGAACAAGTGGGCTTTTTTTCCCTCTTTATTAAAAAAAAGAAAATAGCCCTGACAAAGAAGCAAGGCAGTAGAGTAATGGTGTGTGTGTGTTGTGTTGAGAGGCTGAGCCTCCGCTGCGCCATAACCCTCAGCCCATATCTCCCACTAATCCACTCTAATGGGGGACACACGCCTGTGTGATTTCCAAAGGGGGCCCCTGGCTTCATCTTTAAGTGGTGCTGACACCATCCGTGCAGGGTGGAGGACTGGATGTCTGCACCTAACACATCGTTCATCATTCACTTTGCGCACCAACAACAACTACTTTATTTCAGTTGAAATGTAGATTTCAGTTGAGGGGTGGCATGTCTACTCCTATCATGGGAGAGTGTGTGTGTGTGTGTGTTTGTGTGTGTGTGTGTGTGTGCATGCGTGTGTGCACGCGCATGCGTGCATATGTGTGTGTGTGTGCGTGTGTGTGTTTAGAGGCCTATTTGTTACATTCTACTGTGAATTGCTGTTGTTTTATTGCACGAGACAAATCTACTTACGTCTAATTACAAAAAAATAAAAATAAAAAGTCAGCATTTTCATTTAGATGCTTATTACACACATGACTCAAAACGACATTAAAAAGGCAACAATCAACAATATATACTCGTTTTATTGTAGGTCTGAGCTTCTGTCGGGCGCCTCGTAATCAATGTGAAATGTTCCGTATTCCTCCACTTGGCTGTCTCGGAGAGGCGTAGTTATTGCAAGTCATTCTCCGGTCTGATTCATTATTCATGCGGTCCCAGAAGGGTGGGGTGTTTTACCACATTTGCAGTGTTGGGTGAAATCTAAAAGCTTGCAAGAATATTGAACACAATTAGGTTCAACCCCTCAAAGTGGGCAGAGAACTCAGAATAGCTATACTGAACCATTACAGAATGCATATCATATCACATCATATCAGGGACTACACGTTAGAAGGCCACTGGATTCATTGGTAAATATATCACATCGCAGAATATAGGTACAATGAATCTAGGCCTACTTTAGATAAGATAATCTCCCAAGAATTATCTTAAAATAGTATTAACTAATTATATCGCTCATTACATTGCTCATCTAAGATGCCTTTCGGGATTGGATTGGGCGTGACGTCGCCATGGCAACAGCAAGCTTGATGGCGTGCCTCTGTCCAACTGGTGGGCTGTTGTGATGACACTGTGGTGATCACACCGTAGAGAGGACACTGTGGTAAGGACACTGTGGTGAGGACACCGTAGTGAGGACACTGTGGTGAGGACACCGTAGTGAGGACACTGTGGTGAGGACACCGTAGTGAGGACACTGTGGTGATCACACCGTAGTGAGGACACTGTGGTGAGGACACCGTAGTGAGGACACTGTGGTGAGGACACCGTAGTGAGGACACTGTGGTGATCACACCGTAGTGAGGACACCATGGTGAGGACACCGTAGTGAGGACACTGTGGTGATCACACCGTAGTGAGGACACTGTGGTGAGGACACCGTAGTGAGGACACTGTGGTGATCACACCGTAGTGAGGACACTGTGGTGAGGACACCGTAGTGAGGACACCGTAGTGAGGACACTGTAGTGAGGACACTGTGGTGAGGACACTGTGGTGAGGACACTGTGGTGAGGACACTGTGGTGAATACACCGTAGTGAGGACACTGTAGTGAGGACACTGTGGTGAGGACACCGTGGTGAGGACACCGTAGTGAGGACACCGTGGTGATCACACCGTAGTGAGGACACCGTAGTGAGGACACCGTAGTGAGGACACTGTGGTGATCACACCGTAGTGAGGACACTGTGGTGATCACACCGTGGTGAGGACACTGTAGTGAGGACACTGTGGTGAGGACACTGTGGTGAGGACACCGTAGTGAGGACACCGTAGTGAGGACACTGGTGATCACACTGTGGTGAGGACACTGTGGTGATCATACCGTAGTGAGGACACCGTGGTGAGGACACCGTGGTGAGGACACTGTGGTGAGGACACTGTAGTGAGGACACTGTGGTGAGGACACTGTGGTGAGGACACTGTGGTGAGGACACTGTGGTGAATACACCGTAGTGAGGACACCGTGGTGAGGACACCATGGTGAGGACACCGTGGTGATCACACCGTAGTGAGGACACCGTAGTGAGGACACCGTAGTGAGGACACTGTGGTGATCACACCGTAGTGAGGACACCGTAGTGAGGACACTGTGGTGAGGACACTGTGGTGATCACACCGTAGTGAGGACACCGTAGTGAGGACACTGTAGTGAGGACACTGTGGTGATCACACCGTGGTGAGGACAATGTGGTGAGGACACTGTGGTGAGGACACTGTGGTGAGGACACCGTGGTGAGGACACTGTAGTGAGGACACTGTAGTGAGGACACTGTGGTGAGGACACTGTGGTGAGGACACTGTGGTGATCACACTGTAGTGAGGACACTGTGGTGAGGACACCGTAGTGAGGACACTGTGGTGATCACACAATAGTGAGGACACCGTAGTGAGGACACCGTAGTGAGGACACTGTGGTGAGGACACTGTGGTGAGGACACTGTGGTGAGGACACTGTGGTGAATACACCGTAGTGAGGACACCGTGGAGAGGACACCGTGGTGAGGACACCGTGGTGATCACACCGTAGTGAGGACACCGTAGTGAGGACACCGTAGTGAGGACACTGTGGTGATCACACCGTAGTGAGGACACCGTGATGAGGACACCGTAGTGAGGACACTGTGGTGATCACACCGTAGTGAGGACACTGTGGTGATCACACCGTAGTGAGGACACTGTGGTGATCACACCGTGGTGAGGACACTGTAGTGAGGACACCGTGGTGAAGACACTGTAGTGAGGACACTGTAGTGAGGACACTGTGGTGAGGACACTGTGGTGAGGACACTGTGGTGATCACACTGTAGTGAGGACACTGTGGTGAGGACACCGTAGTGAGGACACTGTGGTGATCACACAATAGTGAGGACACCGTAGTGAGGACACCGTAGTGAGGACACTGTGGTGAGGACACTGTGGTGAGGACACTGTGGTGAGGACACTGTGGTGAATACACCGTAGTGAGGACACCGTGGAGAGGACACCGTGGTGAGGACACCGTGGTGATCACACCGTAGTGAGGACACCGTAGTGAGGACACCGTAGTGAGGACACTGTGGTGATCACACCGTAGTGAGGACACCGTGATGAGGACACCGTAGTGAGGACACTGTGGTGATCACACCGTAGTGAGGACACTGTGGTGATCACACCGTAGTGAGGACACTGTGGTGATCACACCGTGGTGAGGACACTGTAGTGAGGACACTGTGGTGAGGACACTGTGGTGAGGACACCGTAGTGAGGACACCGTAGTGAGGACACTGTGGTGAGGACACTGGTGATCACACTGTGGTGAGGACACTGTGGTGATCACACCGTAGTGAGGACACCGTGGTGAGGACACCGTGGTGAGGACACTGTGGTGAGGACACTGTAGTGAGGACACTGTGGTGAGGACACCGTGGTGAGGACACCGTGGTGAGGACACTGTAGTGAGGACACCGTGGTGAGGACACTGTAGTGAGGACACTGTGGTGAGGACACTGTGGTGATCACACTGTGGTGAGGACACCGTGGTGAGGACACTGTGGTGAAGACACTGTGGTGAGGACACTGTGGTGAGGACACTGGTGATCACACTGTGGTGAGGACACTGTGGTGAGGACACTGTGGTGAGGACACTGTGGTGATCACACTGTGGTGAGGACACCGTAGAGAGGACAATGTGGTGAATACACCATAGTGAGGACACCGTGGTGAGGACACTGTGGTGAGGACACTGTGGTGAGGACACTGTGGTGAGGACACTGTGGTGAATACACCGTAGTGAGGACACTGTAGTGAGGACACTGTGGTGAGGACACCGTAGTGAGGACACTGTGGTGATCACACCGTAGTGAGGACACCGTAGTGAGGACACTGTGGTGATCACACCGCAGTGAGGACACTGTGGTGATCACACCGTAGTGAGGACACTGTGGTGATCACACTGTAGTGAGGACACCGTAGTGAGGACACTGTGGTGAGGACACTCTGGTGATCACACCGTAGTGAGGACACTGTGGTGATCACACCGTAGTGAGGACACCGTAGTGAGGACACTGTGGTGAGGACACTGGTGATCACACTGTGGTGAGGACACTGTGGTGATCTCACTGTGGTGAGGACACCGTGGTGAGGACACTGTAGTGAGGACACTGTGGTGAGGACACTGTGGTGATCACACCGTGGTGAGGACAATGTGGTGAGGACACTGTGGTGAGGACACTGTGGTGAGGACACTGTAGTGAGGACACTGTGGTGAGGACACTGTGGTGATCACACTGTGGTGAGGACACCGTGGTGAGGACACTGTAGTGAGGACACCGTGGTGAGGACACTGTAGTGAGGACACTGTGGTGAGGACACTGTAGTGAGGACACTGTGGTGAGGACACCGTGGTGAGGACACTGTGGTGAGGACACTGTAGTGAGGACACTGTGGTGAGGACACTGTGGTGAGGACACTGTAGTGAGGACACTGTGGTGAGGACACCATGGTGAGGACACTGTGGTGAGGACACCGTGGTGAGGACACTGTAGTGAGGACACCGTGGTGAGGACACTGTAGTGAGGACACTGTGGTGAGGACACCGTGGTGAGGACACTGTGGTGAGGACACTGTAGTGAGGACACTGGTGATCACACTGTGGTGAGGACACTGTGGTGAGGACACTGATGATCACACCGTGGTGTGGACACTGTGGTGAGGACACTGGTGATCACACCGTGGTGAGGACACTGTGGTGAGGACACTGATGATCACACCGTAGTGAGGACACTGTGGTGAGGACACTGGTGATCACACTGTGGTGAGGACACTGTGGCGAGGACACTGTAGTGAGGACACTGTGGTGAGGACACTGTGGTGAGGACACTGTGGTGAGGACACCGTGGTGAGGACACTGTAGTGAGGACACTGTGGTGAAGACACTGTGGTCAGGACACTGTAGTGAGGACACTGTGGTGAGGACACTGTGGTGAGGACACCGTGGTGAGGACACTGTGGTGAGGACACTGTAGTGAGGACACTGTGGTGAGGACACTGTGGTGAGGACACTGTGGTGATCACACTGTAGTGAGGACACTGTGGTGAGGACACCGTAGTGAGGACACTGTGGTGATCACACCGTAGTGAGGACACCGTAGTGAGGACACCGTAGTGAGGACACTGTGGTGAGGACACTGTGGTGAGGACACTGTGGTGAGGACACTGTGGTGAATACACCGTAGTGAGGACACCGTGGTGAGGACACCGTGGTGAGGACACCGTGGTGATCACACCGTAGTGAGGACACCGTAGTGAGGACACCGTAGTGAGGACACTGTGGTGATCACACCGTAGTGAGGACACTGTGGTGATCACACCGTAGTGAGGACACTGTGGTGATCACACCGTAGTGAGGACACTGTAGTGAGGACACTGTGGTGATCACACCGTGGTGAGGACACTGTAGTGAGGACACTGTGGTGAGGACACCGTAGTGAGGACACCGTAGTGAGGACACTGTGGTGAGGACACTGTGGTGAGTGACACTGTGGTGAGGACACTGTGGTGAGGACACTGTGGTGAGATACACACGTAGTGAGGACACCGTGGTGAGGACACCGTGGTGAGGACACCGTGGTGATCACACCGTGTGAGGACACCGTAGTGAGGACACCGTGGTGAGGACACTGTGGTGATCACACCGTAGTGAGGACACCGTAGTGAGGACACTGTGGTGAGGACACTGTGGTGATCACACCGTAGTGAGGACACCGTGGTGAGGACACTGTAGTGAGGACACTGTGGTGATCACACTGTGGTGAGGACACTGTGGTGAGGACACTGTGGTGAGGACACTGTGGTGAGGACACCGTGGTGAGGACACTGTGGTGAG
This sequence comes from Muraenolepis orangiensis, assembly GCA_027704905.1. Classification (NCBI taxonomy): domain Eukaryota; kingdom Metazoa; phylum Chordata; class Actinopteri; order Gadiformes; family Muraenolepididae; genus Muraenolepis; species Muraenolepis orangiensis. The sequence continues at coordinate 11,255,290 of CM051009.1, forward strand.
GACACTGTGGTGAGGACACTGGTGATCACACCGTGGTGAGGACACTGTGGTGAGGACACTGATGATCACACCGTAGTGAGGACACTGTGGTGAGGACACTGGTGATCACACTGTGGTGAGGACACTGTGGCGAGGACACTGTGGTGAGGACACTGTGGTGAGGACACCGTGGTGAGGACACTGTAGTGAGGACACTGTGGTGAGGACACTGTGGTCGAGGACACTGTGGTGAGGACACTGTGGTGAGGACACCGTGGTGAGGACACTGTGGTGAGGACACTGTAGTGAGGACACTGTGGTGAGGACACTGTGGTTAGGACACTGTGGTGAGGACACTGTGGTGAGGACACCGTGGTGAGGACACTGTGGTGAGGACACTGTAGTGAGGACACTGTGGTGAGGAGCATGGAGTATGGCGCCGTACGAGATGGCTGCCGTGTCGCGAGCTCCCGCACGACGACGCAGTTTTTTGTTATTTATTCTTTTTATTGCAACTTTTTTAGTTCAGGATGTTAGCAGCAAGTTCACTTATAACTTCTGCACACTTTGGGAGATCAGATCGACAGTCGCTCGCCGCCTACCGGAGTTTTTTCACTCTTTCGACTCGGACGTCCCGCCCGAAGTCACAGCTGGATTATCTCCGTCCATTTTGGGCACGATTACGCGCAAGCGTCGCCGGAGGAAGCGAGGGAAGCGAGCCGGCGTGCTAGTCAGGCTGAGATGTCGATCCGATCGCCCCCCACTACCCACCATTCTACTGGCTAATGTACAGTCTCTGGACAATAAGTTAAGCGAACTACAGGCTCGTATTCAATTCCACCGGGAAACTAGGGACAATTGCATTATCTGCCTTACGGAGACATGGATGTCGGAGGGGGTTACCGACGCAGCTATCGAGCCGACGGGATTTTCCGTACACCGGGCGGACAGAACAAAGGCTCTCTCCGGTAAAGATCGCGGAGGGGGGGTATGTCTCATGATAAACAGATCTTGGTGCAACCAAAGTCATGTACATCCCCTCAAGTCTTTCTGTTCCCCGGACCTGGAGTACCTGATGCTTATGTGCCGTCCATACTGGCTACCTCGGGAGTTTACAGCGGTAACCGTGACCGCTGTTTACATTCCCCCACAAGCCAACACGGACACAGCGCTGAAGGAACTGTACGGGGCTATCAGCGAACAGGAGTCGGCCCACCCCGAGGCTGCTCTCATCGTAGCGGGGGACTTCAACAAGGCGAACCTGAAGAAGGTTCTCCCGAAGTTCTACCAACACATAAAGAGCAACACACGGGGCGAGCGGATCCTCGACCACTGCTACACTCCCTTCCGTGATGGCTACAAGGCCCTCCTCCGCCCACCGTTCGGCAAATCAGATCACCGCTCTATCCAGCTGCTCCCCGCCTATAGGCAGAGACTGAAGCAGCAACCGATCGCTGTGAGGGAGGTCCAATGCTGGTCGGACCAATCAGATTCTACGCTGCAGGATTGTTTTGATCACGCTGACTGGCACATGTTCCGCGTTGCCTCGGACAATAACATCAACGAGTACGCGTCGTCGGTCACCGGGTTCATCAAGAAGTGCATAGATGACGTTGTTCCGACCAAGTCGGTTCGGATATATCCCAACCAGAAACCGTGGATTAACGGCGATGTTCGCGCTGCCCTACATGCGCGTAACGCCGCCTTTGGTTCCGGGAATACGGAGGAATATACGAGAGCCCGTTACGACCTCCGTAAGACCATCGTCACTGCCAAGCGGGAGTATAAGGACAGAGTGGAAGATAAATTCAAGAAACACGATGCGAGGGGTATGTGGCAGGGGCTGCAGAATATAACGAACTTCAGAGGGAGAACCAGTTGTGTAGAGAACTCCTCTACCTCCCTCCCAGGAGAGCTAAATACATTTTTTGCTCGGTTCGACGTAAACGGCAGCCCGCCGAAGCCAGCACCGACTGGGGAGACCAGCCAGCTGCGCATCTCGGAGGCGGATGTGCGCCGCACCTTTAAGCGGCTGAACATCCGTAAGGCGGCAGGCCCCGACGACATCCCGGGCCGCGTCCTCAGAGCATGCGCAGACCAGTTGGCAGGAGTCTTTGCAGACATCTTCAACCTCTCCCTGTCCCAGGCTGTTGTCCCCGCGGTCTTCAAGATATCCACCATCGTGCCTGTCCCTAAACAAACCAAGGTAACATGCCTGAATGACTACAGACCTGTGGCCCTCACCTCGATCGTTAGCAAATGCTTCGAGAGGTTGGTCAAGGACTTTATTTGCTCCGTGTTACCTACCACGCTGGACCCATGGCAATTTGCATATCGTCAAAATAGATCCACGGACGACGCAATTGCCATGGCCCTCCACACTGCCCTTTCCCACTTGGAGGGGAAGAACTGTTATGTGCGAATGCTGTTTGTGGACTACAGCTCAGCATTCAACACAATAGTTCCTGCCAAGCTCGACACCAAGCTGAGAGGTCTAGGCGTACCCCCATCCATGTGCAGCTGGATACTGAACCTCCTGTCGGACCGCCGCCAGGTGGTGAGGATGGGCAGCACCACATCAGAGCCACTGACCCTCAACACGGGAGCCCCCCAGGGATGCGTGCTGAGCCCTCTCCTCTACTCCCTCTACACCCACGACTGCATGGCTATGCACAGCTCCAACGTCATCGTCAAGTTTGCTGACGACACGACAGTGATGGGCCTGATCGCCGGCGACGACGAGACAGCCTACAGGGAGGAGGTCGGATCGCTGGAGCAGTGGTGCCAGGAGAACAGCCTCGCCCTCAACGTCAAGAAGACCAAGGAGCTGATCGTGGACTTCAGGAGGCAGAGGGGAGAGCACAGCCCTATCTCCATCGACGGCGTTGCAGTAGAGAGGGTCAGCAGCTTCAAGTTCCTCGGCGTGCACATCTCCGAGGACCTCACATGGTCCACGCACACCACACACGTGGTGAAAAAGGCCCAACAACGCCTGTATTTTCTCAGGCGTCTGAAGAAATTCAGCATGGGCCCCCGCATCCTGAGAACATTCTACAACGGCACCATCGAGAGTGTTCTGACAGGGTGTATCACCGCCTGGTACGGGAACTGCACGGCACTCGAGCGCAGAGCGCTTCAAAGGGTGGTGCGGACGGCCCAGTATATCGTTGGAGGTGAGCTCCCCTCCCTCCTGGACATTTACAACCAGCGGTGCGTGGCCAAGGCCAAAAGAATTATAAAAGACATTGCCCACCCCAGCCACGAACTTTACTCACTATTACCGTCAGGCAGGCGATACCGCAGTATCAAGTGTCGTACAAATAGGCTTAGAGATAGCTTCCACAGTCAGGCCATCAGGCTGCTGAACAAGGGCGTATAACATATAACAATGTATATTTTATTACATTGATTTATATATATATATTGCTCTTTTCTGTGCTGATTTTTGCATTTTATAAATTGCATTTTTTATTTTTATTTTATATTCCTTATTCTATTTTTTATTCTATTTTTTATTCTATTTTTATCTATTTTTATTTTATCTTATTCTATAACTGCTGTCTGTCGTCGGGTATTGCACACAAGAATTTCACATCACTGCTTTATACTAAACTGTAAACTGTGAAGTGACAATAAACTTGACTTGACTTGACTTGACTTGACACTGTGGTGAGGACACTGTGGTGATCACACTGTAGTGAGGACACTGTGGTGAGGACACCGTAGTGAGGACACTGTGGTGATCACACCGTAGTGAGGACACCGTAGTGAGGACACCATAGTGAGGACACTGTGGTGAGGACACTGTGGTGAGGACACTGTGGTGAGGACACTGTGGTGAATACACCGTAGTGAGGACACCGTGGTGAGGACACTGTGGTGAGGACACTGTGGTCAGGACACTGTGGTGAGGACACTGTAGTGAGGACACTGTGGTGAGGACACTGTGGTGATCACACTGTGGTGAGGACACCGTGGTGAGGACACTGTGGTGAGGGCACTGTAGTGAGGACACTGTGGTGAGGACACTGTGGTGATCACACTGTGGTGAGGACACCGTGGTGAGGACACTGTGGTGAGGACACTGTAGTGAGGACACTGTGGTGAGGACACTGTGGTGAGGACACTGTGGTGATCACACTGTGGTGAGGACACCGTGGTGAGGACACTGTGGTGAGGACACTGTAGTGAGGACACTGTAGTGAGGACACTGTGGTGAGGACATTGTGGTGTGTACACCGTGGTGAGGACACTGTGGTGAGGACACTGTAGTGAGGACACTGTGGTGAGGACACTGGTGATCACACTGTGGTGAGGACACTGTGGTGAGGACACTGTGGTGAGGACACTGTAGTGAGGACACTGTGGTGAGGACACTGTAGTGAGGACACTGTAGTGAGGACACTGTGGTAAGGACACTGTGGTGAGGACACCGTGGTGAGGACACTGTGGTGAGGACACTGTAGTGAGGACACTGTGGTGAGGACTCTGTAGTGAGGACACTGTAGTGAGGACACTGTGGTGAGGACATTGTGGTGAATACACCGTAGTGAGGACACCGTGGTGAGGACACTGTGGTGAGGACACTGTGGTCAGGACACTGTGGTGAGGACACTGTAGTGAGGACACTGTGGTGAGGACACTGTGGTGATCACACTGTGGTGAGGACACCGTGGTGAGGACACTGTGGTGAGGACACTGTAGTGAGGACACTGTGGTGAGGACACTGTGGTGATCACACTGTGGTGAGGACACCGTGGTGAGGACACTGTGGTGAGGACACTGTAGTGAGGACACTGTGGTGAGGACACTGTGGTGAGGACACTGTGGTGATC
>CM051009.1:11261103-11268603 GCA_027704905.1 Muraenolepis orangiensis
GTGGTGAGGACACTGTGGTGAGCACACTGTAGTGAGGACACTGTGGTGAGGACACTGTAGTGAGGACACTGTGGTGAGGACTCTGTAGTGAGGACACTGTAGTGAGGACACTGTGGTGAGGACATTGTGGTGTGTACACCGTGGTGAGGACACTGTAGTGAGGACACTGTGGTGAGGACACTGGTGATTACACTGTGGTGAGGACACTGTGGTGAGGACACTGGTGATCACACTGTGGTGAGGACACTGTGGTGAGGACACTGGTGATCACACTGTGGTGAGGACACTGTGGTGAGGACACCGTGGTGAGGACACTGTGGTGAGGACACTGGTGATCACACTGTGGTGAGGACACTGTGGTGAGGACACTGGTGATCACACTGTGGTGAGGACACTGTGGTGAGGACACTGTGGTGAAGACACTGGTGATCACACTGTGGTGAGGACACTGTGGTGAGGACACCGTGGTGAGGACACTGTGGTGAGGACACTGGTGATCACACTGTGGTGAGGACACTGTGATGAGGACACTGTGGTGAGGACACTGTGGTGAGGACACTGGTGATCACACTGTGGTGAGGACACTGTGGTGATCACACTGTGGTGAGGACACCGTGGTGAGGACACTGTAGTGAGGACACTGTGGTGAGGACACTGGTGATCACACTGTGGTGAGGACACTGTGGTGAGGACACTGTGGTGATCACACTGTGGTGAGGACACTGTGGTGAGGACACTGTAGTGAGGACAATGTGGTGAGGACACTGTGGTGAGGACACTGTGGTGATCACACTGTGGTGAGGACACTGTGGTGAGGACACTGTAGTGAGGACAATGTGGTGAGGACACTGTGGTGAGGACACTGGTGATCACACTGTGGTGAGGACACTGTGGTGAGGACACTGTGGTGAGGACACTGTGGTGATCACACTGTGGTGAGGACACTGTGGTGAGGACACTGTAGTGAGGACAATGTGGTGAGGACACTGTGGTGATCACACTGTGGTGAGGACACTGTGGTGAGGACACTGTAGTGAGGACAATGTGGTGAGGACACTGTGGTGAGGACACTGGTGATCACACTGTGGTGAGGACACTGTGGTGAGGACACTGTGGTGATCACACTGTGGTGAGGACACTGTGGTGATCACACTGTGGTGAGGACACTGTGGTAAGGACACTGTGGTGATGACACTGTGGTGAGGACACTGTGGCGAGGACACCGTGGTGAGGACACTGTGGTGAGGACACTGTGGATTAGGGGAGTTCCCCTGAGCTGAATCGGCAGCTACTATGCATTCTGTATCCATGGCAACAGATGTTGCCGTTGCCATGGGGCTCCAGCAGCGTTTCACAACCCCTTGGGGCCCGGGGGACCCCCTCTGCGGGTTGACTGTGATGCATATGGGAAGTTGGTACCTGGTAAGATATGTGATATTCAGTAGGGTTTATACAAAGCAGATACAAATAGACCACTGATGGCAAATCATTTGTATACTGTATAGCCACAGGTAATAGGGCCAACGCAATGTGTATAGACTGGATATGTTGTTTTTTATATGGCCATTTTGCATTTTTAACCTGTTTATTTTGTTAAGCTTAGTTTTTTTTTAATAATTTATATTTCATCTTGTCATGAGGATTGCCAGCCAATTTAGCATTTTGATACTGATTCTGAAGATCTTTTCTGAAAAATAGGGTCACAGGCCAAAATTAATTGGGAACCACTGCAGTGTTTTACCACTGCAATGTACCACTGTAATGACCAAAATATGTTGTGTTGTGTGACATTAGCTTGCTAGCGTTGGCGTTATGAACTAGTTATGAACTAGGGAAGAACAAAGAACAGTCTTGTATTATTCGTCCTCCGCCCAAAAAGCACTTAATGTGATTATAACGTAGTTCATGAAAGCTATTTGCTATTCTTCCACACTTTTCCATCATTGGGAGAGGGACTTGACCTTTTAGTGTCTTCACGGAGCAATTTCTTTCGGGGCAATGTTAAAGATGCATTCCTGTGTAAAATGCTAACAACATACTTGCTGAGGGGGGAACTCTGTAAAAGGGAAAGTTGTAAAACTCACAATGTTCTTGGAAGTTCTTGTGAGTAATCTTGCAAATGTCGGTAAATGTCAGCAAATGTCGGTATGACATCAGTGGGTTCGCTAACAACCAAACTTTACAGAACAAAAATGTTATATATAGATCGGCTAGCAAATATTGTAGAAGCAAATTTTGGTGGCTTTTTTTTGCCATCTTCGTCAAGGTAGATAAGAATGAGCCGAGTCCACTGCAATTGTTTGTGCGATAAAGATTTATTGTTGAAAATATGTGTTTCAGACGTCTAAGATCACTTGGAGATCACAGATCGGTTGAGTCCTACAAATCAGAAATAAACAAAACACCTGTAGCCTGAGATTGGCCGTTAAGACGATACAGCAGGACTTTGTTTTTCCTGTAGGGTTGTTGTTGTACCGTTCGTAGACAGAAGGTAGTACCTGTGAATGTCTGCTGTTGAGTGGGTTAGATACATTTATTTACTCGGAAATCGTCGCATCTCATCTCATCTAGCTACGTATCGGTCGTTTCGTTCCTTGGATTGTGTCGTTGTTAAAGCACACTTTAGTCAAAACATGCACGCAATCATTCGCAGTATGCATTTCAAAGTTGACGTTTTTATTTTTTTTTGTACTTCAAGGTATATTTCCCGGGGTTGGGGGTTCAAGATTTGTTTAGTTTTTTTGGGACATTTCATTCATTAGTTAGGCAAAATGTAAGGTCAAAACAAGACCCCCTCCCTGCCCTGTCCAGTTCCTCTTCAGAAACAAGGAATTAACAAGGAGTTAAACATCCTTCCACAGACTCTGTGTTTTGATTGGTCTTGCCTGGCAAAAGGCAAGACCAGACAAGAGCAAACGATTCAAGACGACGGAGGGAGAGTCCGCTTCCCCCGTCACTCAGCTTCTCAAAGATGACATTTGGCACCGCAGGCAGAGAGGGAGGCGAACCCCAGCCAAAGTTCTCTTGCTTGCTGTTGTGAGTCGATCCGTTCATGTGTCGCCGTAGTGGTGGTGATGACAGTGGGGGATGACGGTGGGGGATGACGGGGACGGTGATGGCGGTCAAAGTGACAGTGACGGTGGCGGTGGCGGAAGGGAAGTAGGGGAGTGGAGAATCCTATTTCATGTGCCATCCATCCATCCTATCCCCACTTGCTTGGCATCTAAAGCTAACAAAAGAGGAGGTTTTTCCATTCATGAGTCCTGGCCGAATGTCTCCATGGAAACTCCTCCTCCTCCTCTTCCTCCTCCTCCTCCTCCTCTCGAGGGGCTACTGGAGGCTACTGGAGGCTGCAGGAGGCGCAGCAGGCCCGGCTCCGGTCCGGCAGCGGGGAGAAGTCCATCTGCCGGACGATCTCGGTGAACAGCTCGTCCACCATGGTCTTGCTCTTGGCCGAGGTCTCCATGAAGGGGCAGCCCCAGTCCTCGGCCAGCGCCTGGCCCTCGCTGGGGGACACCTCACGCTCGCCCTCCAGGTCCACCTTGTTGCCCACCAGCACCACCGGCACCTGCTGGTACCTGGAGGAGATGGTGGAGGAGGAGGGGGGGAATGGAAGAGGAGAGAGGAGAGAGGAGAGAGGAGAGAGGAGAGAGGAGAAGTAGAAGAAGGAAGGGAGAGAGGAGGAGGGGAGAAGAGGAGGAGGAGGTTGAGCAGGGGGAAGGGGGTAGAGGGAGAGAGGAGGAGGAGAAGAAGGAAGGGAGAGAGGAGGAGGGGAGAAGAGGAGGAGGAGGAGGTTGAGCAGGGGGAAGGGGAAAGGGATGGAGGGAGAGAGGAGGAGAAAGGATGGAGGAGGAAGGAGGGAGAAAGGCGGAGGGAGGAAGGAGAACAGAGGGAGATCGAGGAGGAGGAAGAGGAGGAGATGGAGAGAGACTAGCATCAGCAAGCAGTATTCACTTAGCATTCATCCAAAGCCACTTTCAAGAGAGGTTGTGAACAGAGTATACAAACAGTATCCTGTACGCCGTACAGAAGTCCACCGTCAACAACTACAACTTGATCCTTCATGTGTAACACGACAAACCAGACACAACGACCCAAAGTGAGTGCAGGTAAGCTGTCTGTGTTATTCTGTTGTACTGTACTGTAATACTCACGATAGCTTGAAATTGGTTCTCTGAAAACGTGTTCAACCTGCGTTTTAGATTGTTGACGCTGAGTCACACTAGGAGCTACTGCTAGCTAGCTAGCACTAACCTTTAATCCCGTCTTTTCCCATCCATGGAGTCGAGGGATCACTGGGGAGCTCCTGATGTCAGGGGAGCTTGACTTTTAAGATTTTAAAGACTTAAAGGGTTTCAGAGGTCTAATAAGTTGATGACTTAGTAGCGTCTAAAACAATGTGTGGTGAGGGGATCCAAGTTGGTTCCGACGTTTTTCCGACCGCAAAACAGGGTCAAGACGGGCCCCCAAAAAGACCGGGAACCTTCCGAGCGGTTCGGAGACGAACGAACGTTACTGCTCGACGCGTAACATTGCGTCACATTGTAATCTTGGTCATCTTGGACGAAGCGGAGGCATCGAGGGGAGAGGAGGAGGAGGACACACAGGGGAGTGATGGAGCTTCTTATTGAATAATCCAATGAAGCTTATGCTCAGAGGCTTTCATAAAGGACAGCCAAGATAGGCCTTGTATTATTGTGTACATATATACGTATGGATATATATATATACGTATATCCAGTATAAATAGAAGAAAAAAGTTTGATAGTCACATACACACACTGTATATATATATATATATATATATATATATATATATATATATATATATATACATACAGTATGTATAGTGAATATCTGTGAGTTGTTGTATGAGGAATACATACATACTAGGGATGGGACGATCACGTTTTTTGCCACCGATCACCGATTTTTTTTGCAGCTATAGCGGTCTACAGTGTATTGCTGCTATAGCTGTCTATTATAGCAGGGGTTCCCAAACGCCGGGCCGCGGAGGTGTTACTGGCGAAACAGCTGTGTTTATCATCATATTTGACTCAAATTATTTGAGTATAGGTGAACGGCGGGCGGTATAATCTATATATAGAGATGATATATATAGTATAATCTATATATATAGATTATATAGCGGTATAATCTATATATATAGATTAAATATATATCGGCGGCATAACGAGAGACTTTCAGTTGCACGCGCTACTAAAGAGACTACGCGCTAGTGACGTGTCGGTCGCGAACGAGCCGGTTTTGTTACGGGCGCTCCGCGTACATGCGCGTTTATACTGAAATCGAGCCCTGCCGTTTTGTTAGGGGTGTGTGTTGACACACACTTTGACAACCGGTCCGCGAAAATTGACAACTGGTCCGCGAGATTTTTTTCATGTATCTGCCGGTCCGTGGCACAAAAAAGGCTGGGAACCCCTGTATTATAGAACAGTTTCATCCATCATGCATTCCTGGGTAAAGACATGTTGAGGCAGGGCGAGTAACGGAGTATCTCCGTTTAGAAAAGAGGCGGGGCCCCACGTGTTTTACTCGCTGGTAAAGAGATGAGCTCACGTGTTTCTCACGTGCAGGATCGGCTATGAAATCGGCAACATTAAAGCAACATCGGCATTCTCCGATTGCGCATTTTTCTTCAAAATCGGCCGATAATGATCGGAAGCCGATCGATCGTCCCACCTCTAATACATACTACACCAAACCAAACACAGAACTCTCTGACGCTCTCTGAGAAGGGTCTAGGGTTCCCCTCTGTGCACGGCAACACAATCGTCAGGGTAACCAGGATAATAAGGATGGAAGAATAAGGACTCAAGTGGTACTGGAGTGTATAGTGTACAGTGTAGTTATGGTGTCGTTCTTCTTATAGTGTATAGCAGATAACAGAGCCCTACATGTACTGCTGCATAGTATGCACACATACACATGCACACACACACTAGTAACTAGCTTGATGTCAGGGGGAAAGGCTAGCGGCCGCGTAGCGTGCAACACAGCGCATGCAGCTATATAGGAGGCAAATGAAACATTAAAGCTTTTGAACGTGTCTGTTTGTTTTAATGTCAGATGTGAGACGCACGCAAAAGGGATTCTATTTATCTGGAAACAGCTAAAGGGGGAGACATGCATGCTTTTAGTGTCAATCCTTGTGTCGAGAGAGAGAGAGAGAGAGAGAGAGAGAGAGAGAGAGAGAGAGAGAGAGAGAGAGAGAGAGGAGAGAGAGAGAGAGAGAGAGAGAGAGAGAGAGAGAGAGAGAGAGAGAGAGAGAGAGAGAGAGAGAAAAGGAAGCTAAATAGACAAGTAACTTTTTGGACCTTTTTTTAGCTCCATTGCTGTCTGATGTTAGCCATGTGTGTATGAAGCCGGTTAATCCAAATCATTTTCTTGTTAACCAATTAGAGGACGTCGTCAGCTTATCCGGTAACCAGAACTCACCCAGCGCCCATCACCTAGGAACTATGTGACATAATTACACCCAAATGTTAACGCGTAAAACCTGCCCTTTACACAGCAGATGCCAACACACACACACACACACACACATGCTGTTTATGAGTCACACAAGTTTCCACATCTACATGTAGCCCATGGCTAATTGAGGACACACGCTGTGCTAAATTGCTTCAGCATTGTTCACTCACCCCACACACACACACACACACACACACACACACACACACACACACACACACACACGCACACACACACACAAATAAACAAGCAGGGTGTGCATATATACAAATGCACACACACACACACACACACACACACACTAATTACCAGAGAACAGCTAGCTTCTCAGCCCTCCAACCTTATCACGCCTCGACCGCATCTGGTCTTAATTAGCGCATTAGCTACTGCCAAGCTAATGCACTAACGCATGAACGCCGGCCTTCATCATGTGCGCTAAATGCTTACTTACTTAAAAAAAACTAACTAACATCCTATACGGTGCCTACACAGACAGGGAGACGCTAGCATCGCTATGTAGCGTGTTACCGCGGGGCACGGCTAGCTAAATGCTCATAACTGAAGCGTGGGGGGTGGTTGGCTGTATCTGGAGGAAAAAAAAATAAGTGTTGAAGCGCAACGAGGGAGATATCAACTGCGACGCCATTACCGAAAGAACAGGAATAATCAGAAAATTGTAAACATGACTTTACAGTCATTTAGCTTTTTTCCAAAGCGACTTACAATAAGTGTGTTCAACATCAGGCAGGCAATAGAACTACAAAGTCACCAGAAGTCATAAGTGCATTTTCTTCCTATCAAGCCATAATCATATTATATATACATACATATACACAAATATAATAACATAATATATAATACATTACATTACAATAAGGTAATTCAACAGGTAGAGACAAGATAACTACTAGTCACCAGAAGTCATAAGTGCATTTCCTTTCTCCAACAAGCGGAACCGGTGCTCAGGTACAATAGTACAATAAGTTGGCTAACAATTAGCTAAAC
>CM051009.1:11273603-11283603 GCA_027704905.1 Muraenolepis orangiensis
TATTAAAGTCGCACGTCGGCTTGGCCGAACGGGGGTACGGGGGGACCACATTGGTCCACATTGGTAGTTCTAGCTTTCTGCAGAGCCGTACGTCTGCACACTTTTCAGTCTGTCAGACCATAAGACAACAGGATTGACTATTCCTCAAAGCGCACGCTAAATGGCGTTTAAAGCGTGAATTAGTTTTTTTGTCTTAACATTTCTTTCACCCCTACCACCCATCATGTCTAAAAGTCCATCTCACCGACTCTCCGACTCTTTCCCCAAACAAACACGAAGATAAAACTAAACAGGAAGTCATGTCAAGTCAACCGCCCCCTGGGAGATGTCGTTTTCGGTCTCCGCCCTTCTCCTTTCTTCTTCTTCCGTTTCTTCCAAGCACTTAGCGACCGACGTAGCTTAGCCTCCCCGCCATTAGGCTATTAGACACAGCATCACCGAAGCGGAGAACAGCCTTACCGCCACCGTCCCCCTGGGGGGGGGGGGGGGGGGGGAGAAGAGGGTGGGGTCGGTCGTAAACGTCCCAGAGATCGTTCGATTACGAGGCAAGGGCGTTCCCCCCCCCCCCCCCCTCCCCCTCTCCCTGTGTTGTTTTTACAACCTGTGATTTCTTGGTGGGGTGGGTACATGTGCACTGAACTCTTGTTGCTGTGGAGGGAATGAAAATAGAACACAAACCATGTGTGTGTGTGTGTGTGTGTGTGTGTGTGTGGTGTGTGTGCCATACATGTGCAAAGCCTGTCTTTGCTTTTTGTTTTTAATGTGTTCTGGAAACACAACCGTGGTGTTTCTACACCACATTTCAGTGTTGTGGTGTCTGTTAGTCTCTCTGGTGTCTGTTAGTCTCTCTGGTGTCTGTTAGTCTCTCTGGTGTCTGTTAGTCTCTCTGGTGTCTGTTCGTCTGAGTGCCTCTCTGTGTCTCAGTGGATTTGGGTTATTTATCATCCATTTACCCCCATGTTTAACTTGTTGTTTTCTGATGTTACTTTTGTGAGAGCCGCATGAAAAAATACATTCGGTTTAGTTTAGGGTGGAATCAAAATGCCACAAGGAAAATCACTGTCTCTCTCTCTCTCTGTATCTCAGTCTGTCTCTCTCTCTTCCTCTCTCTGTCGTTCTCATTCTGGTGCTGTCCTTCTCCCTCGGTGGCTCTCTCTCTCCTCTCTCTCTCTCGGTGTCTCCCTCTCTCTCAGTCTTTCTCTCTCTCTGTCTCTCACTTTCTCTGTCTCTCTCTTTCTCTCCCTCTCTCTCTCTCTCTTGTGCGCTCATCTGTCTGTCTCACTCTTCCATCTCTCCCTGCTGTCTGCCTCGCTCTCCCCCACTCTCTCTGATCTCTATTCTTACCTCACTCGCTCTCTCACCCTTCTTTGCTTCCTTCCCCCCCCCCTCTCTCTCTCTCTCTCTCTCTCTCTCTATCTCCCCCCCCCCTCTCTCTCTTTCTCTCTCTCTCTCAGGTTGTGTGGATGATTAATGGAGGCTGTCAGTTTAGGTGTTGTTTTCTTCCCTGTAGAGTGAACCTGCTCCGTCACATCGAGACAAGAACACCACCTGGCCCAGAGAGAGAGAGACACTATCCACAGGACCACCGACAGCACACGCCTCCGCCGGTCTAACCCATCCACCCGTCACTCCGATGAAAACACTCACACATGCATCTGCACTGCATCTTTCTCCCCCAGCCTCTGACTTTACTTACTTCCCCTCTTCATACTTCTTCTTCCCGTGTTGCTGTGGCTCTGCTCTGCTGTGCTGGCAGGGGAGATGGAGCAGGTGGTGGAGGTGGTGGACATAGAGGTATTGTGCAGGGGGGACGGAGGTAGAGCAGGGAGGAGGGAGGAGGGAGGAGGGAGGAGGGAGGAGGGAGTAGGTGGTGGTGATGGAGGTGGAGCAGGGAGGAGATGGTGGCGATGGAGGTGGTGGTGACGACGGAGGTGGTGGTGGTGATGGAGGTGGAACTGGGAGGAGATGGTGGCGATGGAGGTGGTGGTGGCGACGGAGGTGGTGGTGACGGAGGTGGTGGTGATGGAGGTGGAACTGGGAGGAGGTGTTGGTGAGGGAGGTGGAGCAGGGAGAGGGAGGAGGTGGTGGTGATGGAGGTGGAGCTGGGAGAGGGAGGAGGTGGTGGTGATGGAGGTGGAGCGGGGAGAGGGAGGAGGTGGTGGTGATGGAGGTGGAGCGGAGAGAGGGAGGAGGTGGTGGTGATGGAGGTGGAGCAGGTGGTGGTGATGGAGGTGGAGCAGGGAGAAGGAGGAGGTGGTGGTGATGAAGTTGGAGCTGGGAGAGGGAGGAGGTGGTGGTGATGGAGGTGGAGCAGGTGGTGGTGATGGAGGTGGAGCTGGGAGAGGGAGGAGGTGGTGGTGATGGAGGTGGAGCAGGTGGTGGTGATGGAGGTGGAGCAGGGAGAAGGAGGAGGTGGTGGTGATGAAGGCGGACCTGGGAGAGGGAGGAGATGGTGGTGATGGAGGTGGAGCTGGTGGTGGTGATGGAGGTGGAGCTGGGAGAGGGAGGAGGTGGTGGTGATGGAGGTGGAGCAGGTGGTGGTGATGGAGGTGGAGCTGGGAGAGGGAGGAGGTGGTGGTGATGGAGGTGGAGCAGGTGGTGGTGATGGAGGTGGAGCAGGGAGAAGGAGGAGGTGGTGGTGATGAAGGCGGAGCTGGGAGAGGGAGGAGGTGGTGGTGATGGAGGTGGAGCAGGTGGTGGTGATGGAGGTCGAGCAGGGAGGAGGTGTTGGTGATGGAGGTGGAGCTGGGAGAGGGAGGAGGTGTTGGTGATGGAGGTGGAGCAGGGAGGAGGGAGGAGGTGTTGGTGATGGAGGTGGAGCTGGGAGAGGGAGGAGGTAGTGGTGATGGAGGTAAAGCAGGGAGAGGGAGGAGGTGGTGGTGATGGAGGTAGAGCAGGGAGGAGGGAGGAGGTAGTGGTGATGGAGGTAAAGCAGGGAGAGGGAGGAGGTGGTGGTGATGGAGGTGGAGCTGGGAGAGGGAGGAGGTGGAGCTGGGAGAGGGAGGAGGTAGTGGTGATGGAGGTAGAGCAGGGAGGAGGTGGTGGTGATAGAGGTGGAGTTGGGAGAGGGAGGTGGTGGGGGTGGGGGAGGAGGGAGGTGGTGGGGGTGGCGGTGGTTGGCACGGTGACCGTGGCTTTTATCCCGCTCTCTAATGGAGGGAGCGGCCATAGTGATGTCTTCTTGGCGTCCGAGCCGAGGCAATCCCATTAGAGGGGTGGTGGGGGTGGGGGTGGGGGTGATGGAGGTGGGGGGGGGTGGGGTGGTAGCGGTGGCGCCCGGACAACCCCAGTGAGGAGAGCACTGCTCTCCTCCCCCATCCCACTCCCCCCTCCACCTTCCCCCTCTCCCCACAAACCCACTGAAACTCCGTCTATAGAGTCCAATATGGCCCTGGATATCGCCACCGATAAATATAATCAATAACCACTGATTGACCCCCGGGGTCAAACCTTAAAGGATTGACCTCGCCATTCCGTTTAAAGGGAGAAATCGAGCAAGGGGGGGGGAAGCATTTCATAATCCAATTTAGATCTCTTTTTTTTCCGGGAATATCTGAATTATTTCGTTTTTGGATAAATAATTGAATTAGTATTTGTAGTGATTGAATTTGTCGTGAGTCTATAAGCGATCCGATTGGTCCACTTCATGCGCTCCGTGGGTCTCTGACACATGCTGCACCCTGTGGTATATCGGGGAAACCGTCACGACTGGCTGAGAACCCTCCACCTCCTTCAGACAAACACTCCCACACACACACACACATTCTCTCTCTCTCTCTCTCTCTCTCTCTCTCTCTCTCTCTCTCTCTCTCTCTATATATATATATATATATATCTGACTCTCATTAAGTTCAATTTAAAAAATGTAAAAAGATTGACTGTCCATTATTCTGACCTGAAGAGTCTAAACGAAGCAGTTAACATGGCGTGGCAATACCCTAACTCCCCTCTAGGGGGGTGGTTCAAACGGTAGACTCCGCTGTTTGATTTCCGCCGGGATGAGCTCCGCGCTGAGTAACGGTGAGACACGCGGCGTGTGTTCTCGCTGAAACCCCCCCCCCCCAAAAAACCTCGCGAGAGTTCAGCGGTTTTTGTTTGACGGACGGCAGGTGAGGACCATATGAACGCTGATCGAGAACACATGCGCGGCGGATTGACACGCGACGCGCACTCACGCTACGACGACGACGTCTAGTGTCACGAGATAGAGGGATTGAGAAAGAGAGAGAGAGAGAGAGAGAGAGAGAGAGAGAGAGAGAGAGAGAGAGAGAGAGAGAGAGAGAGAGAGAGAGAGAGAGAGTAGGCAAAGATAACAGAGGGAACAAGGGGAGGATAGAGAGAGAGAGAGAGAGAGAGAGAGAGAGAGAGAGAGAGAGAGAGAGAGAGAGAGAGAGAGAGAGAGAGAGAGAGAGAGAGAGAGAGAGAGAGAGAGAGAGAGAGAGAGAGAGTAGGCAAAGATAACAGAGGGAACAAGGGGAGGATAGAGAGAGAGAGAGAGAGAGAGAGAGAGAGAGAGAGAGAGAGAGAGAGAGAGAGAGAGAGAGAGAGAGAGAGAGAGAGAGAGAGAGAGAGAGAGAGAGAATAGGTAAAGATAACAGAGGGAACAAGGGGAGGATAGAGAGAGAGAGAGAGAGAGAGAGCGAGAGAGAGGAAAAAAGGGGGGTGAGAGGTAAGGAGTGGAAAATGACGAGAGAGGGAGCAAGAGAATGAGAGAGAGAGGGAGTTAAGAACAGATGTGTGTGAAAGATTCATCCATCCGAATTTTTAAGCGTTAGCCTTCCCCAGAGTATAACCCCGAGTATAACCCCAGAGTATAACCCAGAGTATAACCCCGAGTATAACCCCCGAGTATAACCTCGAGTATAACCCCCGAGTATAACCCCCGAGTATAACCCAGAGTATAACCCCCGAGTATAACCCAGAGTATAACCCCCGAGTATAACCACGAGAATAACCCCGAGTATAACACAGAGTATAAACCCCGAGTATAACCCCCGAGTATAACCCAGAGTATAACCCCCGAGTATAACCCTGAGTATAACCCCGAGTATAACCCCGAGTATAACCCCCGAGTATAACCCCCGAGTATAACCCCGAGTATAACCCCGAGTATAACCCTGAGTATAACCCCCGAGTATAACCCCGAGTATAACCCTGAGTATAACCCAGAGTATAACCCAGACCACGGCGGGACAAAGACCCTTTAACCAAAGGGTTCTATTGTTGCAGGTCTACCCCAGACATGGCTCATAGTCTCCCTGATGGGTTCCTCCGAGCGGTTCCACCGTCTGGGAGGAACCGCTGGGAGGAACCCACCCAGCGGGTGGTCACCTCATCATGAGGCAGCCCTGAGTCTCTCACATACACACGCTATTAATAACAGAGGGGCTACACAATGGACACTGGATGAATGGCCCTGGATCTCTGTGTGTCTGTGTGTCTGTCTGTCTGTGTGTGTGTGTGTGTGTGTGTGTGTGTGTGTGTGTGTGTGTGTGTGTGTGTGTGTGTGTGTGTATCTCTCTCTCTCACACACACACACACACACACACATACAAGACAGACACACACACACACACACACACACACACACACACACACACATACACACACACACACACACACACACACACACACACACACACACACACAAAGACAGACAAGACAAACAACAGACAGACAGACAGAAAGACACACACCCAAGACAACAGACAGACAGACACACACCCAAGACAACAGACAGACAGACACACACCCAAGACAACAGATACACACACACACACACACACACACACACACAGATAGACAGACAAGACAACAGACAGACAGACACACACCCAAGACAACAGATAGACAGACAGACCGACACACTACACGCACACACACAAGACAACAGATAGACAGACATACAGAGAAACACACACACACACACCCAAGACAACAGATAGACAGACAGACCGACACACTACACACACAGACAGACAAGAAAACAGACATACAGAGAAACACACACACGACAACAGATAGACACACACACGACAACAGATAGACACACACACACACACACACACACACTAGTATTAACAATGGACGCGCGCTCTTTCTCTCTGTCTCTCTCTCCCCTCACATCCACATCCATTCTCCTCCATCCTCCATCCTCCACCCCCCCCCCCCCCCCCCCCTCTCCTCTCTCCCCTCTCCCCCCGGGTTCCCCTCTTCTCCCCGTCCCCGGGCTCCCCGCTCACCTCTTGACGCGGATGATCTGGTCCCTCATGGGCTTGATGTCCTGGAAGCTCTGCTGGTTGACCAGGCTGTACACCAGGATGAAGCCCTGGCCGTTGCGGATGTAGAGGTCCCGCATGGAGGCGAACTGCTCGGTGCCCGCCGTGTCCAGGATCTCCAGCACGGAGGGCGACGAGTCCACCTCGATCTCCTTGCGGTAGAAGTCCTCGATGGTGGGGTCGTACTTCTCGATGAACGTGCCCGTCACGAACTGCACCGTGAGGGCCGACTTGCCCACGCCGCCGCTGCCCAGCACCACCACCTTGTACTCGCGCATGGTCGCGCACCGGCCACCGGCACCACCACCACGCACCACGCACCGCCGGTGAGGTGGTGCTGGTGGGGTGGGGTGGATGGATGGGTGGGTGGGGGTGGGGTGTGTTTTTTTTTTTTCTCGCGCTCAGCAGCAGCAGAAGACTGCGGGCGCGCGACAGCACCACAGCGGCGGCGGCGGCGGCGGGAGACCGTCGTACGCGAGCGACACCGAGCGGGAGCGAGCTCCCATTTGGGCGGCGAAAAGGGCGGGCGCGTGACACGCGTGATCCGCGAGCGTACTACTAGGCGCTAATGTTAACGTTAACGTGCGCGCGCACACACACACGCACACGCACAGACACACACACACACAAAGACGCACGGTTGGGGATGACACGTTTTTTCTTTCTTTTTTTCCTCACTCACACGCCTACCGGGAAGGGACACGAGCCACGTCCATAATGCAAAAAAAAAGAATCAAATACAAATAGTATGAAAATAATTTAAAATTTAAAAATTTAAAGAAAGAAAGAAAATGTTATCATATGAATGAAAACGAGCTCAAACCCCCCCCAAAAAACACCGACCTTTTATACCTTTTGATCGCAAACTTTGAAGACCGGACGGTTAAGCGACGTCGACTGAGGAGCTTTTTAATATATATATATTTAAATAAAGCGAGCTCGCGACGTGCGGTGCATCCACGCCCCGGTGGAGCCGGTTCCGTCTCTCCGAAGAGTCCTGACTGGCACACTGCCACCAGCCACTTAACGGAGCCCCGTATACCACCACCACCACCACCAGCACCACCCGATGAGACGACGGAGGAAAAGGAGGGCGATAGAAGGGTTTATTATTTATTTTGTATTTATTTATATATTAGATTATATATTTTTATTTTTTTTCAGCTACTCAAATGTGGTTGGTCTTTAAGTGCAGCGTTGTAGTCTATGTGTACGCAAACCAATAATATTTGTCTGAACAATTGTAAATTTGTCATAGGCTTAGCATATGCAAACACAAACACCCACCCACCCACCGCCCCCCCCCCCCCCCACACACACACACACACACACACAGTGTCCGTTAGTTCGTTGAGGAGAGACTGCCCCCCCCCCCCCCCCCCAGAACCAATCATCCAATCAAAGTCCACGAGGCACACATTAAAACACAGACACAAAACAAGAGAGTTAAAGTCAAGATTTTTTTGTCTTTATTTCTTTCAATTGATTTTACACTATTATCTCGCTGGAACCAAAGAAACATTTGACTATTCAAAACATAAAATAGCACAAAATATATGCAAATGAACAAAAACATTTAAAAATGATAACATCGAAACTATAAATCCAAACAGGGTCTTTTCATTTTCTTTCTCTTTTTTTTTTTAAATATATTTTTTTTACACATTTGACTATTGGTTGGTTATACCGCATCAGTGATGGCACAAGCGGTTACAATTCTTAACCTGCAGCCCGCAGTACAGTGCCCTCTACTGGTTAAAGCTATCAATGACAGACTCCCGAGTTGGGGGGGGGGGTATCCCAAAACACCGCGATACCAAGTGAAATCACGTTCTCCCCCTCAATGTAAACGAATGGGACAGCAAACCAAAAATAATAAAAATAAAACGATCTCTGCACTAATTTGGGAGTCGAATGACCCCTCATCTTTGTAGTGTTTTTGGCCTTGTAGTGAAAATCTCAAAACAAAACAAATAAGAGAGAGAGAGAGATAGACTTTAAAAATGCTAAAATTGATTTGAAATTAAATTGAGGAGTCAGTTAAGCCGAGAGAGAGAGAGAGCTGTTTTACAGTCTTTCCGTGAACATATTTTCATAAACGTAACACCTTAAGCGCGATGGACTCAAGATAAGGCAAAGTGTTTGGATAACTGCTCAGAAAGTGCTTACGTATCTTTCTTTCCTTTTCTTTTTAGTAGTTTAAAAAACGTCATTCAGTCATTTCCAGGAGAAAGAATACACACACCCCTCAACCAACCCAGTCATTTCAAGGGAGGGCCGCGAGGGTTGCAACAAAAACCTAAATGAGAAAAGAATCTCTTCTGCTTGTTTTTTTTAAATATTTTTTAACTTTAAGATTATAACTGGAAACATTCGGTTTGTTATCGCTCAGTGACAACGAGGGATGGGTGACGGGATGGGTGACGGGGCGAAACTACGATATTTTTTCTTCTCTTCCCTCATGCAAGATGCTGTGTCGTTTTTCGACGAACGGAAAGACCTGCAGACCTCTAAAACGTCTAAAACGTTAAAAAATCAAAATCAAAAAGGAGGGAGGGGGTAAAAGATGACATCTTTGAACAGTGTAAAAAGTGCAATCCTTAAATCTAAGTGATACGTTTACACCTCGGTTAAAACATTTCAAGACGGCGGGACTTTGCGGGTCTGACACCAGGGGTTGGGTGGGGTTAAACATCTTATTAATTTATATATCAAGTAGTTCTCATATAGATATATATAGATATGTATATATATATATTTATATATTTACTCTATGTAACATCGATAACTTCATATCTATTATAAGTGTTACACGTACAGCGCTACAAGGGCTGCGGTTTGCTAATGAAAATATTAGGTTGTCGTCGTAATCTCGTCGTGGAGAATAGGAACGAGGTCTAATCTCCGTTACAATCTAACTCATGTTCAGTGTTCTAGGAAACAAAAACAAAACGAAAAAAACGAAAAACAACTTAATAACAATGTCATTTACAAAAATACCCAACTTTAGTTACTGCAACGTTAGGTTGCCACGGCAACAAACTTAATATCGTTATGAAACACTAGTCGACTAGAGTGAAAAGTACATACTTTTTTGAGCGTTTTCTTGATCTTTTTTCTTTTTTTGGTAAAATGTTAAATCTATACAAGAGAGATTTTGTGTGTACGTCCTATAGCAACACAGGGCGACCCCCACGGGAGCTCCCCCTGCAACACTGGGGCTCCGTCTCGACGAGAAGGCAAACCGGAGATCCGGTCTTTTTTGTTACAAGATCCCCTATACGTCCTGACACCACCACCACCACGACGACCACCACCACCCTACCCACACCGGCCCAACGTCTCGTTCCGTGGCTTCACCCATCACCCCACCCTTTAAACAATACAGACAGACAGCACGGCTCAATAAATTACATTCGTCTCAAAATAGAATATTATACAACGTTTGATATTTCTTTTTTTTTTCTTTTTCTGTTTGAGTGAACCTAAGATTGAAAACAGGGCAAACAATGTAATCATAAAAAACAACAACCGACCATCCCCCTCGGGGCAGGATGTGTTTAAAGGGGGCTATCGATTTAAAATAGTTAAGATAACGTTTGGAACCCAAACACAGACGTACCTCACGATAAAGGCTGTATGATTGTGGATTGTCACAATTGATTGGGGGGGGGGGTGGTTAAGGTTTGAAATCTAAATGATGACAGTTGTAAAACAAAAAA
>CM051009.1:11288603-11321103 GCA_027704905.1 Muraenolepis orangiensis
GAGAGAGAGAGAGAGAGAGAGAGAGAGAGAGAGAGAGAGAGAGAGAGAGAGAGAGAGAGAGAGAGAGAGAGAGGAGAGAGAGAGAGAGAGAGAGAGAGGGAGGGGGGGGGGGGAAGGAAGCAAAGAAGGGTGAGAGAGCGAGTGAGGTAAGAATAGAGATAAGAGAGAGTGGGGGAGAGAGAGGCAGACAGCAGGGAGAGATGGGAGAGTGAGACAGACAGATGAGCGCGCAAGAGAGGGAGGGAGGGGAGAGAGAGAGTGAGGCAGACAGATGGAGAGAGAGAGAGAGAGAGAGAGAGAGAGAGAGAGAGAGAGAGAGAGAGAGAGAGAGAGAGAGAGAGAGAGAGAGAGAGAGAGAGAGAGAGAGAGAGGAGGGAGAGAGAGCCTGACGTCACTCCCCTTCCAGCCTCTGTCCCACATGAATGTTTAAAGAGCAGCTCCCCGTCGCCACGGCTGCCGCATGCCAATTACAGGAAGAGCCCGTGACTCACAGGAAGTGAGCACAGCGGTCGCCCAATGAACCGAGGCGGCGGCAGTGGACGGGGAGGAAGAGAGGCCAATCCTGGAGCGGACATTTTTTTTTTTATCGCACGGATACGACGAACCCAACGAACCCAATGACCGTCTAAATTGATGTCGCAAATACAAACATTTCTCAGCTTAATGCGAAAATTCCCGAATTATGCGAAGATATTCCCAATTTGAACGATTATATGATGTTATGATTTGAAAGATTATATTGTGATGTTATAATGTCATCTTCTTTATTTACTTTCACTCCGCTGATTGGACTTCCCGGACCTTTCTAGAGACAGGTCCCAGTTCCCCTGACCCCGGGTTGGGGGGAGGAGGAGGGAGGAGGAGGGAGAAACAGTTTCCTGCCTCCAGGGGATCTATTGAGCTCAAGGAGAAAGCTGACCAACAACATGGACCGGCCAAGGTCAAACACGGCAACTGTTTTAAAGATTCCTCTTCACTGCGGGAAACGTGTGTGTGTTCAAGGTAGTGGCAGCTGTGGCCAGTAGAGGGCGCCAGGGTGCTGTCCCACCACTCTCCACATCCAAGAAGATGCAGGGAGACCTTCATCGAATAAGACTTTCAATCATCAAATCTATTTGACTTGACACACCCCTCCACCCCTTGCAGTGTTCTGGTTCTCCCCCGCGCCCCTCCCGCAAACCTCCCACAGATGTGTGCGTGTACAGATGTGTGTGCGTGTGGTTGTAAGCGTATGTTTGTGTGGAGTTATTTTGATTTTGATTTAATTATTGAATTATTTTGTTGTCCATTTTGTCAGACCATTTTGTAAAGGCCATGAATACTTACTTCCTCTAAAGACTAAAGACCTCAATCAAAAGTCAAGTTAGATTCATAAATATAATTTATATTATATTTATATTTATAGTATTTAAGTTACAATCTTTGATTCTTTATCCAAAATATTATTATCCCAATTATACATAGCCATATGAATGCATGCACATTTTCCTCTAGGGGTCGCTGGTTCCTCCTCGGGCCGGCTTCTGCGCTCGCCAGCGGGTTTTCCGTAACGTAAAAAACCTCGGAACGTTTTGTCCTTCGTAGTACGTACGCAATGCTTGTGAATGAGGGACGACATGCAACGAAAGCTAGCTAAAGGAAAAAACATAAAAGCTAAACAGAGACAAAACAGTACAACACAACACAAGAACTATTTTGCAGACGTGGAAACTCGGGATAAGTGCAATAGAAAGATAAAAAATTATAATATATATATATATATATATATCCTTTTAGTTAGACAATGCGCTAGCTCGTTAGTGCTGTGCTACTTTCCGATAACTCAGTTCCATTCGTTCAGCCGTGAAACAACGGCAATAGCCGTACGAATATGGATTTGTAACTAACGTTTATAAATATTGATTTTCCGATGAATCATGCGAACACGGAAAAATAACAATGGACAAAGGATTTTATTGTGGTGCCTAACTTACTGAATAGCCTTTTGCTTCTTCGATTTTGTTTTATTCATTTAGTTTCATTTGTAAGGCTCTTCGGAGCAATGTATTAGGAAATAACAGGTTAGGCATTTACGAGCTAGTTAGCTTCAGCCTCCACGCTTTGGGTCAGCTAAGTCTCTGTTTGGACTTTGTATATATTATTGTCTTATATGAGTATATGAGTGCTTAATGAAATAAACACATTCATTCAAATGTATTCATTCATTCATTCTCTAGAGGCCTTGTTAAGCTTATTGATCCTTTAGTATCTGACTAAAGGAGGGTTTGGCTAAGGAAGAGAGAGAGCGAGAGAGAGAGAGAGAGAGAGAGAGAGACATTGAGAGGCACAGTAAGATCACTCTCTTATTGTGTGTCTCTCCCCTTCTCTCTCTCTCTCTCTCTCTAATCGTCTCTCTCTCTCTCTCCCCATCTCTCTCTCTCTCCCCTTCTCTCTCTCTCTCCCTGTCTCTCTCTCTCTTTCTCCTTCCCTCTCCCTCCCTCTCTCTCTCTCAGTAGCACTTGTTCCGAGTTCCCGCCGCCGGATGGAAAGGAAGCAGTAAAAGGAGCAAACCTGATTGGCTGACGCTGTGGTTGCGTAGGGCAGACTTGTGACAGGCGTAGTTGCTGCAGAGGCGGTAGCAGGCGTAGCACTGTACATCATGGGGACTTTTATTTTGAAAGAAGGATGGAGGAGGAGGAGGAGGAGGAGGAGGGGGAGGGGAGAAGGAGCGAGTGTGGGTGGGGGGGGGGGGGGGAGGGAGAAGGAAAGGAGAGGTGGAAGCAGTGGAGGATTATGGTAGCCGTGGCAACAGGTTGCGGCATGTGCGTGCGTGTGCGTCATGTGCGTCGTGTGCGTGTGTGGCCAGAATTGATGATGATGATGATGATAACGATGATGATGATGATGATGTGTTAGCCGCCGGCAGATGGTGGGCAGCCAATCACAATGCAAAGCACAGGCAGGAAGGAAGACAGGAGGAAGGAAGGAAGGAAGGAAGGAAGACAGGAGGAAGGAAGGAAGAGAAGGAAGGAAGGAAAGGAAGGAAGGAAGGAAGGAAGGAAGGAAGGAAGGAAGGAAGGAAGGAAGGAAGGAGCGTGGGAGAAAACAAACAACAACAACAGGGAGACAAGGCCATTACAATCACAGGTTAGGAAAATTAGATCAACAATCCCTTACCCCCCCCCCCCCCCCCTACCCCCCCCGACCCCCCCCCCCCCCACCACCGCCAGAGACACTTAGGTACAATAAGGTGAAGAGGTTCAGAAATAGAACAACATAAAGATGACATAATGACATTATTTCAAAGATGGTTATGTTGTGTTTTGGTTTGTGGCCCCTGTTTGTTTGTTTGTACTGTCCGTTTGTACGTTACGGAAAGTTATGTACGGAAATTGGACAACAACACTTTGTGGTTAGATTACTTATGGTCCAAGGAACAGCTGATCCGATTTTGGCGCAGATCCGGATCCGCCACACTTTTCTGGTGTGGTGGAGGTATGCCCTCTATCAACCTCGTTCCCTCTAGTTGTTGTGTATTATTTTTGCGCTGTGATTCCAATATTCCTCCCTCCTCCTCCTCTCCTCCTCCTCCTCCCCCCCCCCACCCCCCCCCCCCCCCCTCCAGAGTGTCTCGGGGAAACAGATTTAAAATTCTCAGATGGGCAATGAACCACCACCACCACCATCACCACCACCACCAACAAAAGAACACGGTCCGGCCCCCCAAGCTAAAGATTGGGTTATTTCCGAGGACGACTGACGACAAAAGCCCCCCTCTGCTGTAGCTTGGTGTGTTGGCGAGGACACCACGGAACACAAACTAACTCTTTCAAAGTTTCAAGTTTTATGGCGTCATATGTTCCGATCAAACCAAACCGGAACAGGCTACAAAGGGGTTTTTTTTGTTCATTTTTTTCATCTTTATAACACATTTTTCCTTTTGCCACGGATGAGCGATGACCTTTCGTGTCTGTTGTAAGGTCAGCCCTCTTCCCTCTCCCTCTCCCTCTCCCTCTCCCTCTCCTCCCCCACAACACAGCAACCACGCCACAGCCCTACCGGCTACATCCACAGGGTGTGTGTGTGTGTGTGTGTGTGTGTGTGTGTGTGTGTGTGTGTGTGTGTGTGTGAGTGCAAGTGTTAATGTGGGGACCTACCAAGGTTGCTAGCAGGAGCCATGCAAAAAACGGACCCTGTGAGACCATGCAGAGAAGAGAGAGAGAGAGAGAGAGAGAGAGAGAGAGAGAGAGAGAGAGAGAGAGAGAGAGAGAGAGAGAGAGAGAGAGAGAGAGAGACAGATGGGTTAACCGACAGAAGAGGATGAGAGGGAGGAGGAGGAGGAGAAGGAGGAGGAGAGAGAAAAAAAAACAAGGTTAGACAGCGTTTTTCTGAGTGTTGTCACGGCAAAACAATACAACATGGCCGCTGGCACACGGGAGTCACAAGCTCCATTCTCCTCCCTGGGCCAGACACAAGCACTGGACACACAGCAAGGGGGGCGGGGCCCTGGCAGTATGTAGGGGGGGGGGGGGCACAATGCAACACAATACAAGGACATGTTACACACACACACACACACACACACACACACACACACACACACACACACACACACACACACACACACACACACACACACACACACACACACACACACACACACACACACACACACACACACACACACACACACACACACACACACACACACACAGGCGCAGCCTGTTATTTCCCCTATCAAATGGAAACGGATGTTGACGTGTAGCGTTTGTTTGGCCTGACGTTCAAGCCACGTTCGGGAACTATTACAGAAATGTATTGTTTAAAAAAAATTATAAATACTACAAATTGAAATACAAACAGAACTACAAATGCAATGGCTCCTTCGACTGTTCCGATGACGTGTCAACACTTCAACGGACGCCACGGTAACAGACTCCGAACAGACGGAGCTGCACGTGTGTTACATGTGTGTGTGCAGGGTTTTTTGAAATATGAAATATGAACTAGAATATAAATTTCAAGTTCAAACAGGGCGCCTCTCCTCGGCTCAGTCAACCCCGGCCGTCTGACTTGACACGCTGGCTTTAAAGAATGAAAACAGTTCACTCTCTCTCTCTCTCTGGGACTGCCTCCCACACAGGCAGCCGTCCAGGGAAGGAGGGGAGGGATGGAGCGAGGGAGGAGAAAGGAGGGAGGGAGAGGAAGAGATGGGTGAGGAAGGAGGGAGAGGAAGAGATGGATGAGGAGGGAGGGAGAGGTGAGGAAGGAGGGCGAGGAAGAGATGGGTGAGGAGGGAGGGAGGAGAGGTGAGGAAGGAGGAAGAGGGAGGGAGAGGAAGAGATGGGTGAGGAGGGAGGGAGGAGAGGTGAGGAAGGAGGGAGAGGGAGAGGAAGAGATGGGTGAGGAGGGAGGGAGGGAGAGGTGAGGAGGGAAATAAGGAGATGGGTGAGGAAGGAGGGAAAGGAGGAAAAAGGAGGGAGAGAGCAGAGGAGATGGGTGAGGAGGGAGGGAAAGGAGGAGAATGGAGGGAGAGAGCAGAGGATATGGGTGAGGAGGGAGGGAGGAGAAAGGAGGCAGGGAGGGAAAGAGATGAGTGAGGGAGGAGAGAGGGAGAGGAGATGTGTGAGGAGGGGGGGAGGAGAAAGGAGGGAGGAAAGAGAAGGGTGAGGAGGGAGAGAGGAAGGATCAAGGGAAGAGGGAGAGGGAGGATAAAGGGAGGAGTGAGAGGAGGAGGGGGAGGGAAGAGGGAGGGAGAGGTGGAGGAGAGGGGGCCAAGGCTGGGCACCGCATGACTGAACGCTTTGAGTCGACACAGCTCAAGGCTAACGCATTAGCCGCGCTTAACTCGTTTAGCAGCTAACCAGAGGGCGCTGAGGCTACCGCTTTGACTGTGCGGAAAACAAAGACAAAACGATTCTTCCGCGGTGGGGGAAATCAGTTAGCGGCTCAACACGTGTGTACAGGAACAGACCCATGTTGGGTTTTCGGAGCCGACTTTGTGCGGCGTGTGCAAATATTTCCCTCCTCCCTTCCCCCCCTGCGAGTTGGAACCAAAGAACCTGGCGCCAAGCTGTGAAGCTAAATTCCATTTTTTCCGCCGCTTCCCAACCTGCTGTTGCCTTGCGCCTGTTTCGAGAGTCGGACAACCCCGGGAGGTTGTGCGTTATGTTTAGACAATAGTTAGCGATAGCGCGTCAGTAGCCGGAGTCCCGCTAGCTGGCAGTAATTCCGTTCATATAGGCATTGGCTGTGATAAAATAATACAATGATCCTCCTCTTGTTCTTCATACATTCTACATGCATGGAAGACATGTATACATGTAAAGGTTTGTTCTACTGGATTATTATTATTATAATATTATTATTATTATTATTATTATTATTATTATTGTTATGTTCACAAAGGCAAGCACATTCAGTGTGAGTGTCTGTAGTGGTTTTGCGCATATACGCGCGTGTGTGTCTGCGTGCGCATACTGTGCTAACGTCTCCGTGCAAGGTCATGCCCCGTGCATGTAACACGCTATGCTAACTAGCTACGCTAACTAGCATGCGTTTAGCGGAGATGCTAATGTGATGCGGGGTCGTGACGGGGGTCCGCTCGGGGTCCTCACCGGTGGGGAAGAAGGCGGGCTGCTGAAGCTGTGCGTTGGCCAGGGCCTGGTGGTAGTGCAGCATGCTGGGGTTGAAGAGGGAGGCGCCGTTGGGCTTCTCCATCGCCGCTCTCTTCGGTAGTGGCTGGAGCATGCCGTGGGGCCAGGCGGAGGCCTAGCGAGAGACCCCGGGGACGAAAACAATGCACAGACACAGAAAAACAAACCAAACAACAGAGTCGATTAGAGAGGAGTGTGAGGAAGTATGATGTGTCTCTATGCAAAAATGCTAGAAAAGTAGAAAAAAAATATATATACTGTACATTTCGCTGTTTTGCTAAGCACAGCCCAGACATGAACAAGGATTTAACTTACTTTAATTACTTTGGTTGTTTCAAAATTAACATCACACACAGTGTGCTAGGTCTTTACAATTGCAATAACAATGGTAACAATAAACTGATTGTCTACATATAAATATATATAAATATAGTATATACACACATGTAAATAATATTTTACTGGGTTTCACACGTAAAACAAAAGAGACAACTTAAAAATGTGTGTGAGTGGCTACAGTACAATTAAAAAGAAGCTACATGCAAAGCAAAAGGTGAAAGGTCAAAGTACCAGTTCTACAGTTGCCTCGAGGGGTCGCTTCATTGCTTTGGCAGTCGACTGAGTCTTTAATTAGCAGGCAGGCAGCGAGCACATGACGGCAGTGGGCCAATGGGAAGTCAAGCGTATTAACATACAGGTAACGGCAAGCAGAGGAGGCGCGTCATGGGGGACAGCATTGCATTGTGGGTAGGTGAGAAGGAAAAAAAACAAAAAGAAAGAATAATCTGAATGCAAGTGTATACCACATACAAAACCATAGGCATGCACAGAGAAACAGAAACGCTTTGGTTTCCTTTACTTTAAAGAAACATCTATTATATATAACAACTATTTTTTTTTTTTAATTAGTACCAAAGCAGAAAGAAATTAAAGATAATCGATATGTCGTTTGGTTGGATAATAAAAAAAATTCACCACCAGAGAAGAATTTTAGTCGTAATGTAACACTACTTCGGAAACAAGTTAAAATTAGCTAGGTATGCGAGATAGATAGGTAGCGGTTGTAAGTAAACATTGCTATGCTGTAGGCATAACGATCGACATCTGAACAGACACTCTGCAGACAGGTCTTCACACACACACACACACACACACACACACACACACACACACACACACACACACACACACACACACACACACACACACACACCACACACACACACACACACACACACACACACACACACACACACACACACACACACACACACACACACACACACAGCTCTTCTGTCTGTTGGCAGTGACACTAGCGAAGATAAAAGATTAATTTTATTTTTTGGAGAGATTCAGATTGCCGTGGGACTTCATATTAACTAACAACCCGTCTGACATTAATCTTGGCGTCTTATTATAAGCTAGCAAATATGTATTATGTATGTACAAATATAAATGTGTATTAAGTATCTTATTAAGTCTGTCTGGTTATCAGTTAGTTTTAGTTTAACTTTATTGTTACTATCTTAAATCATTTTAGATTGTTGTAGTTTTAATTGCTTCTATGTTGCGCTTTTAATTTGTTATTTATTTAGGATCCTAGGTGTATATATGTGGATGTATTTCATTGAATATTTCCAGTTGAGATTTTCAAAGTAAGAGCCCCCCCCCTGTTTGGTTGATTAATTGGGGGATGTGGGCGGAGACTCAGAGAAGCTGAGCAAACAAAGATTGATCTGAAGTTACGTTAAGTGTTTTGATTTCCGAAAGAAATTGGGAGTAAATGGCGACTTGAGTCGGAAAAAACAAAGTAAGGAAGGGGGGGGGGGGGGGGGAAACCCCAATATAAAACAATATTTGCCCTTACAGAACACCACAATCGAAATAAACAACTATTCTAACTGGGTGCGAACAAACATGAAAGCTATCGTTAGTGATAAAGGGAAAAGGTAACGTTTCATGGCGGGAAAGAATAGGAGAAACGAAAGATCGCCAAAGTAAACTCACAGAGGATCAAAGGGGGGGGGGGGGGGGGGGAGAGGTGCAAGTGAGCGAGAGACCTCGGTGGTGTAGCAGGAGAGCGAGATGATGAGGGTACAATAACAGGGGGCCGTTAACTAGCTAGCCCGAGGAGCTACTCCCTGCGACGGTTTTGCCGTCCTAATATACCACATAACCCTATCTGTCATAGCTATCCGTAAATCTTTTAATGAAAAAAGATAAACGCTAACGGACGAAGATGCTAGCGCCCGGCACCGCGGCTATTGTTGTTTCGCGCTCCTTGCTTATGAAAAAAGCACTTTGGCCCGGCGGGACATACAGCTGAGCGTGTACGGGGGAAAAAAAACACTTGACTCTGCAGATCTTTAGCGCCTTAGGTTACTATCCTCCTCTAACCTCCGCGGTTAAACGGTGGATTAAAAGAATTGAGAAACAATAAAACGAGTCATGGCCTTCGCCGTTGCGTGAAGGACGCCCGCTAGCGGCAGGCGGAGGTAGCGTGTTGTAGCTAGCTAGCTAGCTTGTTTGTCGTTTTAGCCTCCGCTGCGCCGTTTAGCACGCGCACAAGTCGTCGTGAATAACCTAAAAAAGGAGGGGGGGGGGGGGGGGGGGTGGTGGAGATGAAAGCAGCGATGGAACAAGCCAATGAGAGCCAGGCGCAGAGAAGCATGCCGATGCTATGACGGAGCATGTGTGTGTGTGTGTGTGTGTGTGTGTGTGTGTGTGTGTGTGTGTGTGTGTGTGTGGAGGGAAGGGGGACTTAGCGAGAGGGTCAGTGGCATTCAAAGAGCAGGGGGTTTGTGATGGTAGTGATGATGATGATGGTGATGGTGGTGGCCCACGCAATTTCTTGTCTCCTCTCTCTGTCTGTCTGTCTCGTCTGTCTCTCACTGTCTGCATGTCCTCCCATCTCACGCCCCGCCTGCCTGTCAGTCTGTTTATCAGCCTGTCCGCCCGCCTAGCTGCCTACCCGTCCACCCCTTTGTCTGTCTCCGTCTATCAATCTATCAGCCAGTCGATCTGTCCTCCTGTCAGTCTGTCTCTCTGTCTGTCTGTCTGTTGTCAGGTCTGTCTGCCTGCCCAGCAGGTTGTCTGCGTTGCGCGGCGGTGGAGGTGGACGAAGCGCTGATGTCATGGCTCGGGCCAGGCGCCCTTGTCCATCTCTCTGACTCGATTTGCAGCGATCAGGAAGGGAGAGAGGCAGAGAGAGAGGGAGAGAGAGAGAGAGAGAGAGAGAGAGGGGCAGAGAGAGAGAGAGAGACAGAGAGACAGAGAGAGAGAGAGAGAGAGAGAGAGAGAGAGAGAGAGAGAGAGAGAGAGAGAGAGAGAGAGAGAGAGAGAGAGAGAGAGGGGAGAGAGAGAGGAGAGAGAGAGAGAGAGAGAGAGAGAGGAGAGAGAGAGAGAGAGAGAGGAGAGAGAGAGAGAGAGAGAGAGAGAGAGAGAGAGGAGAGAGAGAGAGAGAGAGAGAGAGGGGGGAGGACAGGCAGAGAGAGAGCGAGTGAGAGAGAGAGGGGGACAGCCAGAGAGAGAGAGAGGGGGACAGCCAGAGCGAGAGAGAGAGAGAGAGAGAGAGAGAGAGAGAGAGAGAGAGAGAGAGAGAGAGAGAGAGAGAGAGAGAGAGAGAGAGAGAGAGAGAGAGGCAGAGAGAGAGGCAGAGAGAGAGAGAGAGAGAGAGAGAGAGAGAGAGAGAGAGAGAGAGAGAGAGAGAGAGAGAGAGAGAGAGAGAGAGAGAGAGAGAGAGAGAAAGAGAGGGAGGGAGGGAGAGCAAGATAGAGAGAATGAGAGAGGGAGAGAGAGAAAGACGCACTTTCCGTTGATTGGCTGGGCACAAGGTTGTTTCTGCTTGTGCATGTGTGTGTGCATGCTTGTGTGTGTGTGTGTGTGTGTCAGAGGGGGTTATCGAGCTGGCTAAGCAGAGCCCATTGTCTACACGTGACCCGAAGGACGTCGGACAATAACAGGGGTTCCGTGGTGGAACAAAAAGCGCTAATTGTGGCGACGCTCTGTCAGACCCCAGCGTACGACCCCAGCGTACGACCCCAGCTAGCGGCGGTGCGCCAGCGGATCGGATAGGAGCGGTGACTAAAAGCCAGCTAATACGGGTCCGTGGGCGTTAGCAGAATAAACATCTTGTGGAAGTTAACTTGAGGACGTTATCACCATTAGCCAGGGGATTGGCGCTCACAGAGCGTGATTAGGAGTGTCTGAAAGTAGCTCATGCGATACTTAAACGCGTGTTGATTTGCTCCCTGGTCTAATCACAATAAGAACTTGTGTTGTGTTTGGCTGCAGCCCGAACTAGCTTTAGAAAAAATGGAAGGTTGGCAGGAACGGGTGGTTCGAGTACCGCGACACACACACACACACACACACGTGTGTTAAGTGTTCCCAAAGTGTGGGCTGCAGCCCACTGGTGGGCTGTCTAGCTACTGCAGGTGGGCCGCCAGAGGTCATGTAATACAATAAATAAAGAAAAAGTTTATCTTGGTTTAAAATGTTTTTTTGGGGGGGAAATTACCATAAAACCTTTAGGATTAAATATCTACGTTACAAAAATGTAAGTGTGCATCAGTGTATATAAGTGTACATGTGTACAAGTGTTAGCTTGATTCAACGTTTATGTTCCATACAAAATAAAAAATAAATATACATGAAAATCGTATCTTGAGCTGTTTTAAAACAGCTAAAATCATCTTAACTCGTGTGTTGACCAGTTGAGTTGTGAATGAAGGTTTCAGGTTTCCAATTGGGCCTCGGCTTTTCCTAAGTTCGGGAAACCCTGACTGAGGTAAACATGCATCTCCCCCCCCCCCCAACCTCTGAATCACATTCATCATCAGATATAAAACACCTTACGGTCCCCCTTTTTCATTAGATTGTTGCATAGGCATAAACTCATCGATCGCTCCTTCCCGCTGTGCTTGCGTTGCCGACACAATGCGCAAAATGCCACTTTTCGAATGCGCGGCCGCTTCCTGTCAGGTCAGCACATAGTGAGGTGAAGAGCCACAAGGATGGGGGATGGGTCCCGTGCTCATGCTACAGGTAGCCTAGCTACTGCAGCCGCTACAGGGATTTGCTATTTACGAGTTTAAGGAACTACGGTATTTTTGTTATTTGTTAGTTTCAGTGGATATGTTATAATAAGCAAACGCTAACTCTGATGAATGAATAACAAATATTAGCAGTTACGCAGTCGGCAGTTTGTTTTGTAGCTATACCCGATTTTAGGAATGACTTGTCTTACCATTAGCTACCGTTTAACAAAGAAGAACCCTATATGTTTGCTGATGTGGGGGGTGTCACTGTGTCTTCTTTACTAGCTTTACTAGCTAGGTAGCTAGCCGTCTGTCTGGGATATTGTTTAAGGGTGCATTTTAGGGTGCGTTTTGTCATCTGCACACATTCGGTGGCTAGCTAGCTAGGCTTATTGTCTCACTTAAGACTCAACGCATTCGCTTTAACCGACGGCACACGCGCGTCAGCCGTGGCAAGCACGCAAGCTAGCTAGCTAGCTAGCCAGCCAGCCAGCCAGCCAGCCAGCTAGGCCCGCTTCCCTAGCGCCTCCTAGTGAGCTCACCATGGCGGCTGCGGCGGCGGCCTGTGCAGCCACCGCCGTCTGGTTGGCCTGGTGCTGGGCGGCCTTGATCTTGGCCTGCAGGTGCGCCGGCGGGTGGAAGTACTTGCACTTCTCCCGGGAGCAGCGGCTCTTGATGTAGTCCATGCACACGGTCACCGTGTTGTCGCTGGTGTCGATCATGGGGCTGTCGCTGGGGTGGGCGAAGCGGCAGTCGGTCTCACCGCGCGCACAGTTGCCCCGCTGGAACTCCCGGCACACCTTGGGGAGAGGTAGGGAAAAGGGGGAGACGGTGGCACACGAGAGAGGGGAGGGAGGGGAGTTACCAACGAGTGCAAACGGAGCGGCGGAGGAAAGGAATGGAACAATAGCATCGCCCGCTCACACACACACACACACATTGTGTTGCATGCACATGTACATCTGAAAGTCTGCTGCTTTGTTGTTCTGTGAGGGGGAGGGGAGGGGGGGAAGGACGGGGGAAGAGGAGGGAGGAGGGAGGAGGGAGGAGGGAGGAGGGAGGAGGGAGGAGGAGGGTGAGGAAGGGAGGAGGGAGGAGAATGGTGAGGAAGGGAAGAGGGAGGAGTTGGGGATGAAGGAGGGAGGTAGGGGGAAGAGGGAGGGAGGAAGGAAGTAGGGGGAGGAAGGAAGGAGGAGGGGGAGGGGAGGAGTGAGGAGGGGGGAGGAGTGAAGAGGGAGAGGAGGAGGAGGAGGAGGGAGGAAGGAGGGTGAGGAAGGGAGCAGAAGTGGGGGATAAGAGGGGGAGGAAAGAAGGAGGAAGGGGGAGGGAGGGAGGAAGGGGGTGGGAGGAAGGAAAGGAAAAGGGGGAGGGAGGAAGGAGGAGGGGAGAGGGGAGAGGGGAGGAGTGAGAAGGGAGAGGAGGAGGAGGGAGGAGGAAGGAGGAGTGGGGGATGAGAGGGGGAAGAAGGGAGAAAGGAGGAGGGGAGGAGGGGAGGGTGGAAGAGCAGAACCATCAGTCAATAGCAAAGTACAAGAAACATGCTTGCTGTTTGCATGCTTGCTGGTAAAGTGAGGACCGTGTGTGTGTGTGTGTGTGTGTGTGTGTGTGTGTGTGTGTGTGTTTAGTCGCTACAGAACCGGCTCCGGTGATGACACACGGAGACACACAAACACACGAGCGCAGAGTTTGTACAGTTAATCACACACACACTCTCAGAATAACAAGTGCACGTCATCCCACGCACACACACACACACACACACACACACACACACACACACACACACACACACACACACACACACACACACACACAATACCCCATACACAAACAAATACAGCCCACCCCAGGCACACACAAAAGTACACCTAAACCCTCCCTCTCTCACTCGCATGTGAGTGTCTATGTGTGTGTGTGTGTGTGTGTGTGTGTGTGCCTGTGTGTGCACGTGCATGTGCGTGCATGCATGCATGCATGCATGCATGTGTGTGTGTGTGTGTGCGTGCATGCACGAGTGTGTGTGTGTGTGTGTGTGTGTGTGTGTGTGTGTGGGCGTGTGCTCGTGTCTCAGAGGGATACTGTTTCATTAGAGCCAGCGCTGTTCGGTTGCTAAGTGATAGCACTCCCGCTGTAAAAAAAACAAAAAACACACAAACACACGCACACACGCACACACACACACGCAAGCACACACACACACACGCAAGCACACACAAGCACGCACAGGCGTGGAGATACACAAGCGCACCCACGCATCACCTCCAGGTCTCGGGGAGAGGAGAGAGTTTACTGTTAATCATCGACCGCGCGAGAAAAAAAAAAGACCAACCCTGGACGTACACATATTAGCCGCCACAGAAGGACACGCGGCGTTGCCAAGGGAGGCAGATGGGTGCTAGGATGGAGGCTGGGGGGGGGGGTAGCCGCCGTACCAGCAGTCCACTAGATGCATATTTATATACACACGGAAAATAGATGTACACACACACACACACACGGGCGTTCTGACCCCGAGCTAGAACACTTTGCTAACATTTACTATTTACCATTTTGTCATTAGGCGGACGATCGAGGCCGTTTGGTCTACACGAGCGAGTGAGTTCGTGGTTCAACAGTAGGTCGGGGAAGGGGGGGGGGCATTTGAATCGAGAGAGCCTGCCGGTATGGACCGCTGACACCGGGATTCAAACCCGTAACCCTGCCAGACGTGCTTGAACCTCGAAGTGACGGACAA
Source organism: Muraenolepis orangiensis (assembly GCA_027704905.1). Taxonomy (NCBI): domain Eukaryota; kingdom Metazoa; phylum Chordata; class Actinopteri; order Gadiformes; family Muraenolepididae; genus Muraenolepis; species Muraenolepis orangiensis. The sequence goes on from CM051009.1 coordinate 11,303,012, forward strand.
TATAAATCAATAACCATGTTATGAAGGGTTATCGAGATGTGTGCGTTAAGCATTAGGAGATCAAATGATGTTCCATCAAATCCATTGTAATCTTACATACTTTCCTTCTGGTTCCTTCAAGCCGATCTAAATTTGGTGCCGATTAAATGATGTGCCGACATTGAGATATATTAATACACTTATAGAAGTGTTCCTGGCAAGATATTGGGTAGGTGTGCAGTGTGTGCAATAATAGATGGCTGTATTCTATAACGCTGTGGCTGGATGACTTTCACAGAGGCGTGGTTGAAGGGGAAACTTCGGGATTTATTAACGGACTAATAATTGTAATTGTAAATCTAACCGATTGACCCAATTTCGTAAATTTCCGGAAGTTTCCCTTTAAACTAGCTGAATAACCTAAACGTGCTATAGATGCCCCCGGCTACCTAGCCTGTTAATTAACAAAGGTTTATAGTTTGGCTATTGTGTAGTAGTTATTTTTCAGTAGTTTTGTTTTGTCTTCTGACATTTTTGAGTGACGTACGTGAATTTCAGTGAGAATATCGACCATACATAGTTTATATATGCTCACGTAAAAAGTGTACATTTTATTAACGTCTCCGCTAGCTTTGTCAGTTAATCTTTTTCCCGGTCGCTCGTGCGAAGGTGCGTGCAAAGTAAATCAAAACGTCAACGCTAGCAAATAAACCCCCGTTCTCATTAGACTCACGCGTGTTAGCGTGCCACGCTCGCGGGCGGGGAGCATAAACCGAGACATTTATTGCCATTGTGAAGCATTGCCTCGCACTGAGGACAGAACAGCCGGAGGCCAAACACACCGGAAAGGGAACTGTACACGCCAGTGCAGCTTCAACAGCTAAAGACGTTTCCTTCACCTAACCACGCCGCAAGGTTACCACGCTCTCAAGCCCATTCGATTAATCCCTGGCGAGTTGCTTGACTTTCTGCACTCATTACAGTTACTGCACTGTATTCATGATGGTGTTGAATTGTGGGAAATTCATTCTGCGGGACAGAATGGGGAGTAAGCATTCCATTGTACTTGTTGCATATGGCAAATCAAAATCTTGAATCTTGAATCTTGATATCCACATGTATTGAAATAAACACAGTATGTGTGTGTGTGTGTGTGTGTGTGTGTGTGTGTGTGTGTGTGTGTGTGTGTGTGTGTGTGTGTGTGTGTGTGTGTGTGTGTCAAAAATAAGCATTCCTAGCCCCCTAGCTTAGGATACATGCCGCAGGATACCGCCATGGTTACGGCTTTTTTTTTTTTGTCTCTTAAAACGCGAAGAAGGCGGAACCCTTGGGAGACACCGCAACCGTCGGAACTGTTGGCGTGAGGACCGAAGGGGTGCTGAGCCGTGCGCGTGGGTATTCTCGAAGGGGTTCGCGAAACGGTACGCTACGCGCACACGGCCCACCTGGGGGACCAATCAAGCTAAGAGTCATTAGCAGGTGTCACCCGCCCTAATGACATGCAGTCGTCTCCCGCTAGCTAGCTTGTGGTGGATCCTGAATGTCAACCCCAACCAGGCTGCTTCTGAATTTAAAAGGGGGGAACTTTGTGTCGCTTTTCAACCCTATAAAAGGATATGGTGTGAAAAACAACCGGATCTCTATCTATCTAATAGGGATACTTTTAGTGTGAAAAACAACCTTATATCAAATCCATTAGGGATACGATAGTGTGAAAAACAACCTTATATTTAATGTCTTAGGGATACTATAATGTGAAAAACAACCTCATCTCTACCTATCTATTAGATGGTGTTGGAAAACAACCTTATATCTCACTATCTATTAAATACAGTGTTAAAAACAACCTTATATCTCACTATCTATTAAATATAGTGTTAAAAACAACCTTATATCTCACTATCTATTAAATATAGTGTTAAAAACAACCTTATATCTCACTATCTATTAAATATAGTGTTAAAAACAACCTTATCTCTATCTATCTATTGGAGATATAGTGTGAAAACCAAAATTCCCTTCTTTTAAAGTGGTGGTAGTGTGTGTGTGTGTGTGTGTGTGTGTGTGTGTGTGTGTGTGTGTGTGTATGTGTGTGTATGTGTATGTGTATGTGTGTGTGTGTGTGTGTGAGTGTGAGTGTGTGTGTGTGAGTGTGTGTGTGTGAGTGTGTGTGTGTGTGTGTGGGTTGTTCTACTTCTGATTCCGGTCCTCAAGAGAGGGAGAGAGGGAAGGGGAGAAGAAGAAGAAGATGTGGGGGGAGGGAGGAGGGAGAGGGGGAGGAGGGAGAGAGAGAGAGAGGGAGGGAGGGAGAGGGGGAGGAGGGAGAGAGAGAGAGAGAGAGGGAGGGAGAAAGAGGGGGAGGGAGGGAGGGAGGGAGGGAGGGAAGGTGGCGGGGTCACCTCCAGCTTGTCGGTGCGCAGCAGCTTCTGCGCCGAGGAGGACGAGGAGGAGGAGGACGAGGAGCAGCCGGAGGAGCCGGTGGTCATGGAGATGGGCGGGCTGCCCGGCAAGAGGAGGGGCTGGGCGCTGGGCATGAGGTCGGCGGGCATCAGGCCCATGGTGTGGGACATGGGCGTCAGGTAGGGGGCGTAGCTCAGCCCCCCGCCCGAGCCCAGGCCCTGGCACGTGGGGAACGTCTGGGGGACAAGCACAGAGTCAGCAACGCTGACGCTTCCATCAGTCATTCACCGGAAGGTCACAGGTTCGATCCCCCCCCCGGGCTCCTCCTCCTAGCCAGTCGAGTCAGGGTGTCCCTGAACAAGACACCCTGACATCTACCATAACTGCTCCTGACACCCCCCTGGGTGTATGACTGGGTGAATGTTGTGAGGCCATAATGGTAAAGCGTTGTTGGGTGAAAGCGCACAGCCTAACTGTTTTTCACGCAGGATTGTGTTCTCCCACAGGCGAAACACGCTGTCAGGGGGGGGCACTCAATTCCAGTTACTTTGAAGGACCTCTCTATACAATGGATTGGAATCCCATAGTATAGTCTATAAAAGCTATGTTCTATATTGACGTTATTTACCGCTTTATATCTTTTTAGTGCTTTCTTTACCAATGTTGGTAATGGTGATGTCAAAAAGCAATCGCTGCAGTAACGGAAAGGAAGGGGGGGGGGGGGGGGGGGGGGGGTAAGTTGTAACGCGTGGAAGGGAATTTTGGGCTCCGCCTATATTAAGGTACGGTTAAAACGCTGATGCATCGTAAATACACCCACGTGTGGAGAAAGAGAGAGAGACAAAGAGAGAGGACGAGAGAGAGAGAGAGAGAGAGAGAGAGAGAGAGAGAGAGAGAGAGAGAGAGAGAGAGAGAGAGAGGAGAGAGAGAGAGAGAGAGAGAGAGAGAGAGAGAGCGACAGACAGACAGACAGACAGACAGACAGATAGAAAGACAGATAGATAGATAGACAGACAGAGAAATAGATAGATATCACAGAGTGATATATATATAGACAGAGAGATAGAGAGATGGAGAGATGTTAGGTGACTGACGGTAATGGACACCAAAGAGATGTGGGAGGATGCGGGGGAGGAGGAGGGGGAGGAGGAGGGGCGGGGCAGAAGGAAAGAGACAAAGAGGCTGAGATGAAGAGAGAGAAGATGGACGAAGGTACCACAGGAAGATGAGAAGAATACAGCCTACTGGATGAATTCAGGGACAGTGAATAGAGAACACGTACACACAGGCTTTTCTATAATGCTTCCCTTTTCAACCAAAAAAACGCAGAGCATTTCGGTTTTTCTTTTCCTTATTTCAACCAAATTAGACGGAAAACTTGAACAAACCCCCCCCCCCCGCACCGTCCAATCGCGTGCCCTCCCTTTGCACTGTAGCCCCGCCCTCATACTCAAATCTGGTCAGAGACGAGAACCCTTTTTAAAGGCCTCAAATGCATCGTCACCCCCCCACTCCCCCCCCCCCCCCCCCGCACCTGGCGGCGGCTGTGGTCAGCAGTGCACCTTGCGTCTACTCGCCTAGCGTGTGATGTCATATCCTGTGCGTCATTCGGGTAGGGGGAAACCACCCGGTTGGAAAAAGCCACGTACACTAGTTATACCGTATATGTGTATATTGCGATAGTTCGGTATAGTTTTTTGAGCGGCGTGACGAGTCCTTCACCGTTTGTTCCCTTTGTACGTTTCGCCCCATTGCGGTAAGCGTCACACACTTTGAAGGCCCCTAGCCTTTCGCTCAACCCCCTAAAATCCTGGACGTCTCGACGAGAGGCTCGCTCACCATGGGCTGCATGGCGGCCCCGGGGATCATGAACTGCATCTGCTGCGCCAGCATGGCGGCCGCCGTCTTCTGCTGGATGAGGTTGTTGCGCCCGTTGATCTCCAGCTGGGTCTTGAGGTGGCCCGGAGGGTGCAGGTACTTGCAGTTCTCCCGCGTGCACCGACCCTGAAACCAGACACACAGAGAGAGAGAGAGAGAGAGAGAGAGAGAGAGAGAGAGAGAGAGAGAGAGAGAGAGAGGAGAGAGAGAGAGGAGAGAGAGAGAGAGAGAGAGACATGATTGGTTGGAGACGTGTACGTCGTTTGCACGCATGTGCGTGTGCGTGTGCGTGTGTGTGTGTGTGTGCGTGTGTGTGTGTGCGTGTGTATGTGTGTGTGTATATGTGTGTGTGTGTGTGTGTGTGTGTGATGGGGGCATATAAACACAGATCTCTGCGGTGATAATGAACAGCTGGTGCTTTCTCTTGCCCAGAGACCCAGACCCCCCTTATCACACACGCGCACATGCGTGCACGCACACACACACACACACACACACACACACACACACGCACACACACACACACACGCACACACGCACACGCACACGACACACATTACTATGCCCCTTTAGAGAGCAGAAGGCAGCTGCATATTCATGTGTCAAAGTGTGAAACACGTCACGGACTAGTATTCGCCAGGAGGAGCAGGTAGCCAGCCATGGTGCTAACCAGCTAACCAGCTAACCAGCTAAGCAGCTAAGCAATCAAAAGAACCATCAAAAAAAGCATTGCTGTGACTGTGTACATTGACCAAGATAGCCAGGTGGCCGACGCCGCTTAGCAGCTAACACTAGACACTAAAACACACAGTGCTAAAACCAAAAAAAAACGCTAACGCAGCTAGCGATGCGGCTCATCGCGCCTTGTGGCCAAAACAATCGGGTTAGCGCCCAACGTGGAAAACACAAGAGAGACAGGTCAGGGGTTCAAGCTGCGCAGAACCGAGCCTGCGGTTAAACGGCTTAGCCGCGGCTACAACCGGACATCCTCTGGTCCTCTCTCCACCCCCCCACCCCCCCAAACACCTCCAACCCCCGCCAACCCCCGCCCAGAGGTAATTACGGGCCGCCCCCTCGGAGACCGACGGTAAACACACAGTAATCAAACATGGATCCCTTTTAAACCCTCCCTACACGCTAGCATGGAGGAGAGGCAGGGGGAGAGAGGGGGGAGGGGAGAGAACAGGGAAGTAAGCAGTCAGGATGGGGGGATACTGAGAAGGAGGAGGAGGAGGAGGAGGAGGAGGAGGAGGAGGAGGTAGTGAGGAGGAGGAGGAGGAGGAGGAGGAGGAGGAGGAGGAGGAGGAGGAGGAGGAGGAGGAGGAGGAGGAGGAGGAGGAGGACACAGCAGGGCAACTGTATGATTCTTGTTTGTTTGGAATTCAAACACACGGGGGAAGAAGAAACAACAGAGGCTGACGAGGGAGTGGAGAGCGCAGAAAGAGGAGAAGAGGAGGGGGGGAGGAGGAAGAGGAGGAGGAGGATAGAGAGGAGAAGAAGAAGAGGAGGAGGAGGAGGAGGAGGAGGAGGAGGAGGAGGAGGAGGAGGAGAGGAGGAGGAGGAGGAGGAGGATAGAGAGGAGAAGAAGAAGAGGAGGGGGAGGACATGAGGAGCAGAGGGGGGTGGAAAGGAGAAGCAGAAGAAAAGGAGGAGGTAGAGGAGGAGAAGATGAGGAGGGGGGGGGGGGGGGAGGAGGAGGACGACATGAGGAGCAGAGCGGGATGGGGAGGAGAAGACAAAAAGGAGGAGGAGGAGGAGGAGGAGGAGGAGGTGGCAAAACACCCAGAGTACCCAGAGTACCGGGGAGGCGGTTGCCAGAGGCGACCAACAACACGGTGGTGGTCTTGGGGGGGTTCATGAAAAACACCACAGAGTCAGAGATGATAGGGTTGAATTAATCACACCCATTTTGAGAGCGTCGCGGTTATTGCTTTGGTCAAACTTCGGTCATCGATTGGCTTTGTGTGGTGATTCTGCGATGCCTTCCGTTTGCGTGCCGCATGTGACCTTGAGGTCTCGAGTGGCGTCGTCCGGTGAGCGTGACCGCGTACCGGAACGAGGGGCGCCCCCCCCCCGTGATCGATGCTGTTCACAGAGTGAGATCTGAGTTAGAGCTAATCAGACCCACTAATTAAACACCACCAGTGCCACGGACGCGTCGACGCCGCTGATGATGCTGCTGCTGCTGCTACCCGCTAATGGAGGGACATTGAACTGTGTGTGTGTGCATGTGTGTGTGTGTGTGTGTGCGCAGACACGCACTTGGAACCTCACACACACACACGCACACACACCACACACACACACACACACACACAGTGATTTACACCCGCCTACACAAATGCCAACACTGCAGACTCTTGCAACAAAACATGCGCATGCGCCAGGCAAACCCGCCCCCTCAGAGTGCACACACACACGCGCACACACGCACACACACACACGCACGACACACAACGCACACACACACACACACACACACACACACACACCACACATGCGCATACACACACACACACACACACACACACACACACACACACAGGATCTGGCTGACTTCCTCTCATGCAGTGTCTCTGCTCTCAGTGACACACCTGACAGGTGTCCTAGCTCATCAGACCCCCGCCTACTCTGAGGCCTAGCAGGGTGTGTGTGTGTGTGTGTGTGTGTGTGTCAGGGCGTGTTTTGGAAGAGGGAAATATTAGTTGTGTGGGAAGGTGTGACCAAGATCACAGGCGGTTAACACCACACACACACACACACACACACCACACACAGTATGTACACCACCACACCCTGGTATCTCACACACAGACACAGACACAGACACACACACACACACACAGGCACACACACACACACACACGTCCACGTCTTTGCACACACAGGTGCGGGTTGTGGATTTGCATGCAGACCGAGCGGGGCCCAGAGGCCCCCCACCAGAGTGGCCCAGCGCGGAGTTAAGAGCTGCTGTCTGTGTGTCGTCAGGGGGGGGGCCACTGCTGTTCCCCTAATCTAACCGCAACCCGGCGCTCACAGAAGCTCTGCAAAACGCAGAGAGACGGTAGAGAGACGTAGCGTAGCTCTCATGATCTCTCTCTTCTCTTCTCTCTTCGCCCATCCCGGGGTGACGTTGGAGCCTAAACAATCGTAGACATCCTTGCTTATCTTAGCTTAGCTTAGCACAGCGACGGTAAGGTGAGCTTCAGTGTGTGTGTGTGTGTGTGTGTGTGTGTGTGTGTGTGTGTGTGTGTGTGTGTGTGTGTGTGCGTGTGTGTCTTCCTACGCAAAATGAAACAGTGTCCTTGAGAGAGAGAGAGAGAAGAAAGAGAGAGAGAGAGAGAGAGAGAGAGAGAGAGAGAGAGGAGAGAGAGAGAGGAGAGAGAGAGAGAGGGAGAGAGAGAGAGAGAGAGATAGAAGGGAGAGAGAGAGAGAGAGAGAGAGAGAGGGAGAGAGAGAGAGAGATAGAAGGGAGAGAGTGATTTTACATGTAGAGTCGTCACTGACTGAGTGGCTCTTCTGCTTACTGGCTTACTGTGTGTGTGTGTGTGTGTGTGTGTGTGTGCAGGTTCTGACTGCAGCTGTGTGTGTGCGCCGGAGGAGGTGGTGGTGGAGGTTGTTTTGGTGGTGGTGGAGGCGGTGGTAAAGGAGGTGGTGCTGGTGGTGGAGGAGGCAGAGTAGTGGAGGAGGTGGTGGTGGTGGTGGTGGTGGTGGTGGAGGAGGTGGGGTAGTCTCTGCAGAGCCGGGGGTCATTAAAGATTCCGGGCACTAGCGATGAGGTAAGGCTTTTCGGGGTGCTGCATCACACTGTCCTGTCACCATACAACCAGCGTGTGTGTGTGTGTGTGTGTGTGTGTCGCTTCCCCTTTAAGGCGAAGCAGGAAGGGGGCGATGTGAGCGGATTGGGTGAGAGCACGTCGGTCACCTGACCCGATGACACGGTGGTGGTTGATGGTGGTGCGCCGGTGACATCATTGCACCTGGTGGATCAGCTTATCTCTATAGGAGGCAAAAGCCAGGCGTGTACGCACACACACACACAGGCGCACACACACGTCTGCCTGAGCCAGACTCAGGGAGCAGAACACGGATCCATTCGCCTTCGCGAACGTTTGTGGAAAAAGAGGCTCAGAAAAGATCCAAGCAGTCGTCGTGGTCCAGGTGATGCTGTATCCATGACGACGAGGGTAAAAAACCTCCAGCTGGCCCAGAATCATCTTTAGCCTAGCATCCTCTCACCTCAATTAGCCTAGCGCCCTCTCTCATTGTTCGCCTAGCATCCTCTCTCCTCCTTAGCCTAGCATCCTCTCTCATCGTTAGCCTAGCATCCTCTATCAGTGTTAACCTTGCTTCCTCTCTTCTCATTTCCCCTAGCATCCTCTCTCATCGTTAGCCTAGCATCCTCTCTCCTCCTTACCATGGCATCCTCTGTCGGTGTTACCCTAGCATCCTCTCTTCTAATTTACCCTAGCATCCTATCTTCTCATTTACCCTAGCATCCTCTGGTGTCATTTACCCTAGCATCCTCTCTCCTCCTTACCCTAGCATCCTATCTTCTCATTTTCCCTAGCATCCTCTCTCCTCCTTACCCTAGCATCCTCTCTCCTCCTTACCCTAGCATCCTCTCTCCTCCTTACCCTAGCATCCTATCTTCTCATTTACCCTAGCATCCTCTGGTCTCATTTACCCTAGCATCCTCTCTCCTCCTTACCCTAGCATCCTCTCTCCTCCTTACCCTAGCATCCTATCTTCTCATTTACCCTAGCATCCTCTCTCCTCCTTACCCTAGCATCCTCTCTCCTCCTTACCCTAGCATCCTCTGGTCTCATTTACCCTAGCATCCTCTCTCCTCCTTACCCTAGCATCCTCTCTCGCCCGTAGCCTAGCAACCGCACGCCGCCATCCCATCCATCTCGCCGTGAGGTTTAGTTGGGCGCCAGGCGTCAGGCTACGCAGACACACACCGGAATTGATTATCCCCTTTGAGTCCCGTTTGAGTCACCCCCCCCCCCCCCCAAAAAAGGGAAACCATGTCATACAATACACACACACAGCCACGACTACAAAAAACAATGGCTGTCATTAGCATACGCCCTCTAACCCAAGATCAGAGACTGGAAAACCTGTTTTTTTTTCCTCTTCCACACTCCTCCTCCGAGCCAATCGCTTGTCGTAACATCAGAGCCCATTGTTCCATTTTTTTCCGTTTTTTTTTTTTTTTTTTATCACTTTCCGAACAGAAGACTCGTAATGTGTTGTACACCAGAGTTGTTCCTGAGGGGGGTGGGGGGGGGGGGGGGGGAGGAACCGCAGATAATAAAATGTTAATTCCATGAGCAGAACGGGATTATCGTCTTGTAACCCGTGAGATTCTGCCCCTCGCAGCTCTCCCAGTGCTAAGTAACTGCTAATTAGCTGCTCGCGTTGCGCGTTGCGCGCGCGCGTGTGTGTGTGTGTGTGCTGGCGTGGAGAACCAACCGCTCTCCATCCGGAAATGTCTCTCTGTGCGCTGTACTGCAAAACCGTATGACTTGAAATGCACGGATTCAACATTAACACTATACTATAAAATATACTGTATACACAATAAAGTTTAGAACGGTAAAGTGACTGATGGATGATATGTACATGTGTTGAATTGTGCAAAAAGCATTTAAATGTTTTAATTTAAATGGAGGAGTGAGTGGGGGGGGGACAGAGATGGACATATCTAGAGAGGGGGTGAGAGAGGGTGACATACACAGAGAGAGAGAGAGAGAGAGAGAGAGAGAGAGAGAGAGAGAGAGAGAGAGAGAGAGAGAGAGAGAGAGAGAGAGGGAGAGAGAGAGAGAGGAGAGAGAGAGAGAGAGAGAGAGAGAGAGAGAGAGAGAGAGAGAGAGAGAGAGAAGCAGAGAGAGAGAGAGAGAGAGAAGCAGAGAGAGAGAGAGAGAGAGAGAGAGAGAGAGAGAGAGAGAGAGAGAAGCAGAGAGAGAGAGAGAGAGGTAGAGCTAGAGCAATAACGAAATCCATAAGTGAAAATGCAATTACAAATTCCTGCCCATTGTCTGGGGTTATTCTGTGGCTGCGTTGCGGCCACACTGCCACAAGGCCGGTCTGGACATCGCAAGGGCCACCCTACCATCCTCCTTTCCCAGCCTGTGAGGGAGTTACCGCCACGCAACACGCAACAACATAAAGAATTCATGGCGGAGGAGTCGAGGAAACGTGAACTCAGCAAAAGCGCTGGCGGCAACAAAAAAACCAGCAATAGCATCTATCTATAGAGGCATTGGGCTATCTATCTATAGACTCACGCCTGTATCCCTTGTACCTTCATAGCCACGAGCTGCTGAAGGAGCACTCAGCACAGAAGTGACTTTTGTGGTTGCTTACCGTCGTGCTTCACTAGAACCTGGAGATATGTAAATATGGACGTATTTGTGGAGAGAAAAAATACTGCAAAACCTCCCTCAGGATCGCTGAATGATGTAACTATACATATATATATGGGGGGGGGGGGGGGGGGGCACTTCAATAAAGCAAATAACCTCTTTGGATCAGTGCTTTGGTATTCCAGAGAGAGAGAGAGGGGGAGAGAGAGAGAGAGAGAGAGAGAGAGAGAGAGAGAGAGAGAGAGAGAGAGAGAGAGAGAGAGAGAGAGAGAGAGAGAGAGAGAGAGAGAGAGAGAGAGAGAGAGATGGGAAAAGAGAGAGACAAGAGGGAGAGGGAGGGGGAGCGAGAGAGAGGAGGAGAGAGAGGAGAGAGAGGAGAGAGAGAGAGAGAGAGAGAGAGAGAGAGAGAGAGAGAGAGAGACTACTATCTTATTCTCTCATGTGATTCTTTATACACTGCAGTAGTAAAGCGTATTAATACCAAACAGGATATGGGTGTCAGTCAGTTGGGGGCACCTTTGGTTCGTGTTCCCCCCCCCACCCCCTGATTGGTGTGTGTGTGTGTGTGTGTGTGTGTGTGTGTGTGTGTGTGTGTGTGTGTGTGTGTGTGCGTGTACCAGTGGTCAGACAAACGGAGCTCAAATTCAATCAAGGGATTCGGCTAATTATTACTCAGCGGGGTTGTTTGTCTTAACGAAGGCAATTAGAGGCCACACGAGTCCCTCACCATTTCCCTGGGGGGGGGGGGGTCGACGTGTACGGCTACACGTCGACCCCCCCCTGCCTCTGGAGGGGTGGTCTTCCTGACCGATCGAACCGGAGATGTTTTTGTTGAAAAAAACGGTGTCACAATACTAGTAGATGCGACTCTTCCCCTCTCGCACATTCGTTATTCTTTAAACACTGAATACTTACAACAAAAATTAAACAAAACATAATTCCAGGAAACACACGGAAATTGTGCGGAATTGTATTACCGGCCGTATGTACGTATATGCTGTTACGCTATCCTCCATTCATCCAGACACTTTGTTGTTATTTTATTGTGTATGGTATTGTTATAGCATCATGCTGTTTATAGTATCAACAGAAGTATAGTATATAGAAGGTAGGGTAAAGTGTTGTCTATGGTATAGCATTGCATAGTGTAATATGGCATCGTATATATTGTATAGTATTGTTGTTGTTGAAATGAATACTGGGGGAGGGAATGGGAAGTAAGCCATCCATTGTGCTTGTAATCACAACGTTGTTGAATTTTGAATGTTTTGTTGCACTATTACTGCCTACTGCTGATGCTCGACGTGGTCTCTGTGTGTGTGCATCGCTCTCTCTCTCTCTCTCTCTCCCTCTCTCTCTCTCTCTCTCCTCCCCCATCCATCCCTACCTCCCGCCTCTTCAATCAAGGAGGCCCTGGCGGTCAGAGAGAGAGAGAGAGAGAGAGAGAGAGAGAGAGAGAGAGAGAGAGAGAGAGAGAGAGAGAGAGAGAGATGGGGGAGTGTGTGTGTGGGTGGCAGGCTCTGGACACAAGAGAGCCACTCTTCCACGGCGGACGCCACCACAGAATGCCCCCCCCCCCCCACCCCACCCCACCCCCTCCCTCCCGGCCTCCCTCCGTCACACACTGTACCATTTGCATTTTGCATGTCAATGGCGGCTCTATTCAATGGTTACCCGGCTCGCTGGAGGGCCAGCTAGCGCTAAAAAGGCGACACTCCACGCCGCGGGGCAAAATGGAGGAACGCCGCTTCAACGCCCACGCCAAAACGAACGCTCCCATAAACAATACCGCCGTGTGAGTGCTGGTCCAGCTCCGCAGGTAGGGCTTTAAGAGTCGGCTTTTAAAGGGGTTTCATCAGTCCCACTGGGTGAGCCCCTCACTCGTATATTTATATATATATATATATATATATATATATAAATCGAACGCATGCAGTGTAGACTGATTGACCGTGCTTATTCTTTTACCGTTCATCGAACGTCTATAGTAGAAGAGAGCTAAAAATGGAAAAAAGGTTCTCCACTCCGACACCGACGACAACCGACGTGCGTTTTGCGGCTTGCCAAAATTAAACGGATATTAAGCGTCTTTTAACTCTTTTTTTTACTCTACTTTCGAGTATGGTGACAAAAACCACAGGTGGATGTAAATGACAGAATCAGCTGAATATGTCGAGATGAGAATGTCCCAAAAAAAAAATAGATATATATATATATCTAAATAGATCAATATTATTGAATACGGCGTGGCGAAGGGGAATGTCGGAAGACGCTCCAAAAAAGACGAAGATTTGCGTACATTCGGCCTAGCAAGATCGTAAGAAAATATCAGTTGTTCTCAGTGAAAGGCGTGTTAAAAGTGATATTTTAAAGACTTTCACAAATAATATGCGAGTTTCACTGCCCCGGACTGTTTTGGATTATAAGCAGGCGACAAACGCAGTCGTATACCGGGCGAGCGATGAACGTTTTATTTACACCTGTTTGTAGTAAGCGTCTACAGCCAGATGCCTAACCCCCCCCCTACCTGCTACCTCGACGACTGTGGGGAATTGACTGCGTTGTCGGACACAAACGTGCACAACAGACGACCGTCTAGCGAGGACGTAGCTGAGTCCGACAGAAGCTGAGTCCGACTGAGTCCAGTACAGAAACCCATTAGGGCCGAGGCCTGGCGTTTGGGTTGTTGGGCCTGGCAGTGTATTTATTTGTATTTGTCTAGGAGCCTGGGTGGTTGAAGTAGCTTGGAGAGGTCCGGCCCGAGACACATCATCATCATCATCCTTTGGATGATCAGAAACCCCGCAGGGGGCGGGGCGGCCGGCGGGGGGGGGAGTATTGATGGGTCGCAGGTCGGGGGAACAATCAAATTCAAGTTCGGCGGTGAGCAACAAAAATTGGGCACAGTGGGGAGAAAATGTATTTGCCTCTCTCTCTCTCTCTCTCTCTCTCTCTCTCTCTCTCTCTCTCTCTCTCTCTCTCTCTCTCTCTCTCCTCTCTCTCTCTCTCTCTCTCTCTCTCTCTCTCTCTCTCTCTCTCTCTCTCTCTCTCTCTCTCTCTCTCTCTCTCTCTCTCTCTCTCTCTCTCTCTCTCTCTCTCTCTCTCTCTCTCTCTCTGGGAAGTGGAACAGCAACACCGGCCTATATATAGCCGGCACACCGGGCGGGGGGGGAAAAGCCGCGTCTGGCCGCCCGAAGCTCGGGGCGGTAGCCATGACGTACTCTACTACCATCTTGAGTACAGATGGGGGGGATGGGGGGGAGGTTGAGGAGGACGGCCTGGGGGGGGGGGGGGGAGTGGGGGGGTTCTTACCCCCTGCCGTGACCACGACCTCCCGCGGTAGGGAAAAGGTTCCAATGGATGGCCGGAGCCTTCTAGAGACTCTAGAGAGAAGTGTGTTTACCGAGACACGGATGCTAATTTCTCCTGACGTGCATGCTGGCCAGCGATATGTGTAATCCCCTTCAGAGAGAGAGAGAGCGTAGCTAAAGATCCTCTTGTAATTCCCCTTCCGAACCAGCCATATGCTACTATCTCTTCTCATCTCTCTCTCTCTCTCTCTCTCTCTCTCTCTCTCTCTCTCTCTCTCTCTCTCTCTCTCTCTCTCTCTCTCTCTCTCTCTCTCTCTCTCTCTCTCTCTCTCTCTCTCTCTGTGTCTCCTCGTGTCTCTTTTTGTCTCTCTCTTTTCCCCGGGCCGTGGAGACAAACGCGTGAGGTCATTTGAAGTGTCCCTCTCCCCGTCTCTTAATATGGACTTCTTTCCGGTGTGTGAAAAAAAAAAGAAATGCTTTTTCATATAATAATCCCTCGGCTAACCCCCCCCCAACCCCCCACACACTCTTTGTCTCTCTTTGTTATATTCTACTAAGCTTTTTTCAATGAACACAACGGTGTGCGTCCATGTCCATGTCTCTCTCTCCCCCCTCCCTCCCCCCCCCCCCCCCCCCCCCCCCCCCCCCCCTCTTCCATATCTCAGGACTCTTTTTCAATTTGGGGGAGGAGAATGTGTTGTGTGGGGCGTTTCCTCTCATAGGGTACTCTTATTGAAGAGAGAGGCCACTTTCAATAAAGCTAATAACCTCTCTGGATCGGTGCTTTGGTTTTGAGAGAGAGAGGGAGAGGGAGAGGGAGAGGGAGAGGGAGAGGGAGAGGGAGAGAGAAAGAGGGAGGGAGAGGGAGAGAGAGGGAGAGGGAGAGGGAGAGGAGAGAGGAGAGAGAGAGAGAGGAGAGAGGGAGAGGGAGAGGGAGAGGGAGAGGGAGAGGGAGAGGGAGAGGGAGAGGGAGAGGGAGAGGAGATGAGAGGGAGAGAGGAGAGGAGAGAGAGAGAGAGAGAGAGAGAGAGAGAGAGAGAGAGAGAGAGAGGAGAGAGAGAGAGAGGAGAGAGAGAGAGAGAGAGAGAGAGAGAGAGACAGAGAGAGAGAGAGAGAGAGAGAGAGAGAAATGGGAGAGACCGCTGGATGCCTGTGAACAGGCCATCCCTTCATCCTCCAAAACAAGCGAGAGTGCTACTCTCCCCGGCCAGATCTTGTTTAGTTTTGGGGGGGGGGGGGGGGGGGATTTGGGTGGGGTTTGGGAAGGAGGGGGGAGGAGGAGGAGGCTCTAATGGATCCATTTGAAGTGCTTGAAGTTCTTTTTTTTCCCCCATTCTTCGACCACACGAGAACACACTGGAAATGCATTATGGGTGGGAGGGGTTCAGGGCCGCTAATGGAGGGCAGACACCTGGAAGGAGCAGATTACCGTATAGAGGGCGGGGTCAAATCGAACCCTAAACGAAGGGCCAACCCCCCCCCCCCAACCCCCAACCCCCCCCCCCCCGCTCTCTCTCACTTCCTAACCGCCACTCAAACTCACTCTAGTTCTCCATCCGCTCAGCCGGCGACAAGGTCAGGCGTTTGGAAAATCCAGGGGCGGCGGTAGTAGCTAACGCTACTTAGCTCTAAGGTGACGGAGTGGTTAGCGGTGAGGGCGCGGCGGACGACAACAAGATGGAGGGGTGGGTGGTGGGGACTTGGCTCGGAACTATTAGCTAGAACAAGGCACACGCACACGCACACACGCGCACATGACCCAAGTGCACAAACACACCTAGACGTCCCCCACACACACGCGCGCACACACGATACACACACACACACACACACACACACACACACACACAGGACTCTGTTGCATCAGCAGTAATTAAGAGGCTTTGTTTTCACCAGTCGCAATCCCACAGACGGAGGCGCAGCACGTCCCTGTCACGCCTGAAACTACCACCAGAGAGTGAGGGACA
Organism: Muraenolepis orangiensis; assembly: GCA_027704905.1. Lineage (NCBI taxonomy): Eukaryota > Metazoa > Chordata > Actinopteri > Gadiformes > Muraenolepididae > Muraenolepis > Muraenolepis orangiensis. Next base: position 11,318,918 of record CM051009.1, read on the forward strand.
AACAAGGAGTGTGTGTGTGTGTGTGTGTGTGTGAGAGAGACAGAGAGAGAATGAGAGAGAGAGAGAATGAGAGAGAGAGAGGAGAGAGAGAGAGAGAGAGAGAGGAGAGAGAGAGAGAGAGAGAGAGAGGAGAGAGAGAGAGAGAGAGAGAGAGAGAGAGAGAGAGAGACATAGCTTCAAAACCGTTCCAAGAAGGAGGAGAGTGAAAACATCTATTCATTAAGAACCATCGATTACTAGTGCATCAGTTGTTGCGATTTATCCTAACAATTATCAAGGATTATTTTTTATAGGGGTAGGGATGTGACACACCCCAGGACACGCCCCGCCCGCACCCCAGGACACGCCCCGCCCCCCACCCCACACCCCACCCCAGGACACGCCCCGCCCCCCCCCCACACCCACCCCAGGACACGCCCCCCCCCCCCCAGGAGCCAAAAACGGGGAAGCAACAGGCACACATTCACATGACCACACCCGACCCACACACCTTCCCTATAAAAAACATCCTCGGGTGCTTTGTCCTCAGCACACGCCAACACCCAACTGGGGAATGGTGTCCAGAGTTGCCACAGCATCCTCACTCATGATATATACAGAACATAGCGTGTTTTTCCGGTAGTTCCATCAATAAATAATCCGTCTATAAATACAAAATAACCCCAGGGTAAAGCCTGTTTTTGTACACTCCTGTGTGACAAATGAAAAGTATTTCCCTTTTCCTCAATTTTATTAAGAACGTTAGATTAGATTAGATTAGATTTAGATTAGATTAGATTAGATTAGATTAGATTCAAATGTATTGTCAGTGTACAGCACAAGTACAGTACAGCGAAAATGATTTAGCATCTAACCAGAGTGCACATGTTACAGTGAAGTGTAAATAAAAGAACAGCTACAATCGTCTGCTAGGTTCAGAACATGACCGGACTTGATTGTAATGCAGCCTTTAAAACCTGGAAAAGACAACACTTGCAGGCATATATGACGATATTACGCTATCCGAAATCTAAGACCAAAATCGAGTCTCGTATCACGATATCGACACCGATATTCGTCACGTTCGCCAACGAGAAACTTCCGGCAGCGTGTAAGCTATTTTAAACAAGGGGAACCTTCACAATTGTGAAATATTAACATTCAACGTTATCCGCCCATTTAAATATGAATATCCAACGTTATAAAGACAGGGTAGTGTAGTGGCTTGGATGTTTCGGGGGAGGGGGGGTTAGATTCCCACTGTCTCCGTATCCTCTGAACTCACTGCCACTTTGGATGAAAGTGCCTGCTAAAATGACATGAAGTAGCATGCGGCTACTTAAACGCTTACGCTACATCTGACACCCTCTTACAGCTGTGAGAAAACGTTAACCCTGCCGGCAGCCTGACAGCACTTAACACCCGGGAGAGAGAGAGAGAGAGAGAGAGAGAGAGAGAGAGAGAGAGAGAGAGAGAGAGAGAGAGAGAGAGAGAGAGAGAGAGAGAGAGAGAGAGAGAGAGAGAGAGAGAGAGAGAGAGAGAGGAGAGAGAGAGAGAGAGAGAGAGAGAGAGAGAGAGAGAGAGAGAGAGAGAGAGAGAGAGGGGGAGAGAGAGAGAGGGGGGGAGAGAGAGACGTGGAAGCAGATCCAAGAAGGGGGGGGTTAACCTGTTCCTGACCCCTTTTTGGTTTGTTGGCCGTAGGATGTTGTCCACTTGACTAGACAGTAGACACCGATCTTTCTAAATGTACCTTCTTTGTTCGTTTAGAAACGCTTTTAAACTACCTTCGGAACAGTTTAAATACATTTTATTTTGTTTTGTTTTTTAAAACCACACAATGTCTGTCGTCGTCTGTAGTTTCAGTGTAGTTTCACACAAACAAATCAAGTTATGTTGGATTTGAATTCAAATCGGAAAGCATCGAACGGTAGGAAAAAAAAAACAATACCGCAATCATTATCATTCCTATGATCACAGCTCGGGGAAATCTCAGGTAAACCTTTTGCCAGAACTAAAAGCCCTAAAAAGACGTCCAAGTGGTACCACCTGGACCAGGAATTTCAGCACGTCTGTTGCAGACACAGAGCACCGAGCACCAAAAAGTTGGCATCGGACGGGCATCGAGCCGCTAGTCGCGATTCGCACACGAATTCCAGCGCCGCTTCTTCCACTCTGGAGTTCTCTTTGGAAGCAACCCCCCCGAGGCA
>CM051009.1:11340102-11342602 GCA_027704905.1 Muraenolepis orangiensis
GAATACATTATTGGACAAAGTAATAACACCGTAGTTATATATCAATGTCATCGCAGGAATATTTTAACACACCAACAGGCTTGCCACACCGATATTTGTGGAGATTTTTAATTTTTCAACATGATGCATACACACATGTATCATTGTACACAAATCTTATCAACTTGACGACTAGACCAGTGGTTTTACAACCTGGAGCAGAGGAGCTCGGGAACCACTGGTCCCCCTAATGGAGGAGCCCCGGACCCCAGGTTGGGAACCACTGGTCCCCCTAATGGAGGAGCCCCGGACCCCAGGTTGGGAACCACTGGTCCCCCTAATGGAGGAGCCCCGGACCCTAGGTTGGGAACCACTGGTCCCCTAATGAGGAGCCCGGCCAGGTGGACCATGGTCCCCATGGAGGAGCCCCGGACCGCAGGTTGGGAACCACTGGTCCCCCTGATGGAGGAGCCCCGGACCGCAGGTTGGGAACCACTGGTCCCCCTGATGGAGGAGCCCCGGACCGCAGGTTGGGAACCACTGGTCCCCCTAATGGAGGAGCCCCGGACCGCAGGTTGGGAACCACTGGTCCCCCTGATGGAGGAGCCCCGGACCGCAGGTTGGGAACCACTGGTCCCCCTAATGGAGGAGCCCGGGACCCCAGGTTGGGAACCACTGGTCCCCCTAATGGAGGAGCCCCGGACCGCAGGTTGGGAACCACTGGTCCCCCTGATGGAGGAGCCCCGGACCGCAGGTTGGGAACCACTGGTCCCCCTGATGGAGGAGCCCCGGACCGCAGGTTGGGAACCACTGGTCCCCCTAATGGAGGAGCCCCGGACCGCAGGTTGGGAACCACTGGTCCCCCTGATGGAGGAGCCCCGGACCGCAGGTTGGGAACCACTGGTCCCCCTAATGGAGGAGCCCGGGACCCCAGGTTGGGAACCACTGGTCCCCCTAATGGAGGAGCCCGGGACCCCAGGTTGGGAACCACTGGTCCCCCTATGTTTATATATTTTTTGAAGTAAGACAGGTACATGTTGAAGACACACGACACACCTGTAGCCCCCCTCTGGACGCCCCTCTAGAGTCCCCGACAAGACCCGGGTTAACGATTATCCACGAAGAAAAACTATTAAAAATAAAAAGAGGGCGGGTTGTAGCCCGCTAGGCTAGGCTAACTACTTGGTCTTACCTGGGGACGGGACCTGTCGGCGGCGGCTCGGCTCCGAGGAGAGGGAGAGACACGGGCAAGGTGGAGGCAGTTGCGGATGGCGTGGGTCGTGAACACACACACACGCACACATACACATACACACACACACACTGTCTTATTCGGTCAAACACACACTTTCTTTCGTGACTATGAAGCACACTGGGCGGAGCTGCTCGGGGGGACGACTGTCACTCACTCACTCACTCACTCACTACGTGACGCGCTAGCTCGTCGCTAACTACTTTTAAGGCTAGGCTCGGAAGCAACAAGCGATTTTGACAGTTTGGGCCATTGGTGTGGGTTGTTTGATAGGGGCAGGGAGGGGTTCAGCTGCACAATAAACGATAGTAACACGCGTATTACAACGGTTGTAACAACGTAATACACTTTCAATATTACTCGTACTGCAGTATTAACATAAACAAATACAAAAGAGATGTAACTTTGTAACCCGGTGTCGCTTGGCGAGCTGTGAGATAGACCAGAGCCTACCTAAATGATAACATGGTACGGTCCGAATGGACGAGGGCAAAGGGGGCCGCTTGTTACCTAGGAAACAACAGCGAGTCCTACCTCCAGCCGGGCTTGATGGGGCGTCTGATGGATAAACAACACTGGGTAGCGTATTGATGTATTATATAATTTCTACTACTACTACTACTATTATTATTATTATCATTATTATTATTATTTTTTACATTATTATTCTTATTATTATTATTCTTATTATTATTATTACTATTATTATTATTATTATTATATCAAGTTCCTATCCTCCGAGATTCTTCTCAAATATATGTACTTTATGTACGTTATTTCTTACAGATGTATCAGACTTATCAATGTAATAAAGTAGGCCTAATTCTAAACTATGTGTATTTGTTATTATTATGTGTGTGCGTGTGTGATAGACACACGCACTGACATGCCCTATCTTTTTATTTTAACATCGTAGCCTAATTATCATGTCAATTTATACCGTGAATAACAATGACATCAAGTACAGCAAACAAACATGTTTCACCCTGTTCTCCCATCGCCCCCGTCCCTTAACAACTGAGTACAGACATCAACAAACACATGAATGCATTCATCAATTATTGATATGATACATCTTTTATTATTAGATATTCTATCCTTATTGATTTTATCTCATATATATATTTGCAGTTTGTACTGATTGAGAATGATATAGCCTATAATCCAATGTATACAACAAGACACATACTGAGTAAACATTCTAAACAATACAACATTTTATGGACAATAAAGCAGCAACGCGGACATGTATTGCTAATTTAATCCGAG
>CM051009.1:11352602-11377602 GCA_027704905.1 Muraenolepis orangiensis
CAATTAAAGATTGGAATGACAAAATGTTGTAAAATATTTGATTACAGTTCATTTTTCAATAATGTTTTTTAGCCAATATGTTACAATAATGATGTATGTACAATATGTTACAATGTTAATTTTCCCAAATCTATACAAATGACTTAATTTCCCTCGGGATAAATAAAGTTATCTTGAATCTTGAATCTTGAATCTTGAATTAAATTACAAAAACCTGGTGTTGAACCAATGCTTTACTTAACCCATACCTTAACATGCCTTGTTTTGGTAGTTTGACAACAGGCATGCCACTGTAAATGTCTGCCACTGCCCTTTCATGGTGCAGTGAGATTTGTAGGTGGAGTACATCTCACTTTGCAGGAGTGGTGAGGATGGTGTCTGACACTTGAGCTCAGTGCAGTCCAAGATGACCTGGGTGTCTGGGAAATCTCAGAATTCCTCAGGGAGGTAAGCTTGCACTTCTGCAAGTGTGAGCCAGATGCATTGAGACCCCAGTGCAGTGGCTAGAAAACATGTCCATGTTGCAATAATGCAGCTCACTGTGGACTGGTGTAGGTTGAATCGATGTGCAGGGCCCTCTCCTTCAAACCAACCGACAGGAAGACGAGGAAAATAAATAACTCGTAGATTGGCTGGAGCAGCTGTCTCTGGAAGGATAAAAAAAAGGTTACTGCTTTAAGTTATGAACTAGTAAGGCTGTGCTCTTGTTTGGCTAAATGTTTTATAATGGTTATGTGTACCATACCATGCGGGAAAACTGAGTTGCTGTCGTGCACTGGTGTATTTAAAGGGGGTTGAGTCCTTTAGTGTAGCCTTCTGTAAATGCAATGGCATCCCACCCTCTGTTACTACAGAGCAGCTCAGACCATAACCTACCGTTGATGGACGTGCCCTGGAGGCTCTTGGCTCTGGAGACCCGAACTATTTTGTCAATTGAAGGCTCAATCAAACCCCAAAACGCCATCAGGTGGTCATAGCTTGGAAACGTATTTACAAAAAGACATATACATCATGTCATTAATTAACAAAGTAAATACAATCATACACGGTCACCGAAATAATGTTAGCTGTAACAACTAAGCCAATGTCTCATCTCGTATGCATGACAGGCTGCAGCGGTCACGCAGTAGGTACCTTTTTATTAAGACTTACGATAGGATTCTGTATAGTTTAACTGATGTTTACTTTGGTCGATGTCAAACAGTTAGCTGAATAGCACAACTTCAGTCTAACGTTACCTGGTATAGAATCGGATGTCCGCATCGGGTTCTTCTCAGGTCGGGATGGGTTAAAAAGCCATGGAAACGAAATACTATTACATTTCGATGATGCCGAACAAAGCGGAACACAACAATGTTCGGAGTATTTCTTCTCCTGTTTTTGAAAACGCATTTTCTTATGGGAATTCATGGAGAAATAAAACCTCAGGAGCTGTAGCTTTGCTAGTTGGAAGTAAACAAATATACCGGAAGAGGTTTACTCGTTTAATTTGAAGCCGGAAGTCCTTCACACAGCTTAGTGCATACAGCCCATTGGTTCAATTGAATAGGCCTATGTCACACTTCCTGCTTCCGGAATGTTAAAAATCACAGAGCAGTGTACTCTTACTTCCGGTAGTTACCTCAGATACGTGACAAACTACGGCCGCCTCCTCTCCTCTCTGTTATTGTAGTGTACCGAGCTGCTCAACGTCTAAACAAAGACAGCCCTACCTCAGTTTACACCATTTCCCCAAAGACAAACTCCTCTGCAAGTGAGGCTGATAAGGAGGATGAAGGTCCCTTGTTTCATGTTCTCAGGGGTCGCGCGTATGTCTGCAGTTTGCACTTTGACAAGGAGAGCATATACGTCTCGAAAAGTGGGCGGAATAGGCTAATAATGTCGGGTATGTGTATGATTAAAAGCACTGGTCCTGACCCCCACACACACTCCATCTCTCATCCGAATAGAGCCACATAATGTCGGGTATGTGTGTGATTAAAAGCACCGGTCCCAAGTAGGGCTGGGCGATATGGACCAAAAATCATATCCCGGTATTTTTAGGCTGCATCGCGATATACACACACATGTATGATGTCACAAGCACTTTTATTATATTATTATATTATATTTATCATATTCACAAGAATAACAGGCATTCCCTTTTAGAAAATATACAGCTGCACAGCTACATATTAACACGTAAATGAAAAGGTACATTGAAATAAACCAAATCCATCAAATAAATAGCCTATATTAAATACATAGGCATACCTCTGCTCCTACACAAAATCGCCTTTGTTATATGGCGATATATCCAGATAGAGCCACAAGACACAATGTCGGGGAATTGTATGATTCGGATTTAGACTTCTTCACTGTAGAGTGTTCATTCACTAGTTGAACCACATCGCTACGACGCCTGCAGCTAGTGCAGGATGCTGCTGCGCGCCTCTTGACCGGCACAAAGAAGCGTGACCACATTACACCGGTGCTGGTTTCCCTGCACTGGCTTCCTGTTCGCTTCAGGATTGATTTTTAAATGATGTTGCTTGTCTTCAAGGCATTGAATGGTCTGGCCCCTCAGTACCTAGCTGAACTTCTCCATGTTCGCACCCCAGTTAGAGCACTGAGGTCATCGAATGAGGTACTTTTAGATGTCCCAAGGTCTAGGCTAAAAACTAAAGGCGACCGAGCTTCGGTCGCCCAGACCCTAGGGATTTTTAAGTCACGGCTGAAAACTCACTTGTTTTCATTGTTTTTTTGAGGCTTGTTAAGCCGTACATCCCTGGTCGTGTTGTGATTATTTATTGTATTTATTGTATTGCATTGACTTGTGAATTTTATATAGTATTTTGTATTTGTCTGTTTCTTTATACTGTAAAGCACTTTGGTGCAACTTCGGTTGATTTTAAATGTGCTATATAAATAAAGGTGACCTTGACCTTGACATCGTCTGGACCGACTTTTGGAAGGTTATGCAGCGATGTTGTCCAGCGATAACTGTCCTCCATGGTGAATGCCAAGATGAATGCATTAACCGGAACTTGGGATACACTGCTTCAGTGATTTTTAACGGGTACTTCCGGCTTTCATCTGTGCCGTGATATAGGCCTATCGTCCCATGCATCCTTTCACTGTAATTTTGCACTGTAAATTCAATTTCACTTTTCACTTTTCACATGTCACTTTTTCAGTATTCATCTGAGTTATTTATTAATATATTATTACTGCCAATTTGCACTATACGTATTGTTGTTTATTGTATATACCTACGTATTACTGTAATAATACTGTCAATTGTGCAATTTATCTATTCATCTATCAATACATTTAGATTTCATTTAGAGTTATTTTAGTTATATTTTGTTTATACTAGTTTTGTTTAGTTAGTTGTTGTTATTTAGTTTTTAGCTTAGGTATTAGTATATTTGTGTGTGCATTTATTCCCCCTGTGTCAACTGTTGCACATTAATTTCCCTCGGGATAAATAAAGTTTCTTGAATCTTGAATCTTGAATCATACAGTACACAATGTAGAATGTACAGTGACATCTTATAGCCAGCTCCGGAATAATAAAATTATATTTTAATATAAATTTAAATATATATAATATAATATAAAAATACTAATAAATACACAAATGTATTTATTTACATTTTTTTCTAAATAAACATGAACGAATATGAATATAACAGTATATTAACAGCCTAACTAACGATAGTAACTTAGGCTGCTTACATGTAAATGTAAATGTAGTAACTAGAGACTATCCTCCTTGTTGTCCTGGTACCAATTAGCGAAAAAAGAAAAAAACCAAGCAACGAAAGAATATTGTACTGACTAGGCCACCGTCCCTTCAAATCACGTAGTCTGTGTTCGACTGAGCTGGCCTGAAGGAACGTCATGTCTATGACGTCATGTCTTCTTATAGACGCTAGGCGGCGCTGTTGATCTACGTTATTTAGCTAGCGAGTATTTCGTAAGATGTGGCACGATTGACGCAATCGTTAATGGTTTCTTTATGTTTTATTATTATTATGTGTGTTGGTTATCTCCAACTGGACGACATCAAATAGAGTCTTCTCATGATCCTTATCTGATATCCTCATCTCATGAAAAGTATTATATATGTATTCTTAATTATATTATATTATTATATTATATCATATATGTTATATAATATTTATATGATATTTTGTAATTTTATATATATGGCGATGGCAAAGTTTTTGTTTCAAAGAAAGTTAAACGCTTCATCAGCGTATCACATGCATCCATGCTAACGCTAGCGTGATTGACAGCTGCAGGTTTACAGATTACAGCCCCTGACATCTCAAACAACCTGTTCTTCTCACAACACTCTGAGCTCAAAGTTAGCCAATGAACTCTGCTCGGCTCGTTTTGTGAGTGACAAGTGTTGAAATACATACACAATATAGTATATAAATGTTCTGCGCAAGCTAATGCGCTAACCTAACCGCGGTGGCGGCGGCGTGAGTGGAAAATGTGACTGGGAAGGCAGGTTTTTAGAGATTGTCATTGTGGGAAAATACACAATGTGCGCATAACACAATTTTTGTGCCATGCTATGGATTTGTCAACCGATGAAAGATATACTCGCTAAGCCACACGCACACACACACACACAGGGACACACACACACACAGACACACACACACACACACACACACACACACACACACACACACACACACACACACACACACACACACACACACACACACACACACACACACACACACACACACACACACACACACACACACAGGGACACATATCCCACAGGATTTGGGCTGTGGGATTTGAGAAGCCAGGAGGATGTATTGAAAAGGAAAAACAGGATTCCAGCCGTAAAGAAAAGGAACAACTTTAAATGGAGGTGCTGACGCCTTCCTAAACCTAAACCCTGGGGGGGGGGGGAGCGCTGGGCTTTTTTTGCTCATCGTTTATTTATTTATATATTTATTTACTTGCTATTTTATTTTTCACGTTTCCCCCGAGATAAGGGGCTCGGGTTTATTTATCCAGCTTGATAGCCCAGGCTGGTACTTTGAAATGATAATGCTATGCGTGTTGTTGATCCACTTTTCAGCACGCCACTCAGGCTTAAAGGTCACGGTTGGCAGGACAAATATGGGCCTGTGTACAATCCCTCCATGGGAGGTGGAGGGGGGTGGAGGGAGGTGGTGGAGGTATGTGTGTGGGTGTGTGTGCGCGTGGGGGGGGGGGGGGGGGGGTGGTGGTGGGTGTTGTGCCACCTGAGGTAGACTTTAAGCTCCCTGATGCACTGTGAAGTTGGTTAAGCACCTTTCCAGACCTCCTGTTACAGCTCTGTCGGGCGCTTGCCTTGCGTTGACAGGAATACATGTGTAGGCACACACACATGTGCACGCACACACACACACGCACACGTGCACACACGTGCACGTACACACACACACGTGCACACACACACACACGTGCACGCACACACATGCACACACAGACACACAAACATACATGCAGACACATGACATACACACAGGCACACACAAACAGGCACACAAACATGCATGCATGCACACACACACACACACACACACACACACACACAAACCCACACATGCACGCACATGCACATAGTACCCATGATCTATTTGACATCCCTCTCTTCTATGCACAGTAACATGAACTCTCTCACACACACCACACACACACACACACACACACACACACACACACACACACACAGAAACACACTCAGGATCTGTGAGTTCTTTAACATCTATCACTTTCTCGCATACACACTCACATGAACACACTAACACACAAAAACAGAAACACACACACACACCACACACACAGGATCGGTGATTTCTTTAACATCTATCACTTCCTAGCATACACACTCACACTCACACACACACACACACACACACTCACACACTCACACACACACTCACACACACACAGAAACACAAACACACACAATCAGGATCTGTGATGTATTTAACATCTATCACTTTGTCACATACACACTCACATGAACACACACACAAGCACACGCACACACACACACACTCAGGATCCGTGATGACTTTAACATCTATCACTTCCTTGCATACACACTCACATAAACACACACACACACACACACACACACTCAGGATCCGTGATGACTTTAACATCTATGACTTCCTTGCATACACACTCACATAAACACACACACACACACACACACACACACACACACACACACACACACACACACACACACACACACACACACACACACACACACACACACACACACACACACACACACACACACACACACACACACACACTCAGGATCTCTTAATCTGGAGGATTTGAATCGTCTTTCTTGGTCACATACATACACACACAGTGAAATTAGTTTGACATGTGCGTGGCTGGTAACTTTCCGATGAGCCTTCTGCCATTGGCGGTTTTTTCTTTCATTAAGCGTATATGATCAGAGTTTTTTGGGGAAACGACTAAAACCCCAACTGCTGGGACAGCTGTCTGACTCGGAGCGCTTTTATTTTGAAAGCGCACGCGCTGTTGTGTTTGGCTCCGAGCGGCGGCCCCGAGGAACGGAATGTGTTTTTTGGATAACGGAGCAGGTTGTTTTTTTCTCATGTTTGTGTGTGTGTGTGTGTGTGTGTGTGTGTGTGTGTGTGTGTGTTTGCGAAACCAAACTAGAAACTTAAGAAGGGGGGGGTGGGGGGGGGGGGGAGGGTTGAAGAGATTCTCAACTTTCTTTAATTTTTGGACGCGTTTCCGAAGAATGTCCTCCCACTTCGTGTTCCAGATTTTTCTTTGGCTAACCTTAGCGGGTTTTTTTTTTTTTGGAAAGGACATCCGCTGCTGCTTTCAGTACTCAAAGCACTAAACGGTCGGCCTGTGATCCAAAAATAATGTTAGCCCCTCCTCTGGGTTTTCTTTCTCAAAACTACGAGCTGGGACTACGAACATCGGGAACAGAACAGAACAAAAACAGGCAGGCAACTGCTGGTATTGGATCAAAGGCATCCATCCAAAGTCCTTGACTGATAAACGAGACCCTGGCCTTGACGCACTCACGGTAACGCCAGTAAAACTTAACTCTTTACTCTTTAACTTACATTACTTTACATTACAGTCATTTAAGCAGTCGCTTTTAGCGCTTTGGATAAAAGCGTAAAGAGTTAAGTTTGTTGGTTCTCCCGGACACACAATGTCTGCGCTTGGTTGGTTGGTGGTCCGTCCGTCCACCTTCTTTGAACACGCGTGGAAAGTTAAACACACACACTGGGGCTCACATATAGCGTGGAGGCCCCCGAGGCTGGGGACCTCCCGACAAGAGGGACGGAACCACCTCCCCCTCCCCCACATCTCTACCTGTCCATCAGGGATGTTTTGATGAGGTGGTGGTGGTGGTGGTGCAGATGGTGGGAGCTGGGGTTAAGGTGTGGCGTGGCAGGTCAACCCCATCTCCCCCCCTCCCCCCCCCCCCCCCCCCCCCGGCTTCCTGTCCTCCTGTCTCCCTGTCGCCCTGGCCCCCCGACCGGGAGAGGCCCTGGGTGTCTGTTACAACAGGAAGTGCCCTGAAGGTCGATGCACAGCCGCGGTCACTTCCTGTACACCTGACAGACGGCTGTCTGTCTGAACTCTCTCTCTCTCTCTCTCCCCCCCCCTTTCTCTCTCTCTCCCCCCCCCCCCATTTCTCTCTCTCTCTCTTGCTCTCTCTCTCTCTCTTGCTCTCTCTCTCTCTCTCTCTCTCTCTTTGTTATGCGCACAAGGAGAATGACAAAAGATGAATGTGCAGATGGACAGAAATGGCTGACCATCAGGAAGCTACACACACACATACACACACACACACACAAACAATTAAAACACACACACAAATGATTAAAACACACACACACACACAGACAGATGGACATTAATAGTCATGTGCCACTACTAAAGTGAGACTTTCATTTCATTCTGTGCACCAGCCAGACGGGCAGACAGACAGACAGACAGAAAGACAGACACTTGCCAGCCACATCTACAGCTATTCAGTCAGACAGCTGTACAGACAGACAGACAGCTGTAAAGACAGATAGACAGAAAGACAGACAGACAGCTGTACAGACAGACAGACAGACACTTGCCAGCCAGATCTACAGCTAGTCAGCCAGACAGTTATATATACAGACAGACAGACAGACAGACCGACAGACAGACAGCTGTACAGACAGACAGACAGCTGTACAGACAGACAGAGAGACAGTTATATATACAGAGAGACAGACAGAGAGAGAGACAGAGAGATAGACAGACAGACAGAGAGACATACAGACAGCTGTACAGACAGACAGCTAGTCAGCCAGATAGACAGACAGCTAGTCAGCCAGACAGACAGCTGTACAGACAGACATACATACAGCTGTACAGACAGACAGACACTTGACAGCCAGAACTACAGCCAGACAGACAGACAGACGTAGAGACACTTGACAACCAGATCTACAGACAGACAGCCAGCCAGCTACAGTCTCTACAACTCCCCTGACACCGTCACGGCTCCATCTATTGTATTTCTTCCATGAAGCTCTCAGCAGTAAAACTTCACACACACACACACACACACCCACACCCACACACACACCTCCAGATGAAAGCCACCGTGTCGTGTGATACCATCTCGGGCCCATAATGGTGTGAGAACGTAAACGTGTGTCTCTCTCTGTGTGTGTCTGTCTGTGTGTGTCTGTCGGTGTGTGTCTGCGTATCTGTATGTGTGTGTGTCTGCGTGTGTGTGTGTCTGAATGTGTGTGTGTGTGTGTCTGCGTGTGTGTGTCTGTATGTGTGTCTGCGTGTGTGTCTGAATGTGTGTGTGACTGCGTGTTTGCATGTGTGTGTCTGCGTGTCTGTCTGCGTGTGTGTGTGTTCCTGCTCCTCACACCACTCCAGCCCGAAACCCATTCAAAGGTCTATGTGTGCAGATAAGAGAGTCAAGAGAGAGAGCCCCCACCTGGGGCCCCCCAGAGAGCACCACTCATCCCTCTGGGGCCTCGATAAAGGGGCCGGGATGCCTGTAATCAGCATATTATTGATAGTCTTAATGAGAAAGGATCTGAGTCACTGGAGCCATTAGCCTGCATAAAAAAAAAGAAGCATAATTGTTTTGTGTGCGTGTGTGTGTGTGCGTGCGTGTGCGTGCGTGAGTGTGTTTGTGGGTGTGTGTGTGAGCATGCGGGTGTGTGTGCGGCTATGCATGTGTGTGTGTGTGGCTGTGCATGTGTGTGTGTGTGTGGCTGTGCATGTGTGTGTGTGGGGGTGGGGCCCCCACACACGTGCGTAGGTGTGATTGTTTTTTGGGGCGTGTGCGAGGACTCGGGGCTAATTAAATCCATTGCCTTTGTTAAGAACCCCCCGTCCCCCCCGTCCCATAATTAAGAAGGGTTAATTACGGGCTGCAGGAGGAGAGGTGGCCAGTGGGACTCTGGGGGTCGTCCCTCTTTCGCCTGAAAGAGCCTCTTTATTATCCAGGGAGCGCAGGATCTCTTCCAGAAGGGTCTGAGAGCGGAACGCCGGGTTTTTTCCGATTCCAAACCGTTATCGTCAGTCGGCGTGCGTTATCGGCAGTGCGCTAACCTCAGGCCGACGATGTGTGTGGTGAATTGTAACAACATTTTCGACGTGTCGAGCCCCCGATAGTTTCGAGGGCTCATGTCAAGCTAATTTAGCTCGAGTCGAGCTAATTTATCCTGCCATGTCAAGCATATTTAAGCGGCGGTGTGTAGGAGTACTGGGAATCAATAGCCAACTTAAGTACAATTACTCAAGTACAATTACTCAATAAAAGTTTAAATTACCGTTTGCGAAAACTACTCAAGTTAATATTTTTTTTAAGTACCCACTTGATAAAGTACTTAAAGTACAAGTTACTTACCATTTGAATGTTTTTAAGGCTGTGCGGGCCAGTGCAAAAATAATATAAAAAACAGCACTTGTTGGTGACATTTGAGTTGTTTTGCAGTAGAGCGGGTAGGCTAAGCAAACCAAGGATAGCCTATCCAATTGAGATATTAAGAATCTCCAAGATGATCCCCCACTCTCCTCGTCACCTTCCCTTCTCTCTCTCCATCTCTTCCTCTCTCTACCCTTCTCTCTCCATCTCTTCCTCTCTCTACCCTTCTCTCTCCATCTCTTCCTCTCCACCCCTCTCTTCGTCACCACCCTTATCTCTCTCCATCTCTCTTCCTCACGTTGAAAGCAGACTAGTTGTAACAAAGGAAAGGAAAATGACGGATGTAGCAAAGTAAAAAGTGTATTACTGGCTCAAAAATATACTTGAGTAAAGAATATAACTACAGTTTTAAGATGAAACATGAAAGTAAAAAATGATTTGTGTTGCTAGCAGCAACACTAGCTAACAAACAGAATGCGCTTTGTGTTTGGGTCAACGTTAGCCGCAGCGCTCCCGGGAAGTAGTCGCAGTCATTCACAAATGTGTGTGCTTAGTGAACAGCTTGAGACACAACAACGCAAGGTAATTTTTAACGGGGCTGCCTTCTAATGGTTTATTGTGCTGCACCGTTGGATACCGGTTAGCAAAAGAAAAGGTCAGCGGAAACCTTCCTGGGGGCTAAATGGCAGCATTCTCTTAAGCCTCCCACTTAACAGCGTTGAGTACAAAGCTCTGCTTTAATTCTCGATGACCACACGCATGTGTGTTGTGTGTGTGTGTGTGTCAAATTTGTTTCCAAATGGAAAATTTGTTATCTTTGGCGGGGAACCGCCGCCAAGGACAGTGTCCTCCTCCAGAAAGTCGGGGTAAATGTTTCCCCCTCAAACCGTCCAAATATGGGTTTGTCTGCGTGGGGGGGGGGGGGGGGGGAGAGGAACATTTGGGACCCCTGCGGTCATCCTCCAGTTTGTGTGGTGGCGGTAGCGTGCAGAATACCAATAGCGTGGAACGATGTTCCCCAGCGTGCTATCCCGCTACACCAGTGATACCGTCAGGGCTGTCCGCCATGAGGAATCTCCCTGATACAAAGACACACACCATTAAGCTCCATGGTCTGTGTGTGTGTGTGTGTGTGTCTTTGTGATGTCCTGTGTGTGTGTGCGCACACCCCCCCTAAGGCGTCGCTACATCCCGCCCCAAAAAAACAACTAAAAACAACTAAAATTGTCCATTGGGGAAACTCACTCGCCACTGTGGCCCGTAGGTTTCCACGGGCATCACCGTCACCACGGCGATTGTCCACCGTCATTAGCAACCCCTCCTGCCCGGTCCCAGCGGCGCAGCGACAACAACAAACGGCTTCCCCTCTCTCTTGTGTGGATCCACCACCAAGGCCGTGTCGCCCTCCGAGGACAGCGACTTCTTCCTGTCCATTGACCGAAATGACATCAACAGCCTCATCAAAAGGCGGGGCGGAGGAGGGAAGAGGGGGGGGGGGGGGTATGGGGGGTTTCCCTGGTCGAAAAAATAACGAACTCGCCCACCACGCTGCATTAAACCGGTACCATCGAGTTCCTGGTTCCAGTGCAGTAGTAGAGCCGGAGGAGAAGAAGAAACACCAAAAGGCATGCAGACAGAGCTGAAAAAACAAAACCAAAAACATTAAATAAAATATGTGACGCCAACTGGGGGGGAGGGCGTCTCCGGGCCCTCGTTTATCATCCAGCCGTTAAACCAACCCCCCCCCCGAAATGTAATGTGCGTCAAAACGGTGCATATCAAATGTTTTTTTGGCAGCGGGTACGGAATTTATCAACAGTCAGTGCCGACGCAAGCGCCAAATGAAAAAATATATTGCATTGCTAGATGAGAGCAATGATGTTCTTTCCCCCTTTAGCACGGATTGTAACTCCTAAAACGGAGGCCCGGGAGGATTGCATAGAATTGACCAGAAGGAGCGCATTTCACAACCCACTATATAGCTAACACTACATCATCACTGTCGCAATTAATTTTTCTTTTTTTGTAGCACGGTTGCGAGCAGACCGCATAAAAATGTGTTTTTAATGTTCATTGTGGCATGTGTGAAACGAGTTAGCCTGTTTTTTTCCCACCAAACTTTTGACCGATTCCCATATTGTTTTCATGTCATTTCTGCTAAACGTTTGTTCCGTCAATTTCAAACATAAAACTTGGGGACAGAAAGCAATTCCAGTAGCATCAAATAATGGTTTTTTTTTGCTGCTGTAAACATAACAGGAGTAGTGGCATTTGTCGGTCTGAAATGCTGTGCGAAGCAGTGCCATTCAAACACAAAAACAGTGTGTATAATCAAGAAAAACCCTGACGTGCGAGTGTGTAAAGAACGAAATGAACACCATGTTTGCGAGTTGATGCGGTTCTTTCCTCACTGAGGAACGTGTCGCACCGTTCCTCCTCCCTAGACAACACCACAACGCTACGGTACTTTCACCTCCCGCTTAGTTTGTTTTCATCCCTGCTGTGTTTTTCTCCATTCATTCCAAGGGGGGGGGGGCGAAGAAAAAAAACACGAAAAACCAAACTATTAGGCAGAAATCCCAGCGTAACTTTATGGCGCCGTTTGGTTGTTTGTCCGGGGGACCGCAAGTGTAAACAGTGTGTACTAGTAGCTAAGCTATACGTGCGTGCGTGCGGCCTCGAGTCGACTGTCACGACTGGTGCGCCGTGGGGTGCGCTTGTTTATCACTCCCGCGGCGTCCCCGCGGAGGTGGAGGCGGAGGTGGAGGTACGGCGGGTCACGGGCGGCGCTTGGCGCAGTCAGTCACTCACACGCTGGCCCCCCCCCCCCACACACACACACACACACACACGCACACGCATGCGCGGGGAAACAAACAAACAAACAGCGCATTAAAGCCGAGGCTCGCTCACATATTACCGTAATAAAAGCCCCTGCCGTCTCCCTTTATGGGCTTTTTAATGAGGTCTATTCGTCTTTCTCCGGGCCGCGCGATGCAACAGCGCATGATGAGCGCACATTACGCCAACACGCAGCCACAGGCGCGAGGGCTACGGGGAGAGAAGGGGGGAGAGGGAGGGAGAGGGAGGGAGGGAGAGGGAGGGAGGGTTTGAGCCCCCAAAATGGACCCAAGCTAAAATATGAGAATTTCGACAAAGCTGGTGATTCCGATTTTTTTTTACTTAGCAGAAGGGAGCCGTTTCAATGTTTATTTTCAAGTTTTTATTTAAATGTTTTAAATGTAAAGGGAGGTTTCTCGAGCTTTTTTTTGTTGCACAATAAATGAAATATTTATTTTATTTTGCACAAAGCAATGGAAAAAATGACGGTAGGGGTTGACCTTGAGTGGATCTTCGACGATTCGAATCTTTATTATAAGGGCCGTTAAGTCGAATCTTTGGGGTCGGGAATATTGTGCGTGAGTAACAGCGGGTCATTCCATTTGGAGGATAGGAGGGGGGGGGGGATGCTAAATGAGCCATTGCTTGGCTAAGGCATTTAGGAGAAAAAGTTATCCACAATGTTTGTTGTTTTTTCAGGGGGGTGGGGGGGGTGGGGGTTGACTCCAGTCTTCTGTGTGCAATGTGCCGTGTTGTGTTTTGCTTTCAATAAATGTTTAAATTATTGTTTGCTGCATAAGCCCTTTTTATTTTGTGTGCTGGCAATGGCGCGATCCAATCACTCTTCTCGAAAGTAGAGCAGAATGTGATTCCAGAGGCCTTCAGTCTGACTAGTGGGTTACACAACGTCAGGGAAAAAATAAAGTTCTGACATTTTGGCAGCGTGTTTCGAAACCATTAAAGATGATCCAGAAAAAGTCAAACTCAAACTGTGTCAACAGCAGCTGTCATATCACAGCGCCAGCACTGGTGAAAATTATTCTCTCTCTCTCTCCCTTTTTCGCTTTCGCTGTTCTCGTTAAACTGTGCCACATTCGACATACTTATGAAGCGTATCATTCAGATGTATTTAAATGTTTAATCAGTCAAGACGCTTGTACATTCTCTTTAAAGCTGGGGTTTTGTCCTGATCAGATGCGAATACGGTGCGTGGTGATCAGACCGAACAGAGCTCTCCGTCTCCAGAGAACGACCGCTTTCATAAATATTATATTCTTTCATTATCCTGTACTATGTGAGCAAGCTAACCGTAGCCTATATTCTCGTCACATATTGTGAAAAGTGAATTTGTTTGTAGGTCATTTAGCGGAGGCGCGAGATGAGCCTTTCCGAGATAAGACTGCTGTGAGAAACCCTGGAAGGCAATTGATTTTAAGCATTTGAACCAGGCTAAAAAGTAAAACAGTCCCAAAGAAATGAGGCATGATTCAAGTCACATCCATAAAAAAAATATATAGAATATAGGATTCAAAGAAAATAAAAAAACCTGCATTAGGGAAACACACGCAGATTAGCAGGTTTGGGGGTTTACAATGGCGGACGTTAAGATTAGCTGCGATATGGTGTCGACCCATAGGCAGCCCGGTCCACGAACCATAACCCATCCTCTGGTGGGTTTGGTTAATGTGCAGACACTGTGGACGGCCCGGCGTTACAAAGACATGCCTAGCCTCAAAACAAAGGAGAACACTGAAGGCTAGCCTACATTACATTACTCATTTAGCAGATGCTTTTGTCCAAAGCGACTTAAAATAGCGCAAGAGAACTACTAGTCCCCAGAAACCATGAGTGCATTTCCTTCCTAACAAGCCTCAAAGAGCGGAAGCAGCGCTCCGGTAACAAGTACAATAATAGCCTAGCAGTTTTCGCTAGCTACAATGCAACAAAGCATTATGGTTTACGTGCATGTAGAGCCACATCATGGGTTCAGGGTAAGGATAGTCTGGTGGTTGATGGCGTTTGATGGTTCTGGATTCAAACCCCCAAACGTCAACAGCCTAACCTGTAGGCGTCCTTGAGTAAAACAGGGCCCCTAACCCTGACCTGTCCCTTGAGCAAGACGGGGCCCCTGTCCCTTGAGTAAGACAGGGCCCCTAACCCTTACCTGTCCCTTGAGCAATACGGGGCACCTAACCCTGACCTGTCCCTTATCCAAACAGGGCCCCTAACTCTTACGGGGCCCCTAACTCTTACGGGGCCCCTAACTCTTAAAGGTCCCTTGAGCAAGAAGGGGCCCCTAACCCTTACCGTCTCCTTGCATCTCAATTTACTGTCACTTTGGATAAAAGCAGCTGCCAAACCGAATACTACACGTACCAACTAAAGTATTACATTCAAAATATAATTAATCTGAAACGTTAATTAAAAACTAGCCACACCATTGTTTGAGACACCCGTGTATTTGATGGATCCATTGAATAAACACACACACAAACACCCAATCTCCACTGAAGTAATTTAATAGCGCCGTCATATCAAGTACACATGGCGTGCCTGGCGGGTTGCCGGCGTGACTGTCTGTAAATGAGGACGATGATGGAGAACGCCACCAGGCCCTGGAGCAAGGCACCGGCAACCCCCAGGCTGCACAGCACCAGCGTGGACGGGGCGGAGTCTGGGGCCGAGGGAAGGAGTCGAGGAGGAAAGGAGTCTAGGGGAGGAAGGAGGCAAGGAGGAAAGTAGTTTGAGGAGGGGAAGGAGTTGAGGGTGGAAAGGAGGCAAGGGGGGAAGGGGGAAGGAGGCAAGGGGGGAAGGAGGCGAGGGGGGGAAAGGGGGCGAGGGTAGAAAGGAGTCGAGGGTAGAAAAGAGGCGAGGGGGGAAGGAGGCGAGGGGGAAGGAGGCGAGGGGGAAGGAGGCGAGGGGGAAGGAGGCGAGGGGGGAAAGTAGGCGAGGGGGGGAAAGGAGGCGAGGGGGGGAAAGGAGGCGAGGGTAGAAAGGAGGCGAGGGTAGAAAGGAGTCCAGGGTAGAAAGGAGTCCAGGGTAGAAAAGAGTCCAGGGTAGAAAAGAGGCCAGGGGGAAAAGAGGCGAGGGGGGAAGGAGGCAAGAAGAAGAAGAATTGAGACGAGGAAAGGAGTCCAGGAAAGGAGACGAGGAAAGGGGTTGAGGAAGAAAGTCCAGGGAAGGAGTCAAGGAAGACAGGAGTAGAGAAAGAATTTATTAAAGGGAAGGAGTCGAGGGAAGGAAGAAAGGAGTTGCGGAAAAAATTTGTCGAGGAAGAAAGGGGTAGAGGAGTCAAGGAAGGAACAAAGGAAGGCAAGTCGAGGATGCAAGTCGAGGAAAGCCGTAAAAGAAGGCGAGAGGAGGAGGAGGGGAAAGTGAGGAGCAGAGAGAACATGATATTCCTTTTGTACCAGTGATTTAATAGGACGTCGTCAGGAACGCAAAAAGGCTAAAGACAAATGTGGTTGTTTAATGAGCAATAAAGGATTCCTCCCCAGACAAAGTGCTCACTAAATGAAAAGGGGGTGCATACTTAATGACTTTTAAATGGCTACAGTCGAGATGCTATTTCATGATTAAGTCAAGCACAAAACAAATAAATAAAGTCTCACACACACACACACGCCTAGCTTTTACTTCTGAACAGCAAACAATTATTCTGAAATACAACATCGAAAAGCAGGAAAGCCAATCTTGAAAAGTCAATACATTATTACAACTCCCTCCCTCCCTCCCAACAAAAGTAGTTGGAACCAGTTTGAATCTCACCTTCCAGCGGTAACTCTGCATCCTGAAACACAAGTGGAGGCGGGAGCACTCCGGAAGCGTCCGGAAGCCCCGCCCTCTCCGGGGTGACTTCCTGCACCAGGATGGGGCCGAGGGCCGCCTGACCTGCCCACTCTAAATCTATGGCGAAGAGTCAAAAACAAACGCACCCGGCGTACGTCTAAGAACAACAGTCGGACGAGTCGCCTACAACGCCGACTGAGCAGTTGGAACCATGTGTTTCAAAACAGAAGGACGCTCATGGTACAAAACAATGACAAGTTCAAAATAAAAGTTGTATTCAACACACATTTCCAAAATGCCATCCCACATCATACATCTACATACATATATGGGTATGATAGTGTCCCATCATAGTTAGTGTTATCCAAAACGATGTTGGATTCATTTATTGACCTCGTTGATGAGCAGGTAGGCGTACATTATAACCCATTAATTCACATTAGTAGTTCACAGTAGTTCAAAACGCATCCTAGTGTAAGGGGTCTGGTGTCTTGCTCAAGGGCACCTCGGCAACGGCCCAGGTGTTTTGTGGGACTTGAACCGGCGACCTTCCAGTTCTCAAGCCCCAACAGACTATTAGAGAGCTATCCTATAGAGCTATCCTGCTGCCCAAGTCCTCGGTTTCCATTCAGAAGTATCAGGTTTTAGTGGCTCATACCCGTGTCTGAAGACTGGTTACCATTCCTCTTGCTCCTCCTCCGCTGGACACTGCAGGTGGTCTCACAGCAGCTACACACCTGGTTGTCCCCACCCGAGGCCACCCACCTGTTGACACCAAGAAGCCGAATATCAAAAGTGCTCGGACACACACACACACACACGCGCACGCACACACGCGCGCGCACACACACGCCTGAGGATATTGTGTCTGTGTCGTGATGGTCGGCCTTTTCAACCCGATGTTTTAAAATAGGATAGGGTTGTCTTGCGTTGTTGTCGTTAGCAACACCGCCTCTGCATCGAATTACCCCTGAGGGACAATTCATATTTTTGCTCAATTAACCGTCACTTTAAAATGCTCAATCCACCTCAATCCTATACATCCTTCATCCATTAGACACTTAATTGTTCTTATTGTTTTTATATAATGTATAGTATTGTTAGAGTAGAGTGTTGTTTATAGTATATAGTAGGTTGTATAAAGTGTTTATAGTATTGGATAGTTTAGTATTGTTGTTGAAATTCATACTGCGGGAGAGAATGGGGGGTAAGCATTCCACTGTACTTGTTGCACACGGCAAATAAAGACTCTCGAATTACAAATACTGTTTTGGTTGTTATTTTTTTTTAACTGAGGGACTGGACCACAATCTTTGTTCATATAATAGTCCAAAACAAATCGAAAAAAATCAAAGACTATTTAAAAAAAATTAACTGTTTTAAAAGCAATCTTTGTAATCTTTGTTCATTTTGGAACCGAGCACAAAAAGGTTTGCTGAATTCAACGTGAGATTGGCAGCGTCAATCTCACGTCTCGCTTGGTTTTCGAGCGGCTTCTCGACGGTAGCTTCAGAGGAGGCGGTCGGTCGTACCTGTTGGCCTCCGTTAAGAACGAGCAGGCTTTGTGCTCCGCATCGATGGCCGCGGGGACGGCGGTCGCCTTCAGATAACAGGTGATGAACATCTACCCCCCCCCCCACAAAAGAGAAGATAGATAAAGATCGGAGGGGAAGAAAACAACCACAGTATCAAGACTCGAACACTTCTCAGCTTATTCCGAATAACTCTCAAAAGCTAAATCAAAAAGATTGCTGGGGTTCAAACTGGTCAATTGTCCCCAGACGAAGCGTCTCCACGAGCAGGACGGCCAGCCCCCCCCCCCCCTCCTCCTCCTCCTCCTCTCCTCCTCCCAACGATGAATGACATCATCTTGCTTTAAAAATAATTCAATAAATCAGTTTGTTGATCATTTAGAAATCTGAATCTCATCCAAATTGTATAGACACATCAAGGACGCCTAGAGGCGGACGTTGGGGAGAGAGGGGGGGGGGGAATCGAACACGGACCCCTTTCAACCGGCAGTCCTGCGGTGTCGCCACCATCGGCGTTACATTAAAAAAACGACGTGTTCTAGTTACAATTTTCCCCCAAGAAGCCATCTTCTTCATCCCGCGCCGTGATCAAGCATTCATCAGCGTGGCAGGCCAAGTAAGAAAAGCAGGCAGAGATCCGTCTCTCTCTGATCTCGGTCCTTGGGAGTGCTCACCAGACCAGCTTGAAAACCAAATAAATATAGAATCCGCCGGCGGATTAATTCATGAAAGAAAGCGTCAACTTTGGCATGCATGTTCATATCATGGGCAGCAGGATAGCTCCGTCTGTTCCGGGACTTGGGACTTGGTTCAAGTCCCCCCCCCCCCCGAAACACCTGACTGCACTGCCGAGGAGCTCTTGAGCAAGGCACCAGACCCCTCCTACACTGCTGTATACTGCGGGGCGCTGTGTATACACACAATAGCTTCCCCACTGCTCCTAATGCTAGGATGGGTGTTAAATGCAGAGAAACTCATTTCACTGTGTGTGTGTGTGTGTGTGTGTGTGTGTGTGTGTGTGTGTGTGTGTGTGTGTGTGTGTGTGTGTGTGTGTGTGTGTGTGTGTGTGTGGTGTGTGTGTGTGTGTGTGTGTGTGTGTGTGTGTGTGTGTGTGTGTGTGTGTGTGTGTGTGTGTGTGTGTGTGTGTGTGTGTGTGTGTGTGTGTGTGTGTGTGTGTGTGTGTGTGTGTGTGTGTGTGTGTGTGTGTGTGACCAATAAAGAGGATTCAATCCTCCAGGTTTTGATTTAGATTCAGACCAATGAGATTGACTTCTCCTCCAGCCAAAGCAAAAAATAAAATAAAAAAAAACCGGGGACGGAAACAAACAAAAACCTCTTTCTGAAGAACGAAAGCCTTGAAAACGCCAGCTTCACGGACTCAGGACTTCAATCCAGGAGGGTTTAGTTTGTTTGTTTGTTTAGGGGGTAGGTTTTGTTTTTTTTGACGATATTTACCGCCGCCCTCGGGTCCTGGGGGAACCTGAAGGCCTGGAGCTGGAACCGAAGCATCTCGTCCCGGCTGCGGTCCTTGAAGTAGGACCTCCCGCCTGTCACCTTGGCGTCCGTTAAACACCTCAGAAGAAGAAGAAGAAGAAGAAGAAGAAGAAGAAGAAGCAAAACAAAAAACAGGCTTTACTTAAAACAGATTGTTTTGACCAGCAGGTGTGACATCGATAGTCGGGATTCCTAAGCCACATGGTCGTTTAGCCAAACCGGACCTTTGTCCTTGGTTTGGACAAAAAGATCCACCAGCATACAAAAGACCCATCCCACCTGGGGCCATCACCTGTTGGACCTGCTGCCCCTCCTCTGGGAGATGACGCTTCAGGTCCGTCAGATCACCGACAAAGATGGACTTTTCTACAGAACAGTTTCTACCCTAGAGCCATTAAGGAATTGAACCCTGTCAAAACACTGACACCGTTCTGTACTAGGTTACAGCTAACTTAACTAAATATCATTACATTTGGTTCGAAGCGTTAAAATTATTCCTTGAAATACTTATTTAATACGTTATATTTCTAAATGTTTAGTTTATTTATTTTTTATTATTTGCATTTTGTTTAGCTGCCGTTAGCCACAGTATTTCATGGTGCTTTTGCAATTGTAACAGTGAGTGTCCCACCCTGGGATATGACTGTATATAGTGACATATCCATCAATTCATTATTCTGTAAATATGTACATTTGTGTATTCTCATACATCTGTATTTTGCATTTATGTCAATTTTGTAAATTACTTTGTCATTTTGCACATCTTCGGAGCAGGTGAGAACATTTCACTAGTGTACACTGTACTTTATAAATGTGACAAATAAACCAAATCTGAACTGAGTTTGAACTCACAACCCCCTGGCATGTGAGGCAGACGCTCCAACGTGAGATGCCATAAACCCACGGGCCTCTTATAGCTTCATCGCTACAACATCTATTAGGTGTCGGGGAAGTGAGGTTTACTTCACAGCACCACCCGCTGGCCTCCGGTTCAACTAGGACAATAAAAAGGCATTCTCTACTTCTACTCGTGAAAGGAGATGAAAGAGGAAAAAGCGTACGCTCACAGGACGGGCCGTGTCTACCCTTCTCCGGTCTCTACACTGGCTCCCTCTAGCTGCTCGCATCCAGTTCAAGACCTTGGTGCTAGCCTGCAAGGCAGTAAAAGGAACTGCTCCATCCTACCTCCAGGCAATGGTCAAGGCCTACATCCCAACCCGTCCACTTCGCTCGGCTTCGTCGGGCCGCCTGCTTGCCCCCTCACTTAGGGGCCCCTGAGGGCCGATCTACGTGGTCACAGATCTTCTCAGTCCTGTGGCCCCAAAGTGGTGGAATGAACTCCCTACGGATGTCAGGACTGCAGAGTCACTCCCCATCTTCCACCGCAGGCTGAAAACTCATCTCTTCAGGACACACTTCCCGGATCCTTCCTTCGAGCGCTTCTTTCTAAGTAGATTGTGTAAGTAGATACTGTTCTATTGTTTGCCAACTTATTGTACTTTTGCCTTATTGTACTTCTACCTGAGCACTGGTTCAGTTCTTGTTAGAAATGAAATGCACTTTTGACTTCGGGCGACGAGTTGTTCTCTCACCTTCCTTTGTTGAAACACACTATTGTAAGTCGCTTTGGATAAAAGCGTCTGCTAAATGACTGTCATGTCATGCGTCTCACCCGTGGTTGCTGATGAAGCGGTAGCTGGGCTGAGCGGTGGCGTCCGGCCCCAGCGTCGCCTGGCAGTGGTCCACGAAGACCACCAGGGGTACGTGGTGGCCCCCCAGGACCGAGGCCTCCACGTGCATCACGTCACCCACCCTGTACACCGCCGAGGGCCTCTGGTGCCGCCAGTCCTCTGAACAACAACACAACAAAAAGACAAAATACAGATACACAAATAAAAAGGACAAAAATACAAGATTAACCCGTCACGACCTTTGCAACCAACCGCCCTGCTGTAAGGTTGGTAACCGTGGTAACTGGATAGATTCAAGACTCAAGATGTGTTTATTTGCCATGTGCAACAAGTTCAATGGAAAGCTTTCTCCCCATTCCCTCCAATGTATGAATTTTCTACAACAATACTATACTAAACTATAAACACTACCTACGATATGATAAACTATACACTATACACTACAGACCCACAGTTACACATTCCCCCCACTAGAGCCAGTCGTTTACAGATTGACTTCGCTATTTGTCATTGTAGCCCCTGATTGATGGACTTATTGTGGACAATGCAGGGAGCCAACTTATTGTACTTCTGAACCCGAGCACTGGTTCTGCTCTTGGGGGCTTGCACTTATAGGAAATGCACTTCTGGTGACTTCTTGTAGTTAACTCTAGCCTACCTGGTGTTGGTCATTCAACACCAGGTAGGCTAGAGAACTACAACTACTGAGTTGGCTCCCTCAATTTTCCACAACGGATGACATTATTGTTAAAGTCGCTTTGGAAGAACTCTGAATGAATGTAATGTAATGAAATGGGCAGCAAACTTTCCCCTGTTGACCTGTCCGTGTGTCCTCACCCGTCATGAGGCGCAGGGAGAAGCCAAGCCGCTGCTCTGTCAGCACGGCGGTGGCGTGCGGCTTCCAGCTAGGCCTCACCCCACCGCTGCTCACCAACTGCTTTCTGGAACACACCGCGGAATCAGTGGCACGCCTTGGTCCGAGGCCAGCCGACCAATCAGAATCAGAAGGCCTTTATTGCCGTGGCAATAAGTAAGTTGCAAACTAAATTGAGTAAGTAGCAATCCTTAAGGGGCACTCTTTCACACACATAAAAAAATATGAATAATATATATATATATATATATATATATATTTGCTGTAACCTCTGAGGGCTACATATGTCTCATATGTTATTGTATATGTTATTGATGATGTAAATTAAATGCACTTTTGACTTCTGGTGACGAGTTGTTCTCTTACCTTCCTTTGTTGAACACACTATCGTAAGTCGCTTTGGACACAAGTGTCTGCTAGATGACTGTAATGTAATGTAATATGTGACCCCATTTAGTACAAGTACTGCAACATTTTAAATATATACATACAAACAAAGACACGGTGGGATGTAAACATATAACCAAGTGTTGTAGTAACCAACTTGACGGGCAAATTCGGACACAAAGGCGAAGGAACGAAACCCGGTACCTTCCGTCTTAGGGGGTCGAACCCGCAACCCTAACCGCTGGGACTAGACCAAACTAGACTATCCCCGGCCCTGTACTTTTTCAAAGACATGGGAGGTTGAGGCCAATACGCATGAACACACACACACACCACACACACACACACACACCACCCACCCACCCACACACACGAAGAGAAGAGCGAGGGAATTGGAAGCAATTTAACATTTTCCGATTTCCCCATCCAAGGTTGCGTCTGACGTCGCGCCGCCCGAGCTAACCATCATTCCCCAAACGGCAGTCGGGAGTGATAAAGGGGGGGGGGGGGGGGGGAGGAGGAGGGTGGTTGGGGGGGGGGGGGGGGAGGGGAGGAGGAGGGTGGGGGGGGTGGGGGAGGAAGAGATGGATGGGGTGAAACAAGGTCAGGGTGACAGGGCTCCCAGACCTCCCGGTGCTTCATCTCAAAAGACATCCAATTGTCGCAGCCTCGGCTCGGGTCAACCGTCTATGGGAAGTACATGGGGGGGGGGGGGGGGGGGGAGAGTCTGATTGGGTGAGAGGAAGGGAGGGATGGAAGGGGGGGGGGGGGGTGAAGGGTAGGGCAGGGTGCCGCTTAGCCTTCAGCACAGGGAGCGGCTGGCAGTTCAAGCAGCCCGCCTTACCTTGGATAACGGCATTCAATCTCGGCCTGAGCGGCGTTAGTCTTTATGATTGAGGTGGTGCCGATGGGCGTGGGCTCGTAGACCAGGGAGAAGGTGTAGACCAGGGAGGTGTCCGTCATCTGGGGAGGGACACACACACACACACACACACACACACACACACACACACACACACACACACACACACACACACACACACACACACACTACTGGGTTTGAACTAAACATTAACTACCTTTTTGTTTTTAGAACACTCCATGTGAAATTACTTCAACCATTTCGGGGGTGTGTGTGTGTGTGCGTAAAATACAGCTTTGTGTGCATTAATAAGATGATTGAAGCAGATACTTAAGTAATGCAAAAGTTACTTTCCCTTGTAACTAGTTACTTTTAATATGCAGTAACTAAAGTAATTTTCAGTAACTTGCCCAACACTGGAACCCACACACACTGGAGTGCACACACACACACACACACACATGAGTGCACACACAGGAGTGAACACAAACACAACAGAAGTGTGCACACGCACACGCACACACACCCTCATAGTGCTCCCACAGCGGTGCAATTTAGAGTGGAACAGCAGGTGTTGGTCTGTGGTGACGCTCGCGGCGCAGCCACCCAGCATCAGGTCGGACGCTTTCACCCGCTGGCCGTTGCCTAGTAACCAGGAACCACAGAGAGGCCACGCCCAAGTCACGCCCAGACAACAGAACATTTTTTGACACGCTTTATGCAACCCATAACTTTCACTTTTGTGAGTGTAACACAGACACAAACACGATCAATTATGTATGACTTAATTAGTATTCCTGCCTTTCCCCCTTTTTCTACTGTGCCAAAACCCATAATGGGGAATATTTGTAGAACAGCTTATTAAAAAACTGTGTAGAGTTATATTTCACCAGAAACCAATTTGGAGAAATAAAAAAAAAAGAAAAATTCTGTCCAAAAATAAATAAATAAATAATAAACCCATCAGGCCTTACCCAGAAAGTCCCGCTTGACCTCGGCGTTGACCTCTCCCTCGCCACAGCGGACCGCCACGCTCTGGGCCGACAGACGGGACTGAGGCTTGGACTTGACCAGCGCCTGAAATGAGAACTGTCAGTTAACTTGGGTGGGGTTAGCTGAACTTGAGTTAACTTGGGTGGGGTTAGCTGAACTTGTGTGGGGTAGCTGAACTTGAGTCAACTTGGGTGGGGGTAGCTGAACTTGTGTGGGGTAGCTGAACTTGAGTTAACTTGTGTGGGGTAGCTGAACTTGAGTCAACTTGGGTGGGGTTAGCTGAACTTGTGTGAGGTAGCTGAACTTGAGTTAACTTGGGTGGGGTTAGCTGAACTTGTGTGGGGTAGCTGAACTTGTGTGAGGTAGCTGAACTTGAGTCAACTTGGGTGGGGTTAGCTGAACTTGTGTGGGGTAGCTGAACTTGAGTCAACTTGGGTAGGGTTAGCTGAACTTGAGTCAACTTGGGTGGGGTTAGCTGAACTTGTGTGGGGTAGCTGAACTTGAGTCAACTTGGGTGGGGTTAGCTGAACTTGTGTGGGGTAGCTGAATGTGAGTTAACTTTGGGTGGGGAAGCTGAACTGTGAGTTA
>CM051009.1:11392602-11399025 GCA_027704905.1 Muraenolepis orangiensis
CCGCGAGGACATAGGGAAGGAGAGGACGAGGAGAGAAAGAGGAAAGGAGATCGAGGCACTGCCACAAGATCAAAGAGAGGAGAGAAAAGAAGGAGGGAAGAGGCAGGAGAAGAAGCAGCAGAAGAAGGAGAGAGGAGAGACCAGAGGAGGAGGAGATGATCTCCCCCCCCCTCCCCCACCCCCCCCCCTCCCCCCCCAAGCCCCCCCCCCTCGCTCCAATTCTCCGTTCTGATCATCCAAGACCCCTCAGCCACAGCTGAGGCTCACACACGGCGCTCCCCCCCCCCACAAGCCCAAATTGACTCGAAATGAGCTCTGGACCTCTCTCCCCCCCCCTGGTCTCCCCGAGACCCCAGCTTCCGGAATTGCCTGCTGCCGTCCTCACCGACCCGACCTGTGAGGACGGCAGGCGTGAGGCATTCATCTCCACCACCCCCCACACCCCACCACCACCACCATCACCACCACCTCCTCCTCCTCCTCCTCCTCCACCTCCTCCTCCTCCACTTCCTCCACCTCCACCTCTTCTCTCCTCCTCCTCCTCCTCCCTCTCCTCCTCCTCCACTTCACACTCCTCCTCCTCCTACTCCTCCTCATCCTCATCCTCCTCCTCCTCCTCCTCCTCCTCCCTCCTCCTCCTCCTCCTCCTCCTCCTCCTCCTCCTCCTCCACTTCCTCCTCCTCCTCCTCCTCCTCCTCTCCTCCTCCTCCTCCTCCTCCTCCTCCTCCTCCTCCCTCCTCCATTCCTCCTCCTCCTCCTCCTCCTCCTCCTCCTCCTTCCTCTTTCTCCTGTTTTGATCAGACCCTTGCGTGGTTCGAGTCATGACTCGATTTCCCCGGAGACGAGAGAATGGAACACCTGAGGGGGGGTGTGTGGGTGTGTGTGGTGTGGGTGTGGGTGTGTGTGTGTGTGTGTGTGTGTGTGTGTGTGTGGGGGGGGGGGGGGGGTTGGCGATGGGGAGAGGGGTTGATGGTGCGACTCTGCGTTAGCTTATCTGTGTCGGCATCTGTTGTTGTTGTTGTTGTTGTTTGCGTTTATTCCGCGTTTATTTCTTTTCCCGGTTTCTGGCAGCAGGGGAGAGAACTGGACGTTGTATGTATGTATTGACATTTTTGTTTGGGTGGTGTTTCTTGTTCCCCCCCCCCCCACTGAGAAAAGGTCATGCTATCTTAAGGCGGTGTTGTTTTTCTCGTTTGTTTGGTCGTATTTCAGCTAAAAGGTCTTGGTTGACGCTGTTTATTTATACATTTTTTTTGTTTGTTACATTGCGTTTCACAGAGGGACGACTGGTGGTGGTCATTGTAGGCAGGCGTCCATCAACAACAACAAGTATAAATGTGGACAAAAACACCACACACACACACACACACAACGTCGCACACACACGCTCGGACGCCGTCTCGCCAGGGAAGGGAAGGGAAGCAAACGCGACAGGAACAAACGACACCGGGAGGGCGACAGCCGCCAGCGGAGAAATCGTTTACGCGGCTGACGGCCGGGGGGGGGGGGGGGAAATTGACGGAGAGAAAAGAAAAAGTACTTTCAACCCTCCCCCTCCCTCTCTCTCCCTCCCTCCCTCCCTCTCCCCCCTCCCCCTCTCTCTCTCTCTCTACCTCCCCCCCCCCCCCCCCCCCCCCCCCCCCCCCCGTGACATTTTGAGGGATATTTACCTTGTAAAGATCTTGACATTTCGCTCGATGGCTCCTAATAACACCTTGAAATATGAATATAAAGAGTGGGGAGATCGCCGGGGCGAGCGGCAGACCCCGTCGAGGCTTTGTTAAAAGCTATTGATTGATGGGGGGAGCGGGGGAGGGAAGGGAGGGAAGGAGAGGAGGGAGAGAGGGAGGGGAGGGAGGGGAGGGAGGGGAGGGAGGGGAGGGAGGGGAGGGAGGGGGGGAGGGGAGGGAGGTAGGTGTTCCAGAAGGCCATAGAGTGGGTGTGTAGGGGGAGGGAGGAGGGAGGGAGGGAGGGAGGTGTTCCAGAAGGCCACAGAGGGGGTGTGTGTGTGGGGGGTGGGGTGGGGCACCACTCTGACGGATCAGTCTGTTAACCCCTGTCAGGGGGATTCTACCTCGCCGCCGCCGTCGAGCAAACAAGCGTCCACTTGGATGTATCGTGTCCGCACGCCGCTTTGATTTTCTCATCATGGCGCTGAAGGAAACTCACCCCCCCCCTCCTAGCCCCATAATCCACAGTTAGTTTGTTTTCTTCTCCGGTTGGTAATAAATGAACCCGGACAGGTGGGGTCAGTGTTCTGGGTGTGCTTCCCACTGGCGAGGAAGGTGGAAAGGTGCTGGAAGGTTAGTCCTCACCAAGCCTGGAGTCACCCACCGCTATCCCACAACACAACACAACACAACGCAAAGAGATGCCATTGGAACGAAGCGTTGACCAGCTTGACCTCGTTACCTGGGTACCACGAGGACGTTATGTTACCAGCCCACATGACCCACGCTTTTAAAACCAGGTCCACCTCCAGAAAGGCAGCATAGCATTATGGAAAAGGGATGGGGGGGACAGCATTAAATACAATAGTAATAGTAATAGTAGTGGTATATTAGTAATAGTAGTAGTAGTAGTAGTTGTAGTAATAGTAGTAGTAGTAATAGTAGTAGTAGTAGTAGTAGTAGTAGTAGTACATTTACATTTTACATTTAGGGCATTTGGCAGACGCTTTTATCCAAAGCGACTTACAAGGAGTACATTAGTTGAAGCAGACAATAGCATAACACTGAGGTACGTGAACATAAAAATAGAGCAGTTCACAAGCATTCATATTAACAAGATGAATAACACAATTTGGTACTGCCAGGTCACCTGCTTAAGTAGCTGTGATAAGAGCGTGTTATCAACATTAAGGATATACACTTGCTAGAATATACAACATGCTAAGAGCTATTAATGTCAGGACTTAAGCAAGTTAGGGGTTCACAAAGGAGAAGGAGGGTTCAAGGAGAGTCCAGGTGGAGTAGTAGCAGTAGTAATAGTGGTATAGTAGTAGTAGTGGTAAAGTAGTAGTAGTAGTAGTTGGGTAGTTGTAGAAGTAGTGGTAGTAGCAGTAGTAGTTGTAGTAGTAGTAGTAATAGTGGTAAAGTAGTAGTAGTAGTAGTAGTAGTAGTAGTATAGTGGTAAAGTAGTAGTAGTAGTAGTAGTAGTAGTAATAGTGGTAAAGTAGTAGTGGTATAGAATAAGTAGTAGTAGTAGTAGTAGTAGTAGAAGTGGAACTTGATCAAAAGCTGCCTCACATAAAACAAGCAAACATATCTAACATACAAAGTTAACTTTGTTATTTCTCTGAAATGTCAAGGCTACGTTGCTAGCGTAGCAACACTGTGTCTTGTGTTAACATGGTGTTTATCCTTACGTGACGTTTATCCACCGTTCCCTCGGGTGTATTGATCGCAAACGCTACCCGCAACAATGCCATAAAATTTGATTTGTCATCGGCCTCTTGTCTGAAGCCAGACACAAGGGTTACTTCTGTCTTTATCATAAAGTCAACTAATGGGATTTTAAAAACACATAGCTACCGACAGACCAAAATCGATATTCTCAACACTCAACCAGCTTGATAGTTTATCGATGCGGTTGTTTACTTGATCCCGTCCTTAGTGTAGAGAGATTCACTGATGTTCTTTTTCTGTTTTTGTTTTGTCTGTTTACGCCTGTGCTAGTTTTGCAAACATGAGTGTCCCGCACGGCGCTCGAACCCCCGGTTCCCGGCATGAGAGGCGACGCTCAATCGTGAGAAGCTAAAACCCACTGGCCTCATTAGCTTCATCGCTTAGAACGTCTTTTAAGTGTCGGGGAGAGAGAGGTTTACTTCACCGGCTGGCGTCCGTTACACTAAGTTCTACAATTCGATAACGCGACGATAATGCGGGCGTGAAAGTTAGCTAGCTAGCTAGCTAGCGTGTTTTTTAGACGCCTAGGGGCTGAAAGTCCCTCGGTTCAATCCCCACCACTTAAGACACCTCATCCGTAATCACCTGAATCGCCCGAATCCCCGGGGGGGAGTCTCTTTAGTCTCCTAAAACGACTAAATAGCAAATAGCGATAGCGTAGCGAATGTGCGTGGCTGACATGCCTGGCGGTCGGCGGGCGGAGGCATAAAAATGCAAAGTGGTCTCTCTCTCCGTGAGAGTTGCCATAGAGGCTAGGAAAGTGCTATGCAAATGCGGTCCACTTACGGTTCCCTCCAATCACCAGACCTGGATTGCCGCGCTATGGAAACTGCATTTATTATTACTACCTCATTGTCATTTGGGTGGGGTGGGGGGGGGGGTGGTGGTAGGGGGGCGGGGGGGGAGGTGGTAGGGGGCGGGGGGGAGGTGGTGAACCCCAAGGGACTTCCTGAAAAGAATATGAGCGCAGACATGCTTTTAAGTAATTTGTCATATGCAAAGTAATTTGTCACCGCGTTGCAGGTTTCAGGCGATAATGCAAGTTGGGTTATTTTGTTTGGTTGGGTTTTGGGTGGGTGGGGGGGGGCGGTGGGGGGGTAGTTCGGGTGGTGGTGATGGGTGGTGGTGGTGGGAGATAAATGGCTGACTGTGGGCTAGACGCAGTCAATAGTTAACTGCCATTCGGAAAATGAAAGCTCCATCATTTCCTGAAATTATCGCCATTGATTGTTTGCCATTTGTCATTTTAATTTGATTTAAACAGATTTCTGCTAATGGAAAAACCGGGGGAGACATTTCTCCCTGGGAGACATGATGTATTCTTTTCTTATGGAAGATATCGAAGGGAGACTCGGGGAGAGAGAGAGAGAGAGAGAGAGAGAGAGAGAGAGAGAAGAGAGAGAGAGGAGGAGAGAGAGAGAGAAGAGAGGAGAGAGAGAGAGAGAGAAGAGGAAGAGAGAGAGAGGAAGAGAGAGAGGGAGCAAGAGAGAGAGTGAGAGAGAGAGTGGGGGGGGGAATCAAATAAAGACAATTATCCCTGAAGCAGCCGAGAGGCTCCAACAATGAGCAACACACTTTAATTTTCACTTGATTCGGACAGACAGAGGCACCTCTCACTTTCTGCCCATGTCTGCTGCAATTCTTGTCGAGTTTCCGATAATGCCACCGCTACGCTCGCAATTCACCGGTTGGCGAGGAAAAAAGGAGAAATCGACCCAGATCTTGTTTAAATGCGCGTCTTTCCGTTCAACTGAACAACAAACCACAAAGAAAGGTCAATACCAACTTCATGTCTTGCCAAGTGAGTCCTGGGCATCCGACGGTTCCGATTTTTGTATAATTGAACATTTATGCTGGGCTTAAGTGGCGAAAAAAAAACCAGAAGAGGCTAGCATAGCATGGCGGCAGGTCAAAATGTAACCTTCGGGGTCACTTACGAGTCGCATGGCCGTCGAGATGAACGCGCTAGCCTGTTTGAGCGGAGTCGTTATTATTTTATTTCTTTATCTGAGGGTCAAACATCCGAGGGTCAAATGGCACCGCTAACAAGCGGCGGAGACGTAGCACTGACCGCCCGACTCTCGACTCTTGACTCTCGGCGGCTTATTGATTTATTCCTTGTCTCATGCCCACTCAGCGGTCCTTCCTCCGCTTCACGCTCCTCGTCCGTTTTTCCCCTGATCGCTCTTGTAATGGACAATTTGTCTTCTTTTTTTTTTTTCGTGCTTTGGCCGAAGTCCCGATCTTTTTCCGATCGGTTTGTGCCGATGGATGCAAAAAGTCCTAACGCTTGACCGTGGTTAGTCAGGAGGATTCTTTTTTTCCAAAACACATTTTCCGTAAAAAAAAATATATATACATGCTTTTTCTAATTCAAATACATTTTTGAAAATAATTGAAATTTTTTTTAAATAAAAATACTTTGACTGCAATCAAAGCAATGGCTGAAATGGCCAACATACATCAACATGTTGTTGGTGTCGAATAGCCCGATAAAGTCATTTCCTTGTTGATATTTAGCCGGCTCAGTTCAATAGTATCACATTTTGGGATAATACTTTGAGCTTAAGTGACGTCAATAACGCTAAACTAATCTTCCAGGATCTCGCTGCACCGAGCACCAAATATGATGATGATGACAATGGGTGTGTGGTGTGCGTTTGTGTGCGTGCATGTGTGTGCATGTGTGTGTGTGTGTGTGTGTGTGTGCGTTTGTGTGCGTGCATGTGTGTGCATGTGTGTGTGTGTGTGTGTGCTGTGTCAGCTGTATTTACAGGTCGTTGGTGTGCGTGCACGTGCCCACATCATCACATCATGATGCAAGGAAGGTTTACACAAACACACACACGCACACACACACACACACAAGCCCTGGGTTCTCGCCTAAACGCACACACGCGCCAATGCACAGAAACGCACACAAATCCCACTTTAAGGGGATGATCCTGTGACAGCCAATTTGCCGGAAGGGATGTCGTTTCATTTTATTTGATTCGTTATTTATTCTCCGCTCCTG
>CM051009.1:11407525-11410025 GCA_027704905.1 Muraenolepis orangiensis
AAGTTGATTTGTCATTTTAGAGACACTAATCTAGTCTAAATTTCTTCTCCTATCATCCTAGTCTGATTATATGATCGCGAGAGAAACAATGTGAGAGACGTGAAAGACCACAACCGCTAACCACTCCACAAGAACTCACTCTGGGGCCAGGTGAGGCTGCTTCAACCAGCCACCAACCACACAGGTGAGGCTGCTTCAACAGCCCAACCACACAGTGAGGGCACACACAGGTGAGGCGCTTTCAACCAGCCACCAACCACACAGGTGAGGCTGCTTCAACCAGCCACCAACCACACAGGTGAGGCTGCTTAAACCAGCCACCAACCACACAGGTGAGGCTGCTTAAACCAGCCACCAACCACACAGGTAAGGCTGCTCAAACCAGCCACCAACCACACACTTAGGGGCAAGGTGAGACTGCTTCAACCAGCCACCAACCATACAGGTGAGGCTGCTTAAACCAGCCACCAACCACACACACAGGTAAGGCTGCTTCAACCAGTCACCAACCACACACACAGGTAAGGCTGCTTCAACCAGCCACCAACCACACAGGTAAGGCTGCTTAAACCAGCCACCAACCACACACACAGGTAAGGCTGCTTAAACCAGCCACCAACCACACAGGTAAGGCTGCTTAAACCAGCCACCAACCACACACACAGGTAAGTCTGCTTAAACCAGCCACCAACCACACAGGTAAGGCTGCTTAAACCAGCCACCAACCACACACACAGGTAAGGCTGCTTAAACCAGCCACCACCACACAGGTAAGGCTGCTTAAACCAGCCACCAACCACACACACAGGTAAGTCTGCTTAAACCAGCCACCAACCACACAGGTAAGGCTGCTTAAACCAGCCACCAACCACACACACAGGTAAGGCTGCTTAAACCAGCCACCAACCACACAGGTAAGTCTGCTTAAACCAGCCACCAACCACACAGGCTCCACACATGTATCGTTTTATATTTGAAAGATATTCAAGTTTATTCTGTGATACTTTCCTATTAGCATTGAGCATGACTAACCTTACAGTCATGGAAGAGGCTTTTTTGTCCGAAGTTGACATTCAGACAGAGGGTCAGGGAGGAGCAGGTTAAGGGTTAGGGCGTCTTGCTCAAGGATGCCTTCTGTTCCAACAACAACAACAACAACAACAGTTCTAGATCACAAATACACAAATACACAAATACACCTCGAAGAGACACACATGTTTGTTTTTGGCACAAACAAAGAGACAGCAGAAAGAAACTCTTTCGCAGTCAAAAGGGCACGTTTTGTTTGCCTGGTTTTTTGGGGGGGTGGGGTGGGGGGGGGGGGGGTTGTGACACGAGAAAATATTAAACTGTCAGCGTGGAGATTCACACGGAAGCAGGTTTCCTCTCTTGGTTCAACCTCTCTCTCTCTCTCTTGGAGCCACGCCAGCCTGGAGAGGAGGGTAAAAGGTTGGAGCTACTGGTGTGTGCTTTACAGGGCCGTCATTGGAATATATTGGGTTGGGAGGGGAGGCGGGGGAGGGGGGTGGCAGCACATCCCCAGTTTTCAAATATGCTCAAAACGTTCCCCCCAATATATTGATATCGTGTTTTTATTCAAATAAATCCTTAGCTAACGTAATCATATTCATACCTACATGTTACAAAGTGCCATTATTACTTATACTGCTATTTCTACTGGGGTAAAATAAAGTGCTTAGAAAAATGTGATTATGTATAAAAAGTATAATGTAATATGAGTGTTAAGTAGGTTATATCACTGTCAAATGTTTTGTATAAAGTGTTTGTATGAAGTGTATAAATTGGAATTTTACGAATGGCTATATCATCTCGCAGTGTAATGCAACATTCCTGTCAGAACCTAGCTAGCATATATCCCGTGCATTTGCTAGCGTAGCGAACAGCATATTCCCGCTCATTTCTTTAAACGACTGGCTAAACCAAGCAGCCGAGGGGGCGTGACATGTGAGAACAACAATGTGAGAGAGAGAGAGAGAGAGAGAGAGAGAGAGAGAGAGAGAGAGAGAGAGAGAGAGAGAGAGAGAGAGAGAGAGAGAGAGGAGAGAGAGAGAGAGAGAGGGGGGGGGGGGGGGGGCAGGTGGAAGTGTTTAGGTGAAAAACAGGCAGATTTGGGAGAGCTAATCAAATCAACCGCCGTCACAGCCGCCGCCACAAACATTAGCCACCGTAGCTAGGTGACCTGGAGAGCCACACATTCACCCAGCAAATGTCATGAATGTAATTGATGTTACGCTGCGTGTGTAATGTGTATGTAGACGCTATAGGAGCCTTTTATCTGAGCACAATAGAGAGAGGAGGAAGAGGAGAGGAGGAAGAGGAGAGGGCAGGAGAGCACAGCCCACGGCCCCCTGCTGCCCACACAGGCTCACCGGTGAATATGTAAATACAAACAATCATTTGCTCCACCGTGGACCACAATATCTGGACTTTGCCTTCATATATATATATATATATATAACAGTTATCTTTATGAATCCCT
>CM051009.1:11425025-11447525 GCA_027704905.1 Muraenolepis orangiensis
CTTTGACCCCCGTTTTGAACGAGTCAGCTTCCGGGTCCGTCGGTAACACACACGCGCGCACACGCACCGAGTAAATAGTTCGCCGTCGCCTACGAACTGCTTTACGTTACGATTCCGACTTTTTACGCCCCCCCCCCCCCACCCCCACCACAAAGTGTCGCGGCAGGCAACACATATAGTAGTAACATGTTTTGATTGTTTTTATATGACCAACCGAATCCAAATCGGACGTGTTTTGATTTGAGTTCACCCGGTGACACCTGTTGCTCCGGTTGGCTGTCGCCCCTCCCCCTCCTTACCTGCGACAGGTGTGCTTTTTCTCTCTCTCCCTGTCTCTCTCTCTCTCTCTCTCGGGGACAAGCCGAGTTTTAAAAAGCGCTCTTCTTGTTTATTTTGGAGCGGATAGTGTGATAGTGTGTGTGTTAGTGTGTGTGTGTGATGAAAGTGACGGTGACGTTCGGAGACACGGCGGTGGTGGTCCCGTGTAAGGATGGCTGGACGGTGCGGGATCTGATCGATCAAGCCACGCGCCGATACCGCAAGGTCCTACAGCAGGTAAACACAACACTGTGTGTGTGTGTGTGTGTGTGTGTGTGTGTGTGTGTGTGTGTGTACGAGTGAGTGTGTGTGTACGAGTGAGTGTGTGTGTAGGAGTGAATGTGTGTGTAGGAGTGAATGTGTGTGTACGAGTGAATGTGTATAAGTGAGTGTGTGTGTAGTAGTAGTAGTAGTAGTAGTAGTAGTAGTAGTTTGTTTGGGGTTTGGTGTCTCGGAGTTTTAGTTATTGTACTATAAGTTGAAGTGTGTGTGTGTGTGTTCACTCAAAACAGTGATGTCACCTGGTTTGGGAGCGCGGGTCACGTGACCCAGGTGGGCGGGTGGACAGCATAGCTTGCATATCTTGCGCGTCACTGATAATAGGCCGCTGCCTGGGAACTTGTCAGGCCTATCGATTACCAAAGCAGTTGATGACGGGGGTCTAGATATTGTTTGCCAACTTATTGTACTTTTACCTGAACTTATTGTACTTTTACCTTACTCTACTTTTACCTGAACTGATTGTACTTTTACCTTACTGTACTTTGACCTGAACTTATTGTACTTTTACCTGAACTTATTGTACTTTTACCTTACTGTACTTTGACCTAAACTTATTGTACTTTTACCTGAACTTATTGTACTTTTACCTTACTGTACTTTTACCTGAACTTATTGTACTTTTACCTTACTGTACTTTGACCTGAACTTATTGTACTTTTACCTGAACTTATTGTACTTTTACCTTACTGTACTTTGACCTGAACTTATTGTACTTTTACCTTACTGTACTTTGACCTGAACTTATTGTACTTTTACGTTATTGTACTTTGACCTGAACTTATTGTACTTTTACCTTACTGTACTTTGACCTGAACTTATTGTACTTTTACCTTACTGTACTTTGACCTGAACTTATTGTACTTTTACCTGAACTTATTGTACTTTTACCTTACTGTACTTTGACCTAAACTTATTGTACTTTTACCTGAACTTATTGTACTTTTACCTTACTGTACTTTTACCTGAACTTATTGTACTTTTACCTTACTGTACTTTGACCTGAACTTATTGTACTTTTACCTGAACTTATTGTACTTTTACCTTACTCTACTTTGACCTGAACTTATTGTACTTTTACCTTACTGTACTTTGACCTGAACTTATTGTACTTTTACGTTATTGTACTTTGACCTGAACTTATTGTACTTTTACCTTACTCTACTTTTACCTGAACTTATTGTACTTTTACCTTACTGTACTTTGACCTAAACTTATTGTACTTTTACCTTACTGTACTTTGACCTGAACTTATGTACTCTTACCTTACTGTACTTTGACCTGAACTTATGTACTCTTACCTTACTGTACTTTGACCTGAAACGTATTGTACTTTAACCTTACTGTACTTTTACCTGAACGTATTGTGCTACCTGAGCACTGGCTCAGTTATTGGAGACTTAGGAATGAAATGCACTTTAGACTTCTGGTAACGAGTTGTTCTCTTACCTTCCTTTGTTGAAACACACTATTGTAAGTCGCTTTGGATAAAAGCCTCTGATAAATGACTGTAATGTAATGTTTTTTGTTTGTTGGTATAAAGTTATTCCTCTGTGTATCTTCCTGTTGGCTAAACCTTCAGCAGTAGGACCGACACACTTATCTTAATGCTTAGAAAGGCATATCCTTATAATAGAAAGGCTTATCCCTGGATGCACCGAGATGAATGAACAGGCCTCTCTCACCCACCACACGGAGACAACCGCTTGCGTATGTATTTTATTTATTTATTAGTTTTTTTTTATTCTGTTTTGGGTTTATTTTTTCCCCCAAATCTAAATCCCTGTACCCTTTCATGCATTGCAAATCGCTGTTTTTTTTTATTTTTTATTATCGCCATCAATTATTCAACGGCCGTTGTTGTTTGGTCTCTCTCTCTCTCTCTCGCTCTCTCTCTCTCTCTCTTACACTGTACCGGCGCGATAGCGGCTCCCTTTTTTAGCCGCTAAGACGCTGCGAATGTGCGGCCTGTCCGCCCGCTGTCAAGCCACACAATAGATCGCTACGTGGTAATGCCGCGGTATCACAGCGGGCAGGTGGGATTTGACTGTGTGTGTGTGTGAGACGTGGTGGAAGGGCAGGCTTTGTCGTCGCAGTGAGTGAGTGATTCTGGGGGGGATTGGGATAGGTGACAGGCCCCTGGCTCGGTCCATCCATCCTCACCCCCCCCCCCCCCCCCCCCCCCTTATCTCTCTCCTCCGCCTCCCGCCCAGAAGCGAGAGCTCTTGCCTGGGCTCCGGGCAACCAGGGAGCCCTGGGTGATGGGCGGCTGAATAGGAGAGAGAGCGAGAGAGAGAGAGAGAGAGAGAGAGATTGATCGATTGCTGCACGTACACAAACAGATTAGCCACACACACACACACACACACACACACACACACACACACACACACACACACACACACACACACACACACACACACACACACACACACACACACCACACACACACACACACACACACACACACACACACACACACACACATGCAGAGAGGAATGGTGTCTGTTTTCCCTAGGGAAGTCTTGTCTCTGCCTGGGTGACAGCCAGCCAGTCTCACCCACTCTACCTGCCGGTCCCCTGTTGACCACACACACACACACACACACATATACACACACACACTGGGGAACCCACATTCAAGGCATCTCTCTCTCTCTCACTGTCTCTCATTCTCTGTCTCCCTCTCTTCCTTTTCTCTCTCTCTGTTCTCTTTGGTTCACTTCCCTCTCACACACTATGTCGTCATTCTCTCTCTCTCTCGGTCACTCATCTCTCTCTCTCTCGGTCACTCATGTCTCTCTCTCTCTCGGTCACTCATCTCTCTCTCTCGGTCACTCATGTCTCTCTCTCTCTCGGTCACTCATGTCTCTCTCTCTCTCGGTCACTCATCTCTCTCTCTCGGTCACTCATCTCTCTCTCTCGGTCACTCATGTCTCTCTCTCTCTCGGTCACTCATGTCTCTCTCTCTCTCGGTCACTCATGTCTCTCTCTCTCTCGGTCACTCATGTCTCGCTCTCTCTCGGTCACTCATGTCTCTCTCTCTCTCGGTCACTCATGTCTCTCTCTCTCTCGGTCACTCATGTCTCTCTCTCTCTCGGTCACTCATGTCTCGCTCTCTCTCGGTCACTCATGTCTCTCTCTCTCTCTCTCGGTCACTCATGTCTCGCTCTCTCTCTCTCTCCTGTGTTTATTTGTCAGGCCTGTATGTTGTTTGGTCTCTGGTCATGATCGGTCCACTCACAGTGTGTGTGTGTGGTGACAACACACTCACCATCAGCTGACGGTTAATATTAATAGTCGCCAATGTCAAACTTTCATAGCATATGAATATTGGACATCGAATATGAATATATGACCAACAAAAATGTATGTACTGTCCTATATTTACACTATTGAGCGAGAAATGTTAATTCTAAGTATTTCAAAGATCATTTTGGACGTTGTTTAAACACTTTATATCAGTCTTGCAGATATATCGGGCGTTATTTGACTTTGTTGATGACAAAGTAAAAATCGTTTGAAAAACGGTTTATTCTGCTCACACAATACAACAAGCACCGTGGAACTGTTTATGTGCATCATTTGTGGTTCAGAGCTCTGTGACCACAGGCAGAACGCCCTGGAGGTAAACCAGACCCCGGGTTGTGTGGCTAAACCAGACCCCGGGTTGTGTGGCTAAACCAGACCCCGGGTTGTGTGGCTAAACCAGACCCCGGGTTGTGTGGCTAAACCAGACCCCGGGTTGTGTGGCTAAACCAGACCCCGGGTTGTGTGGCTAAACCAGACCCCGGGTTGTGTGGCTAAACCAGACCCCGGGTTGTGTGGCTAAACCAGACCCCTGGTTGTGTGGCTAAACCAGACCCCGGGTTGTGTGGCTAAACCAGACCCCGGGTTGTGTGGCTAAACCAGACCCCGGGTTGTGTGGCTAAACCAGACCCCGGGTTGTGTGGCTAAACCAGACCCCGGGTTGTGTGGCTAACCCGAGGACAACCTAGCTGTCCTGTTCTCTACCTGCACATATGGATACGTATATCACAGGTGAAGCTATTGGCATTAGTTGCAACATAGCAGGACGGCTGAATCAGAAGTTCTGCTATCACACAGTAGGACTGATCAGAAGTTCTGTTATAACACAGTAGGACTGATCAGAAGTTCTGTTATAACACAGTAGGACTGATCAGAAGTTCTGTTATAACACAGTAGGACTGATCAGAAGTTCTGTTATAACACAGAAATGCAGGACCCCAGGTCCTGTCCTCTCTGTCTCTGTCTCTGTCTCTCTCTCTCTCTCTCTCGAGCCTGTTTGTTCACATTACAGTGTCTACACTCGTGTGAGAGCTAGCTAGACAGGCTTCTCAAGTAGTGGTGTGTGTGTGTGATATTGGTGAGAGTCACTGTTTGGACTGCTGGCGTTGAAAGACATGAAGTGTATTGGTTCTCTGCCCTTGTAATTTAGCCTTGTTAATTTGACATTTTCATTTGGACAAAACAAACGACCCATTTGAGATCAGTCACACGGTAGCTTATTAGCGTGTTCAGACAGCTTTCTTTCTTTTTCTCTTTGACTATTATAGATAAATGATGAGTCGGGGGTATTTTGTAGCGTGTGTGTATTTTGTAGTGTGTGTGTGTGTGTGTGTGTGTGTGTGTGTGTGTTGTGTGTGTGTGTGTGTGTGTGTGTGTGTGTGT
Organism: Muraenolepis orangiensis; assembly: GCA_027704905.1. Taxonomy (NCBI): domain Eukaryota; kingdom Metazoa; phylum Chordata; class Actinopteri; order Gadiformes; family Muraenolepididae; genus Muraenolepis; species Muraenolepis orangiensis. Next base: position 11,430,315 of record CM051009.1, read on the forward strand.
GTGTGTGTGTGTGTGTGTGTGTGTGTGTGTGTGTGTGTGTGTGTGTGTGTGTGTGTGTGTGTGGTGTGTGTGTGTGTGTGTGTGTGTGTGTGGTGTGTGTGTGTGTGTGTGTGTGTGTGTGTGTGTGTGTGTGTGTGTGTGTGTGTGTGTGTGTGTGTGTGTGTGTGTGCGCGCGCGCGCGCGCGCCTACGGTGCGTCCAAAAAGCTGTCTGAATGCCGTGTTGCTGTTTCCCCAATCGGCGCCTTGGCTCGCATGCGGTTGTTGTTGTTTAGTAGAAAACAGGATGTCCCTTCCTGTCACAGCCCAGCGATAACGACGCCCCAGATTGGCCGGTCTGGTAATCGTTAAACGTTCTCTTTAAAGGACAAAGTCTGAGACCAGATCAGTCGCCATGGCGATTGTAAACCAATCGTGGTTTATAGTACACTATGTGGTGGAGTTGGTTACCAAATACAAACGAAAGCCGACATCTCGGGGAGTAACAGTTCAGTTCATCATGTTTATTCGTCATATCTTCTCATGGCAACGAAAGTCGGAAACGAAACTGTGTTTCTTCACGATGCCGCTTGCTTCCTCTCACTACTACTCACCTACTACTGTCACTTTAAAGTGCTTTTTTTTGCACCATCATCATCCACCATATGTATACATATCGTCAAGTGTTGTTTATAGTATTGTATTGTTGTTTCTACAACAATACAAGTATTGTTGTAGAAATTCAGAATGTGGGAGTGAATTGGAGACTAGTAAGAATCGTGAATCTTCATTTCACAATACTCGAAGACGATAAGCTACTCCTATCGAGCTATTACCCGCCACACTACACAAGTCTCCCCCCCCACTGGTATCACCCATCCTCCTCTCGTCTCTGACCTCCTGACCTCTCACCTCCACCCCCTCTCCCCCCACACCCAATGTGCTCCGGAGGACTCATCTCATCCGGTCCTTCATTAAGAACTACTTCTTCTTTTTTTTTTTTTCTTTCCTTCTCCCATCTTCTCTATGTCACGGTTCAACACACACACACACACACACACACACACACACACACACACACACACACACACACACACACACACACACACACAGCCCGTTCGCTCTCCTCCTCCCGCTCCACTCATGTAATCACCCATTCTTCTTCTGACATTCAAAGTGTGTGGCAGCACCACCACCACCACCTCCACCCCTCCCCCTCCACCACCCTCCATCCGTGCACACAAAAGCTCGCACAACCTCGAGGAAATTCAGCATCACTAATCACCTCGCTGCTCTCGCCTGCTCTCGAGTGGTGTCATGTGGAGAGGGAGAGGGAGAGAGTGAGAAGGGGGAGGGGGTGGTGTGTGTGAGAGAGGGGGGGGGGTGTGAGAGGGAGACTGTTGGAGGAGGAGGAGGAAGTGATGGTGGTGGTGCAAACTCTTGAAACGCTTGGAAGATGTAATGGTGTAATTTGCAGGGAATTTACCCCATTTAACTGTCATGGTTGTTCTCCCCCCCCCCCCCCCCACACACACACACCCTGTTAAAGACTGATTGACTCACAGAAGTCTTCCTTTACATCACACACACACACACACACACACACACACACACACACACACACACACACACACACACACACACACACACACACACACACACCACACACACACACACACACACACACACACACACACACACACACACACCGAGGCTGGGCTGTGGAGCGAGGGGAACTAATAGGGATTGGTAACAAACGACTTGAGGAGAACCCACCACCACCACCCTAGTCTAACACCTCCTGGCTCTTCTCAGAGGAATCTTCCTCTGAACTTTGAGAAGAGCCAGGAGGTGTCGAAGGGAGGCTGTGTTTGTTGTCACAGCGACGGCCCGTCTCATTAACCGCATTAACCGAAGTGGGGCCCTATTTGTTTTATGGAGTTTTGGACCGCTTTCTTTTAGTTGGTGTATGGGATTATGATTCATCATTTTTGTTGTGAAGAATTTGGCTGCTATTAGCGTAGTATGTAGCGGTGTACGTCTGTATGGTTAGCATCCGATCGACGGCCGACGGACGTCTGCAATGAGGAATTTGCAAAAATATTACTACGGAATTACTTCCTTCAAAGTCTCGCTGACATTGACACTGACCACACTTAAGTAGAAACAACCCATAAAGTGTGTGTGAGAGAGAGAGAAGGGTTGGGGGGGGGGGGGGGGTTGTATGTGTGTGTGAGAGAGAGGGGGGTGTGGGGGAGAGAGAGAGAGAGGGGGGGAGAGAGAGACCCACCCATCTTCCCCACTGTGCCAGTAAACGTCCTGGATCTGGCCCAGCTGCAATCACGGCGGGCATGAATTAGCACTTTTCCCCCACAGCTCTGGTGCCAGAGACCCACTAATGCCCTCACTCTCTCTACACTGTGGGGACTAGAACAGCTCTACTCTCTCCCTTCTCTCCCCCGTGCCACATAGACCGGGGCGTAACTCTCTCTCACACACACACACACAGGCATGTAAACAAACACACGTACGTACGCCCACACGTAACGTGCGCACATGCAGGTAACGGCGAGGAATGCCACCCCTCAGACCGGTCAGACCGGTTCTCCAGGGGGAGGAGGAAGGAGCCTGGGAAGCTCTGGCTCCAGCTGGGGGCCCCTCTCCTCGTCGGTCTCATGTTCCTGTGTGTGTGTGTGTGTGTGTGTGTGTGTGTGTGTGTTCTCTCTCTCTCTCTCTCTCTCTCCCCCTCCCCTCCATCTCCATCTCCATCTCATCGTGCCCTACTCTGACAAGAGGCCGTGGTATAATGGACACTAATGCACCCAGTGTACATGTGAGCGGCGTCTCTTGTTTATTTAAGTGGCAGACGCTGTGGTGATCCAGACACGGTGACCTGCCTGAACCCTGCCTGGCTCATGGTTCTCTCTCTCTCTCGCTCTCTCTCGCTCTCGCTCTCTCTCGCTCTCGCTCTCTCGCTCTGTTCTGTCTCCGTTTCAATACCATCAAAACTGTCTGTTCTCTCTCTCATGCTCACTCTGTCACTCTCTCTCTCGCTCGCTCGCTCTGTTTCTGTCCATCTGGCTCTCACTCTCTGAGTCTGTCTGCCTCTTTTATCCTCTTTTCAACAAAAATGTGATACCATAAACTGTCGGTCTCTCTCTCTCTCTGCCTCTCTCTCTCTCTCTCTCTCTCTCTCTGCCTCTCTCTCTCTCTCTCTCTGCCTCTCTCTCTCTCTCTCTCTCTCTCTGCCTCTCTCTCTCTGCCTCTCTGCCTCTCTGCCTCTCTCTGCCTCTCTGCCTCTCTCTCTGCCTCTCTGCCTCTCTCTCTGCCTCTCTTCTATCGTCTTAAAATGAAGACATTTGCATACAAATTAATTGTACCAAGAGCTGTATAGAACTGAATTGAATAAATAAAGGGATGGATCAAAACGATTTTAGGTCTGATACCAAAAAAAAGCACTGGCAGGTATCCCTTCAAACTTTTTACTGCTGCAAAAATATTACCATTTAATCATAGTATTCCTGTTCTGTACACAAGTGACTCGGAATAGCACTTGGAATACAGTGAGAAGTGGCGTTCTTTTGACCACATGGACACACCCACCGTACCCTGACCGCTTCCCGTTTATAGACCGCTGTACAACGGATTGTTAGCAGTGTTTTCTCGATGAACGTAATTGATCTCTCACCTGGCTCTATAGGCGGTAGCCCAGTGGAACGAACACACACACACACACACACACACACACACACACACACACACACACACACACACACACACACACACACACACACACACACAACGAAAACCCTCCTCTTCAGGAAGCACTAGCTACCTAGCCCTTCCTCTTAGTATGTGCTTCTTGATGCACACGTTTCTTGTTTGCCGGCGCTTGTTTATTAGCTCTGTGTGTGTCTACTGGCTTCACTGTTTGTCATTGCAGCCCCTGTTTTGATGTACTTATAGTGTAAAATCTAAGGGAGCCGACTTATTGTACTTTGAACCTGAGCCCTGGTTCTGCTCTTGACTTCTGGTGACTTCTAGTAGTTCTCGTGCTTACCTTGTGGTAATGATCTTATTGTAAGTCGTATTTGGACAAAAGCGTCTGCTGAATGACTGATGTAAGGATTTTGATAGAGAGAGGAACATGAGTCTGTGATGGTGAGGCTGGGGGGGGGGGGGGGTGGAAACCATCACAAAACATGCATTATTATTTTTCATTGTTTACGTTTTCATTTTGTGACGCAAAACTACCTCGACCCCTTAAACCCAGAAAAGCCAGCCTTCGGGGCAGGTCAAAAAAACAACAACAACAGTTTCCTCGGACCCAGACGTTAGAGGAAACCAGAAGACGGCTAACTTTAGCAAAGAGGTTTTATTTGCGTGTTTTCTTTCCCTCGGGTACACCCAGTACTGTGACTGTAGGCCCATTCTTTTTGAATGGGCCTCCTTTTGTCTCCTTGTCATCGTACAGATCTGCCCGTCGGTGTGTTTCCACAGCCGTTGGGGGAAGCGGGAACACGTCGTCTCTCGTTTGATGTTTTGTCTGACGAGCTGACGACCACAAGACTTCCCCATTTTTTCAGATTTCAAATCACTCTGGCAGATGTAACTTGTAGTTCCTCGTTCTGTCAGGACCCTACAACCCTATATATATATATATATATATATATATATATATATATATATATATATATATATTAAGCTAACCGTTGTGTAGTGGGTCGAGAATGTGGCGAGGCGCTTATGCTAATGCCAACGCGTTAACTTGGCTATCCGTTGTGTTTTTCCCGGTGCAGGTCCAGTATGGGGAGTATGTGGTGAGGACCCACCACCTGGAGTACGACGAGGGCGGGATACTGGACATGGACGACCCGCTCTATGAACTGGTGGAGGACAAGGACCGGGTAAGAGGCCTTCTGATTGGGTGGCCCGGTGGACCTCCTGAGCTCCCTCTCAGCCAATAAGCGCTCTCTCTCTCTGCTCTCTCTCTCTCTCTCTCTCTCTCTCTCTCTCTCTCTCTCTCTCTCTCTCTCTCTCTCTCTCTCTACTCTCTCTCTCTCTCTCTCTCTCTCTCTCTCTCTCTCTCTCTCTCTCTCTCTCTCTCTATCTCTCTCTCTCTCTCTCTCTCTCTCTCTCTCTCTCTCTCTCTCTCTCTCTCTCTCTCTCTCTCTCTCTCTCTCTCTCTCTCTCTCTCTCTCTCTCTCTCTCTCTCTCAGCTGAGCTTCTTCATTCTCGCACAGCTGAGCTTCTTCATTCTTGTCTTTCATACCTCATCAGTCAAATGTATTGTATATAATACACTCACTCGTACACACACACACTCTTATATAGATATATCTATATAGACAGGAAGCACTGTTTTCTATTTTTTTCCCAACAAAGAGGTCCTTTTTATATTCTCTCCCCTGGACTAATTTCCCCTAATGCATTGCTAAGGCGTCATAAACCAGCGCTCATCCATATTCATGAGGAGGGGCCGCTGTCCCGGACCAGTGATGAACTACAGACACTTAGTCAGCAGGAAGCGCCCAACTAACAGGAGAACATTTCAGTTTGGGGGGGGAGGGAGTGTGTGTGTGTGTGTGTGTGTGTGTCAAGTAAGACTTCGGCGAAATCCCATTTGCCACCAAAAAAACAACAACAAAATTTAAAATGCAAAAAGAAACAATGGAATTCGGAAAAAGACGGAGAAGAAAGCTATCGTAAATAATTAAAGGGACGAATTCCGTCGGGGTCGCTTGGCCGGGAATATAATTTTTTTTAAATTTGTTGTTGTTGTTATTTGGGGTAATGGAACGCCGGTTCTCCTCCGGTTTTGCGAGGGTTCTACACAAGAATGCGTTTGAATTCACAGAAATTTAACGATTCTTTACGTCCTCGTTACTTTTGTTTTGATGGTAGCGAGAGTTTATAGCCTGGATTTTTCAGGGCCGTGGATCAAATACACACACGCACACACACACACACACTCTAACTTACGAGGCTAGCTTGTGTTTATCTTGTCTTTTTTTCTTCCTCTGGAAATTTTAAATATATGTTTATTTTACCCGGTGCTTCAAATATTGTCTTGGTTGTTTTTCTGACTTTTCCCTCCATTGTTTAGTTTTATTTATATTATATTGACCATCTCCGATTTTAAATTAGCGTCTGGAGACGTGTTTAAATGGAGCTGGTAGGGCGAGTATACTCCAGGTAGGCCGTAGAGTCTTGTCTCCCTGGTAGCTATACTACACCACACCTGGTTCCCGTGACGGTGGACACAACGCTAACAAAGCTAACACGCTATCAGCGTGCTAGCAGCGCAGCCGCCACCGCCGCGGTAGCTTAGATGAATGGGGCCTGCGCCTGAGCATTTATGATTACACATTAGCTTCTTTTGTCTCCCGCGCACGCGTCCTCGCTGCGGGCGAGATTCTATCGTATTGTTTGTCCTTTATGTATTCTCTCCGTTCTTTTAAATGCGTTTGTTTTTCTATTGTTGTGCTATTGTAGCGCCAACCGTGTCCCGCCATCAATCATAGCGGAGAGGCGCTATTGTGAGAGGTGGGGGGAAGGGGGGAGGGGAGGGTGGGGGTGGGGGGGGCTCCTTGCTCAGCGGGGGGGCCCTCCTCTGTTAGCTGCGGATGCTAATGGAAGATAATGGCTGGCTATTTGCGCACGCGAGTGGGAACGGTTAGCGGTGGTGCACACCCACGAAAAGACGGACCTCCTTAATATAGCCCCAAGTAACACACACACACACACACACACACACACACACACACACACACACACACACACACACACACACACACACACACACACACACACACACACACACACACACACACACACAGGCCTGTAGCGCAACATGCTAGCATTAGCGCTTGGTGAAGCAGCGCCGCTGGTGGCTGATGAGGGTCCAGATGAGAGGGCGGCTGTGATTTGATTACCCCACACACACACACACACACACACACACACACACACACCACACACACACACACACACACACACACACACACACACACACACACACACACACACACACACACACACTTTTCATCCTGGCCACCATCCTTTCATGAATATTCATAATTTTATGATGAATGCGGTGGAGAAGGGCAAGACACACACACACACACACACCGGTATTGTAGTCTATCAATGGCTCATTCACTTAATTACACAGACTGATATCCACCGTGTGTCTCTGTGCACGTCAGCATGGAGACTCTCTGAGGTGTCCTGGTATTGACCCGGCAACCCCAGCCCTGACGTTTGCTTAACGGCCCAGAGAGAGATTTACCACCCATGCTCGCTGATGACAGCCGGACACACACACACACACACACACACACACACACACACACACACACACACACACACACACACACACACACACACACACACACACACACACACACACACACACACACACACACACACACACACACACACACACACACACACTGTTTCTATCGTTTCTCTCTTCTTCTTCTTCTCCTCCTTCTTGTCCTCCTCCTTGTTGTCCTCCTCCTCCTTCTTGTCCTCCTCCTTGTTGTCCTCCTCCTTCTTTTCCTCCTCCTCCTTGTCCTCCTCCTTGTTGTCCTCCTCCTCCTCCTTGTCCTCCTCCTCCTTGTCCTCCTCCTTGTTGTCCTCCTCCTCCTTCTTTTTCTTGTCCTCCTCCTTGTCCTCCTCCTTGTCGTCCTCCTCCTCCTCCTTGTCCTCCTCCTTGTTGTCCTCCTCCTCCTCCTCCTTGTTGTCCTCCTCCTTGTCCTCCTCCTTGTTGTCCTCCTCCTCCTTGTTGTCCTCCTCCTTGTTGTCCTCCTCCTCCTCCTCCTTGTTGTCCTCCTCCTCCTTCTTGTCCTCCTCCTTCTTGTCCTCCTCCTCCTCCTCGTCCTTCTTGTCCTCCTCCTTGTTGTCCTCCTCCTCCTCCTTGTCGTCGTCCTCCTCCTCCTTCGTGTCCTCCTCCTCCTTCTTGTCGTCCTCCTCCTCCTTCTTGTCCTCCTCCTCCTTCTTGTCGTCCTCCTCCTCCTTCTTGTCCTCCTCCTTGTTGTCCTCCTCCTCCTCCTTGTCCTCCTCCTTGTTGTCCTTGTCCTCCTCCTCCTCCTTCTTGTCGTCCTCCTCCTCCTTCTTGTCCTCCTCCTTGTTGTCCTCCTCCTCCTCCTTGTCCTCCTCCTTGTTGTCCTTGTCCTCCTCCTCCTCCTTCTTGTCCTCCTCCTCCTTCTTGTCGTCCTCCTCCTCCTTCTTGTCCTCCTCCTTGTTGTCCTCCTCCTCCTCCTCCTTGTCCTCCTTCTTGTCGTCCTCCTCCTCCTCCTTCTTCTTGTCGTCCTCCTCCTCCTTCTTCTTGTCGTCCTCCTCCTCCTCCTTCTTCTTGTCGTCCTCCTCCTTCTTCTTGTCCTCCTCCTTGTTGTCCTCCTCCTCCTCAAGACTGTATCTCCTTGTTCCCGCTGAGTGGATGTGGTAGAAATCACACCCCCGTCTCCCGCCCTCGTCTCTCTCCCGCCGCCGCCGCCCCCCTGCCGGCTAACTAACACCTTCCGTGATTGGCTCAAATTGGTCTCCCGCCGCTTTCGAAAGGGGCCTGGCTCCGCCCCCTTTGTTTGACTCAAGATGGCGGACGCAAGTTTTTTTGCACTCTGATGTCGAATGCCATGACCGCTCGTTGAGGGGTGAGGGTGACGGGGGGGGGGGGGGAAGCTAATTCCGGACACGATTAGCGCCTGCCACAGGACGGTGCTTATACCGCCACTGACACGCGGCGACGTTCACCACAAATAACCCTGTGTTGATGCCCGCTGACCGGCCTACTGTTGGCGGCGGCGCTAGCATAAATGCTAATTTGTTTGCGTGTGTGTGTGTGTGTGGGTGTGTGTGGGTGTGGTGTGGGTGTGGTGTGTGTGTGTGGTAGTGCTACGCTGTCACATTGGTATCTGGGAAAAGGGGAATTAAAGTCGGCGTATTGGCGCCTTTCATAACCAGACTGTCACTTCTCATCACACACACACACACACACACACACACACACACACACACACACACACACACCACACACACACACACACACACACACACACACACACACACACACACACACACCACACACACACACACACACACACACACACACACACACACACACACACACACACACACACACACACACACACACACACACACACACACACACACACACAAGCCAGACATAGCATAACCTAATTTAGTGGAAAGGGTGCAATATTCTCTCTGTCTTTCTCTCCCCCCTCCCTCCTCCCCCCCTCCCCCACACATACCAAATCAACGTCTCATTTCGGGGGGGGGGAAATAAAACCAAGCCGTTGCCGCCATTTTGCCTTTTATTAGCCCATTTTAATTACTGCACATGACTCGCTCCCCTGCTCTGTACTCTGTCTTGTTCTCCTTCTGCTCCCTCTCCCTCTTCTTCTCCTCTTCTCCTCCTCTTCTCTCCATTCCTCCCCTCGCCTCCCCCCTTTCTTTTTTTTATTATTCTATTTTTTTCTCTTCTATTTTCATTTGATTCTCTATTCTCGTAATCCCTGCTCCTTCTTCTTCTTCTTCTTCTGCTCCTTCTTCTTCTTCTTCTGTCCTCTTTTCTCTTCCTTTTCTCCTCATCTCCTCCCTTCCCTCCTCTCTCCCAGTGTGTAGTATAGTCTAACCCGGATCTCCTCCCTTTCTCTGTCTCTCTCTCTTGTCTGTCTGTCTCTGTCTGTCTGTCTGTCTCAGTCAGTCTCTCTCTCTCTTGTCTGTCTGTCTGTCTCTCTGTCTCAGTCAGTCTGTCTCTCTCTCTCTTGTCTGTCTGTCTGTCTCTCTGTCTCAGTCAGTCTGTCTATCTGTCTGTCTGTATGTATCTCTGTCTCGCTCTCTCTCTCTCGCGCTCTCTCTCTCTCTCTCTCTCTCTCGCTCAAAAAAGGGTGCTTTACTAGCATGAGAAACATACGATTACATTGCCAAAGCGAGTGTGGTGTGAAATAAAAAACCCAAAATGACACACGCACATCAAATGAAGGAAACACCGGAATAAAGGAAAGTTTGAACAAGAGTTCAAACAAAATCCAGTGTATATGTAAATAGGAGCAGCTTGTCCCACAACAAGTGTATCTGAATCCACTTGTGAGCCACCTTTTAAAGGACTAAGGCGTCATGGTACTAAGTGATATCACCATCACCTGTAGGGCGTGTGTTATCTCCAGCTATAACGTGGACCACATCGGGGATATCCCCCCCCACTCCCCTCCTCCCCTTCCTTCCTCTCCCCCTCCCTCCCTCTCCTCCCTCCCCCCTCCTCCCCTTCTTCCCTCCCTCTCCTCCTCCCCCCCCCCCCCCCTCGAATTCATTACCCGATAAACGAGCAAACTTGAGTTCAACGAGAGGGAAGGCAAGGTGCATGCTGGGGGCATGTCTTCCCCTGTAGCGGTGGACCAGTACCGTAGAAGGGCCACTAATCTTTATTGAACCGCCTTGACTTTGACTTTGACGCGCCAGGAAGGAGGTTTTGACGAGGTTTTCGTCTCCCCCCCCCCCCCCCCACCCGAACACCCCCCCCCCCCCCTTCCCCTCGACGGGTCTGTTCGACACGACGTTGAAAGGAAATCTAAAAATACCTTTTCGAAAATGACAGCTTTTCCCCCGCGCGCCCGTAAGAGGGGATAGTTGCGTTGAATGGCGGGTGATTGCGAGACCCCGGCCGCCCAACCATCCACCGCCGTGTCTCGCTGATTAGGCGCTTTCTGACACGGCGTCACACACACACACACACACACACACACACACACGCGCGCGTGCTCGCTGGTTCACACCCCACCACCCTCCACCCGTCTTTCACCTCCACCGCCATGCGGGGGGGCGTCTGAACCGGCGCTTTTGGGTTGCCGCGGCAACGGCGTTCTGTCTCTGTGGCGCCTTGTGAATGGACGGTGATGAGCGGGCAGCGTCCGAGGTTCCAAGTGCACAGATGATTACTAACGCACACGGAGGGAGGGGGAGGGTGAGAGACAGAGGGGGAGAGAGAGAGAGAGAGAGGGTAGGGCAGAAAGGGGGAGAGAAGGGGGAGAGAGAGGGAAGGGCAGAAAGAGGGAGGGTGAGGGAGAGAAAGAGGGAGGGTGAGAGGGAGAGGAGAGGGGGAGAGGGGTGTAGGGAAGGGAGGGGGAGTGAGAGGGAGGGGAGAGAGAGAGAGGGAAGGGCAGAAAGAGTGAGGGTGAGAGGGAGAGAGGGGGAAAGAAAGAGAGAGAGAGAGAGGGATAGGGGGAGAGAGGAGAAAGTGAGAGGGGCGGGGAGAGACGGACAGAGGGAGAAAGGGGAAGTGTGTGTCACACGATGGCACCTCCGACAGCCTCCTCAGCAACGGCATCATCACACCACCGCCGCCATTCTCGCCTGTCACGGCAGTAGCATCATCATCATCATCATCATCATCATCTATACATTTATGGCCAAAGCGCAATCCTATGGCGGCGTTGTGAATGCATGGCAGCAGGAGTCATTGCAGGCTTCATAAATAACATTTCAGCCCCCTTGGAACGAGAGAGGGCCCATTCACAGGCCCGTGAAGCGGTTACCCGGGGAAAGCTTTCCGGCCCGTCCTCCGTGTGGTTAGCGTCCTCTACCTGTACAGGTGTGTGTGTGTGTGTGTGTGTGTGTGTGTGTGTGTGTGTGTGTGTGTGTGTGTGTGTGTGTGTGTGTGTGTGTGTGTGTGTGTGTGTGTGTGTGTGTGTGTGTGTGTGTGTGTGTGTGTGTGTGTGTGTGTGCGTGTGCGTCATCGCCTACATCATCGCCGAAAGTTAACGTTAACCCTTTCGGCGCTCTTCCCGCCTCGGCGTTTCTCGAAAGGGGGGGAACGCTCCTCGCCACGTACGTGCGACAACTTAAACGCTAAGACCGAAGTGACGCTCGAAGATTCTATCTATTCGGCACTCTAATTGATTGACATGTATCTATATAAATATGAACTACTATAAATATTATTATTTTTGTTACGCAGTAAGGAATCCCGTAGCAGCGGGCAGTTCGGTTTGATTGATGAAGGTGTTGGGTTCGATTCCCCAATGTCCACAGGCTGTATGTCCTTGAGCCTGCATCCAAACTTCTTATTTTTCCAGCTCATGAACAACCTTACTAAAAGCGTCCGATAACTGGCTAAATGGTCAATTGTAAAACGATGTCCCTTACCAAGAAACTGGTATAATACTGACTATATCTATATCTATATAGATATAGATATAGATAAACAGTATATATTTTGTTCTATTTCAACATTTATTCACCTCAACTCACGATAATAAGATCGGATAACGAGATGTTTAATTTCTGCTCACTCCGGCATCTGAAAAACTCTGCGGTTGTAACTCCCGGGTTTCCGCGACGGGTCCGTAATTAAGCTAGGTGATTAGATTGCGTGTCATCATCAGCCGTGACCTCGATTCTCTCCTCCCTCTCCTCCTCCCCTCCTCCCATCCTCCCTCCCTCTCCTCCTCCCTCCCCTCCTCCCCCCTTTCTCCCTCCCCCCTTTCCCCGCTGCGTTTGATTGTGATTACCGAAGACTCTGCGTGAAACGAGACATCGGAATTATGCCAACGACCTTATTTGACGCGACGTGCCACCTTTTTTAAAGTAAAAAAATCAAATCTAAATGATTTATTCATCCTCTCGGGGGAAAAAAAGGTTTATTTTTACGTATGTATTTTTAATTCTGCGTTGTCACCCTCTTTGACTTTGGCCTTGTGGCCATTTGTCAGATCAGCGAAGCGTGGGGTGTGGATAAGCCCCGCCTTCTTCTTTTAACCCCACCTCTGTACATGATGGAGAACTTATTATTATTCATATTGTTGTAATTATTAATGTTATTATGAAGATTATCAAGATGCCCTCCTTCCTTCCTTCCTGCCTCCCTCCATGCGCTCTCTCGATATCTCAATATCTGTCTGTGTCTGTGTGTGTGTGTGTGTGTGTGTGTGTGTGTGTGTGTGTGTGTGTGTGTGTGTGTGTGTGTGTGTGTGTGTGTGTGTGTGTGTGTGTGTGTGTGTGTGTGTGTGTGTGTGTGTGTGTGTGTGTGTGTGTGTGTGTGTGTGTGTGTGTGTGTGTGTGTGTGTGTGTGTGTGTGTGTGCTCTCTTTCGCTCTCTCTCACTTTATCTCATTCCTCGCTCTATCCTTTTCTCCTTCCCTCCCTCAAACTCTATTACACACACACACACACACACACACACACAGCGACACACACACACACAGAGCTCCTCACACCATGACCTCCGCGTCACCGTCACACCACCCATTAGCTCCTAATGGACCGAAACCGCCGGGGCCTCGAATCTGATCTGTGTGCGTCTGCTTCTGCCTGGCGGGAGACCAAGGGGGGTGAGGAGGTGAGAAGATGGGGAGGAGGGGGAGGGTTGCTACAGGGAGCTGAGGGACAGCTGAACGGGGGGGGTTCATGAAGGGGAGGGTGTTTGTTGTCTATCACCGTGGGGGCTAGGGCCTCCGCGATGGCTGTATTACTGCGGGTTTTTTTGTTGTTTAGTTGTCGGTGTGAAGTACCGTTTTTTTTCGTTTGATTTTATTTGATTAAAAAAAAAATTAATGGTTTCAGTGAAGAGGAAAACGTGATTTGCCAAAAATGGATCCTTCCCACTCATAATGAATCGTATCGCAACCGCAATATCGGTGAAAATAATCGCACTTTAATTTGACGTTTTTTTTAACCATTTATCGCTCAGCCCTGGAAAGTAGCCGGCACATTTGATTGCGTGGAACGGAGACTACAGCGTTCCCAAACCCAGGCCAGGGCGTCGGTCCAAATTGCAGACCGAAAACTGTATTTTAGCTGACATGAATGCCCAAAAAAAAAGAAATGGGTCTCTCGCACATTGCTGAGCTCACATGCTGTTTCTGGTGATGTTATGTTGTTAGAACTCGGTATAGGAGAGACCATTTCTGTTGTATTCTCATAACATCTTAGGGGAGACCATCTCTGCTATATTATCCTGACGTCCTATGAGAGACCATCTGTGTTATATTGTCATAACGTCATAGGACAGACCATCTGTGTTATATTTTCATATGAGAGACCATTTCTGTGTTATATTGTTATAACGTTGCAGGAGAGACCATCTCAGTTATATTGTGGTATGACAATATGACCCTCTAGTCATATTGTTATGACTTCGTGGAGAGACCATCTCTGTTATATTATCATAACGTCTAGGAGAGACCATCTCTGTTATATTATCGTAACGTCTAGGAGAGACCATCTCTGTTATATTATCATAACGTCTAGGAGAGACCATCTCTGTTATATTATCATAACGTCTAGGAGAGACCATCTCTGTTATATTGTCATAACGTCTAGGAGAGACCATCTCTGTTATATTATCATAACGTCTAGGAGAGACCATCTCTGTTATATTATCATAACGTCTAGGAGAGACCATCTCTGTTATTCACGTCTAGGGCCTCTGTTATTATCATAACGTCTAGGAGAGACCATCTCTGTTATATTATAACGTCTAGGAGAGACCATCTCTGTTATATTATCGTAACGTCTAGGAGAGACCATCTCTGTTATATTATCATAACGTCTAGGAGAGACCATCTCTGTTATATTATCATAACGTCTAGGAGAGACCATCTCTGTTATATTATCGTAACGTCTAGGAGAGACCATCGGTTATATTATCGTAACGTCTAGGAGAGACCATCTCTGTTATATTATCGTAACGTCTAGGAGAGACCATCTCTGTTATATTATCGTAACGTCTAGGAGAGACCATCTCTGTTATATTATCGTAACGTCTAGGAGAGACCATCTCTGTTATATTGTCGTAACGTTGTAGGAGAGACCATCTCTGTTATATTGTCGTAACGTTGTAGGAGAGACCATCTCTGTTATTTTATAACATCGTAGGAGAGACCATCTGTGTTATTTTATAACATCGTAGGAGAGACCATCTCTGTTATTTTATAACATCGTAGGAGAGAGCATCTCTGTCTAATTTTCATGTCATAGGAGAGACCATCTCGGTCTTATTCGACCTGACGATAACTGAGGAGTTACGTAACCCAGAGAATGTAGGTTCCCTCCTAGATTAGATTAGATTAGATTAGATTCAAATGTGTTGTCATTGCACAGCACAAGTACAGTACATCGAAAGACATTTGGCATCTAACCAGAGTGCAAATATTGCAGTAAAGTGCAGGGTAATATATAATGTACAGTTGTTGAATAATATGTAAAAACAGTCTACTAAAAAAAAATACTCAAATCTGGTTTACAACAACAACAACGTCTATTACTTATAGAGTAGGTATGAGATATGAGCAGAATCCTAAATATATAACCGGTAGTGAGCAGGGGTACGCAGTTTTATCAAAAGATAAATGTGTAT
This sequence comes from Muraenolepis orangiensis, assembly GCA_027704905.1. Taxonomy (NCBI): domain Eukaryota; kingdom Metazoa; phylum Chordata; class Actinopteri; order Gadiformes; family Muraenolepididae; genus Muraenolepis; species Muraenolepis orangiensis. The sequence goes on from CM051009.1 coordinate 11,445,673, forward strand.
ACATATATATGTAAACTATAAATATGTAAACTATAGGTAGAGAGGTGCCCTAACCTGCCGCTGCTATGGTTACAAGCTGAATGACAATACAATAAAATGAGTAAATACTGAAGACCGGACCACTCCATTAACACCAAGAGCTGGTGTTCAATGGTAGTCGATTGGAGGTATTGGCCTGCTAATGATTTGGTTGCCGAACCTTTAGTCGTGCGTGCGTGCGTGCGTGCGTGCGTGCGTGCGTGCGTGCGTGCGTGTGCGTGCGTGCGTGCGTGCGTGCGTGCGTGCGTGCGTGCGTGCGTGCGCCCGAAGTCAGTCAATTGTATTGTCCCGGTTTGTGAATTAAATTGCTCTTGTACTAAATAATTTAGAGCAATAAACTCTTCTTTATGTTTATACATACATATATGTATGAATCCAACCCACAGGCATCAGCCACCTCAGCAGGTTTCCTTACACACACACACACACACACACACACACACACACCACACACACACACACACACACACACACACACACACACACACACACACACACACACACACACACACCACACACACACACACACACACACACACACACACACACACCCAGCATGCTTTACCACACCGAGGGCCCCCGCCCCCCACCCCCTGGAGGTTTGGTGGGCGAGCGTCGGCGATAAACGTTGACGTTTACGTCGTGATTTAAATGTTGACTGTTGGAAGTGGAAAGGAAACATTCAAGGAAAACCCTAATTCTCCATCTATCCGTGATCCGTCTGCACGGCGGTCCTGTGTGGGCTCTCAGAGACACACACGTCAGGGAGGAGCTACTTCAGAACGCTCTTCTTTTTATTGTTTTTGGGCATTTATTTTTATTTCTTCCATTTAAAAAAAAAATGTTGTTCTTTCTCTCTCTCTCTTTCTCTCTACCTCTTTATTCTCTCTTCCTCTCTCTACCCTTTTATTCTCTCTCTCTGTTTCCCTTTTTTCTCTCCCCTCCTGTCTCTCCATCTTCTCTATTTTCCTTTTCTCTCTCTCACCCCCCCCCCTCTCTCCTTCTCTATTGCCTTCCCCCCCCTTCCCTCCCTCTCTCCCCCCCTCTCTCCTTCTCTATTGCCTTCCCTCCCCCTCTCTCCCCCCCCTCTCTCCTTCTCTATTGCCTTCCCTCTCCCCCTCTCCCCCCCTCTCGCCTTCTCTATTGCCTTCCCTCCCCCTCTCCCCCTCTCCCCCCCTCTCCTTCTCTATTGCCTTCCCTCCCCCTCTCCCCCTCTCCCCCCTCTCCTCCCCTCTCCCCCCCTCTCTCCTTCTCTATTGCCTTCCCTCCCTCCCCCCTCTCCCCCCTCTCTCCTTCTCTATTGCCTTCCCTCCCCTCTCCCCTCTCCCCCCTCTCTCCTTCTCTATTGCCTCTCTCCCCCCCCTCTCCCTTCCCTCTCTCCCCTCCCCTCTCCCCCTCTCTCCTTCTCTATTGCCTTCCCTCCCCCTCTCCCCCTCTCCCCCCCTCTCTCCTTCTCTATTGCCTTCTCTCCCCCTCTCCCCCTCTCCCCCCCTCTCTCCTTCTCTATTGCCTTCCCTCCCCCTCTCCTCCCCTCTCTCCTTCTCTATTGCCTTCCCTCTCCCCCTCTCCCCCCTCTCTCCTTCTCTATTGCCTTCCCTCTCCCCCTCTCCCCCCCTCTCTCCTTCTCTATTGCCTTCCCTCCCCCTCTCCCCCTCTCCCCCCTTCTCTCCTTCTCTATTGCCTTCCCTCCCCCCTCCTTCCCCCTCCCCCTCTATCTCATTCTCCCCCGGCCTTCGGGCATGTGTGTGATTTATGAACAGTTTACTCTCTCTCTCTCTCTCTCTCTCTCTCTCTCTCTCTCTTTATGAGTGTGC
>CM051009.1:11450025-11465025 GCA_027704905.1 Muraenolepis orangiensis
GTTAGTCTAGTGATACTCATAGGCCTGCAGTAAACGCATAACTTACTACTTAGTACTACTTAGTATGTGTAGTACTACACATACTGTAGTATTCTAGTAACGTGGAGCTCTGTGAACAAGTGGCCATAGACACTGCATACGCTACATACGGTTACGTTCCCCAGCAGACTACATAAATATACACTACACTTAATATACACTAAATACATACATATACACTACTTACATACATACATAGGCACTACATACATACATATTATATACTGTACATACATAGGCACTACATACATACATACATAGGCACTACATACATACATACATACATATATATATACACTACAAACATACATTGATGTATGTAGTGTATATGTATACACTACATACATCAATACGTACATACATAGTCACTACATACATACATACATACATCAATATGTACATGCATAGTCACTACATACATACATACATACATCAATATGTACATACATAGTCACTACATACATACATACATACATACATACATATACACTACATACATCAATATGTACATGCATAGTCACTACATACATACATACATACATACATATACACTACATACATCAATATGTACATGCATAGTCACTACATACATAGGCATTCATATTCCAGGCACACTTGGCACACCCATGCATGATTTAGAATGAACACATTTTAGATAAACACACACACACATACCACACACACCACACACACACACACACACACACACCACACACACCACACACACACACACCACACACACACACACACACACAGCTAGTCTAGTCACGTTGTCCAGGACCTTGGTAGCCCCGGCCGGCGTGATTGGCTGACAGTTGGAACATGACACGTGTGTGTGTGTGTAAGCTTCTTCTTTGTGTCTGTTGTATTTCTGTGTTTAAGTTATGTCAGTGGGGGTGTGTTCTGTTTGTAGGTCTGGGTGCAGTATTTCTGTGTGTGTGCCTTGCACAAGTGTGCTTTGTGTGTCTCGTGTACATGGGTGTGTTGTGTGTGTGTATTGTTTGCATGTAGGTGTGTTGCGTGCATGTCCACTGGTCGCATTGCACCTGTGTGTGTGTGTGTGTTGTATTGTGTGTGTGTGTGTGTCTTACCCTAACCGTAACCCTATGCATTTGTGTGTGGTTGTATGTATGCATGCATGTACTGTATGTATGTGTGTGTGGGTTGAATTTGTGCGTGTGTGTGTGTGTGTTATGCTAATGAGACAAAGGGTCATATGATTCAAATGTGTTTGACACACCGCCCACCCCCCAGACCCATATCAATTTCCCCTCCCCTCGTGGCGCACGGGGACCAATAACAAGGCAATTTGTTCCACGGAATACTAATCACAAAGAGAGGCACAGAAACGACAGAAACAATCCCTCAAATACCCACCTCTGCTTTCTAACTGGAGCTTAATACTGTGTGTGTGTGTGTGTGTGTGTGTGTGTGTGTGTGTGTGTGTGTGTGTGTGTGTGTGTGTGTGTGTGTGTGTGTGTGTGTGTGTGTGTGTGTGTGTGTGTGTGTGTGTGTGTGTGTGTGTGTGTGTGTGTGTGTGTGTGTGTGTGTGTGTGTGTGTGTCAATCTTGATTGAATCCGTCCCCCCGTCATAATTATTCAAAGGCTTCCATTTTCAGACCTCCCATTTTCTGTGTCTGTGTTTTTTTTTTGGGGTTTGTTTTTTCTCCCTTGAAACCAAATGAATTAGCGTGTGGTGGTGGTCTCTACCTGGCTATCTCCGGGCCTTTAATCCGTCCTGATTATCTGTAACCGTGATTCGTGACGGCCGCATCTGTGGTGTTTTTTTTGGTTTTCCCGGCTCGATGAACTGAGTTTGTTGTCGGGCGTCACCAACCAACACCAAGTGTGTCTGTCACAGCCAGAGGGTGAGAGTACAGGACAATAACGCCTTAAAAGAAAAATAGGAACACTTATATTTTCAGGAATGTTTTCGTAGTGGCTGCCGCTAGCTATTATTAGTCTTATCGATTGGTCGAACGATTATTTTATCAATTCATCTAACATTCGTGTTCGGGCCCAAAAACCCCATGCATTTCATTCAGATGGCTTTGACTGAGAGCAAGATAAAAATCGAATTAATCCTCATTATTTAGCATTGTCATTCTTAATGTAAGATGTATAAATATTCCTTATATGTTCCTTTTAATTAATCCTTGAGTTATATCGATAACAAGTATTCAAATGTTATACGTAGGCCTATAGTCCTAAAATAGTTCCAGCAATCTTTAGTTTAGATCTGTATGTGTCGAGGGGAGCCAACCCAATGATGCAGCCACTGTGAACGCAGCAATTCCGCTTGTGATATCGAAGTCATCGTTTCAACGAATTAAATTGAACAAATCGCATTTTACCAATACAAACCCCCAAAAAAAATGCCTTGATTAAAAAAATATTGCCAACTGTTTTAAAACGACGAAGCCAGTGTTCCAAATATAAAATCGGTTGCTCAAGTAGCAGAACTGTATTCCGAGATTGTGTAACATTTGGCAGCGAAAGCAACTCGACGAAAACTGATGACCGAGCGTTTCTTTTTCCTCTTCCTTTTTTTTTGTTTCTGTATTTTGAAACAGTAACTGCTGCAGTGTGACTACTTTCGCAATCAACACTCTCCTATGTACACACACTGTATAGCTCCCGCTGTGAAACGTTGGCGACCAGTGCTAACTAGCTGAGCTCAGGAGGCTGGCGCCGACCCAAAAGTCCCTGAAAAGCGTCTTTAGCATCGCTAAAGCTACGAAATGTGTGTGCTGCATACACGGATGATCCGTTTATACGCCCATGTGAGCCACTGTACTTTTTCCCGGAATGAATGAATTGTTTTGTATATTTTTTGTTTTGTATTCCGTCTTTCAGTTTGGATTCTTCGTGCGGCTGGCTGCCGAGGTTGCGTTAGGTCTGGCGATGTTTTTCAGCATCTGGTTACTTTTGAGCGTTTATTTTTGATACACCCACGTCCATTTCTTTACACTTAAAGTTATTCCTAGAGAGGGACAGACGTCAACTTTCTTTGGTCTTTGGTTTGATATGAATATCGATACTGATTGCCATGCTATGTCCTGGGCTATGACCGCATGTAATACACAGGCCTCCGGGGTTGTCTCCCCCCTGTATAGTCTCGCTTTGCTAGACATCTGGGACTGTCTCCTCGAGACGTTCCAGCGCCAAAACCATCAGCGTAATTGGCTTTTAAGGAGCCGCCATTAGCATTTGCACATGCTAACGCTAACTCTCTCACCTCTCCCCACGCTCCACACCCCACTACCCCCACCCCCCATGCGCGTGCACACACACACACACACACACACACACACACACACACACACACACACACACACACACACACACACACACACACACACACACACACACACCCTTCCTGTCAGCGGGAGGTGTTGACAGACACACACATACGCGTTCATACACGCACACATGCTTATACACGCACACTACATTACAGTCATTTAGCAGACACTTTTGTCCACAGCGACTTACAATAGTGCTTTCATCAAAAGTGGGTAAGAGAACAACTCCTAGTCACCAGAAATGCGTTTAATTCCTAACACAAACACACACACACACACACACACCACCCCCGTCCTAGTGTAGATTACTACATCAACTTGAATCCGTGCTAGTGTAAATGTATCAAGTTGTGTGTTGTGTGGATTACTTCATCAACTTCTGTCTCTCTCTGTGTGTGTGTGTGTGTGTGTGTGTGTGTGTGTGTGTGTGTGTGTGTGTGTGTGTGTGTGTGTGTGTGTGTGTGTGTGTGTGTGTGTGTGTGTGTGTGTGTGTGTGTGTGTGTGTGTGTGTGTGTGTGTGTGTGTGTGTGTGTGTGTGTGTGTGTGTTGTGTGTGTGTGTGGTGTGTGTGTGTGTGTGGTGTGAGACTGTGTGGTACAAGACGAGCTCCTCTATCCTCCTGTGTGTGTGTGTCAGTATAAGGAGAGATGGATACGGTTAATTTTGCTGTGTGGAGGCTGCAGGGCAGCGGACCCGGGACCCACTTTAATATCGTTGCCGCGGCTACGGAGGAACGAGCCAATCGAATCACTGGGAAAACCAGGGATGAGCCTCGCTCAACCAGGGCTTGTTTTGTTCACACGCCACACTTCCTGTGTGTGTGTGTGTGTGTGTGCTTGTGATTGAGTCTCTTGGTTTGACCAAAGGATGATTGTGTGTGTGTGTGTGCGTGTGCGTGCGCTTATAGGCTTTGAGACAAAAACAGAGAATAAAGTTGAGAGGGAGGGAGCGAGAGAGAGAGGGAGCGAGAGAGAGAGGGAGGGATGAGGGAGTGGGAGAGAGGAGAGAGAGAGGGAGGGATGGGGAGTGGGAGAGAGAGGGATGGGGGAGTGGGAGAGAGGGTGAGAGAGGGTGAGAGAGAGTGAGAGAGAGTGAGAGAGAGTGAGAGAGTGAGTGAGTGAGTGAGTGAGTGAGTGAGAGAGAGAGAGAGAGAGAGAGAGAGGAGAGAGGAGAGAGAGAGAGAGAGGAGAGAGAGAGAGAGAGAGAGAGAGAGAGAGAGAGAGAGAGAGAGAGAGAGTGAGAGAGAGAGAGAGAGAGAGAGAGAGAGAGAGAGAGAGAGAGGAGAGAGAGAGAGAGAGAGAGAGAGAGAGAGCCTGAAAAGCATCCATCACTCCCACCTCTCTGGAAATCCTATTGTTCCCCCACACCCACTTGTTTCCCCGCCTCAACAAACGGAACTAAATATATAAACCCCTGCACCGCCATAACCAAACACAAACAAACCCATAAAGTCAACGTTTGTCGCCATGCGTGTGGTTGGCCTCCTCCTCCTCCTCCTCCTCCTCCTCCTGCTTCTTCTTCTTCTCTACTTCCTTCTTGTTTTTCATTTTATCCACCGGCTCCGTTCGCTGTCTGCCGTCAAACCGTCATTTCCTTCGCCAGAAGCGCCTTAATAACACCGTCACGGCGTTGAGCGGCCATTTATCAAACACGCACGAAAGCACGCACGCACGCTCATGCGCTCATGCGCGCACACACACACACACACACACACACACACACACACACACACACACACACACACACACACACACACACACACACACACACACACACACACACACACACGTCCTATCCGTCATGCCATCATGTGCCTTCTTAAATTATAATTGTTTGTCGACCCTCCCCTCCCTGTGCCACCGCCGTGGTAATATCGACTCTCTCTCTCTCTCTCTCTCTCTCTCTCTCTCTCTCTCTCTCTCTCTCTCTCTCTCTCTCTCTCTCTCTCTTCCCCCCCCCCCCTTGTTGGGCTGGCGTGTCATTGTGTTTGACAGCTCCTCATCCGCCTGTCGCATCTCATTTGACATTGCGGGTTTCGTACTGACACACACCTGGCGTTTGTTTATTTGTGTTTGTGTGACGGTATATATATGTGTGTGTGATTGGCTAAACCATAAATCTAGTCTGGTGACAGTTTGTGTCTGCTTGTTATTTCGTGTCACTCTCCCGGGGTGTCTGTCTCCCAGGGTAACCGTCTGTCTCCCGGGGTACCGGTCTGTCTCGCGGGGTAACCGTCTGTCTCCCGGGGGAACCGTCTGTCTCGCGGGGTAACCGTCTATCTCCCGGGGTACCGGTCTGTCTCCCGGGGTAACCGACGTCTGTCTCCCGGGGTACCGACCGTTACCCCGGGAGAGCGGTCTGTCTCCCAGGGTAACCGTCTGTCTCCCGGGGTAACCGTCTGTCTCGCGGGGTAACCGTCTATCTCCCGGGGTACCGGTCTGTCTCCCGGGGTACCGATCTGTCTCCCGGGGTAACTGTCTGTCTCCCGGGGTACCGACCGTTACCCCGGGAGAGCGGTCTGTCTCCCGGGGTAACGGTCTGTCTCCCGGGACACCGACCGTTACCCCGGGAGAGCGGTCTGTCTCCCGGGGGTGTTACCGGTCTGTTTCCCGGGGTAACGGTCGGTCTCCCGGGGTTGTTACCGGTCTGTCTCCCGGGGTAACCGTCTGTCTCCTAAGGTACCGGTCTGTTTCCCGGGACACCGACCGTTACCCCGGGAGACCGGTCTGTCTCCCGGGGTAATGGTCTGTCTCCCTGGGTAACGGTCGGTCTCCCGGGACATGTCCCGTTACCCCGGGGTAACGGGAAATTTGGCGTGAGCTGGGGAGGAGAAGCGAAGCGGCGTGAGTCTGATAAGTCGCTGAGAAGCGGAACCGCGGACGCAAAGTCCTCCTGAATTTGTAAAGGTGCGCAAAGTCCAGAAAAACGCTATATGAACTTGAATGTATTATTACTCGTATTATTAGTATTTTCAACGGAGCCTTTAATAATAACGGAACTCTACTTAAAAGAACCGAGAACGTACATGTTAAGGTATATTGTACATGTGTATTACTGTGAGTTGAGTTGATATTGCGTGTGTTTTTCAAGACTGTTATATGTGATGTATAACTGTGGTTTAATTGGATATAATAACCTAAAGTAGGATAATAGCTTCATTGAAAGTGAAACTTAGTTTATTCGTTTATTATTATATTGTCAAATTAGGCTCTATTTCTAAATGAGGACATATATAAAGACAAATACTTAATGAGTCATAGTTGCGCATTCTCTTTAAATAGCGAACTAAAATAGGAAATGAACATTCAAACAAAGGCTTAAGTGAACCTATTGATTTATGGGTTTTGATTAAGGTTTTTTTTTATTTGGAATTCACTGAATTGTTTGAAGGCTCCCAGTTGTTTCTATGAATTGCATTTATCCAGGCCTCTCGCTTTGCTTCTCATTCTGAATCCTCAGGAACTATATACTAGAACCCTTTGAAATCGCTTTGTGCAACCCATAGCACAACAACTTGCCGGCATTATGCCTAAAGAAATGTTTTATTTTCTATCATACTATTCTAACGTCCGGAAAGTCTTATTCCTAGCTAACGTCGGGGACCTCAAAGTCCAAGCTAACGTCCGGGGACCTCAACGTCCTAGCTAACGTCCGGGGACCTCAACGTCCTAGCTAACGTCCGGGGACCTCAACGTCCTAGCTAACGTCCGGGGACCTCAACGTCCTAGCTAACGTCCGGGGACCTCAACGTCCTAGCTAACGTCCAGGGACCTCAGCGTCCTAGCTAACGTCCGGGGACCTTAACGTCCTAGCTAACGTCGGGCACCTCAAAGTCCTAGCTAACGTCCGGGGACCTCAACGTCCTAGCTAACGTCCGGGGACCTCAAAGTCCTAGCTAACGTCCGGGGACCTCAACGTCCTAGCTAATGTCCGGGGACCTCAACGTCCTAGCTAACGTCCGGGGACCTCAAAGTCCTAGCTAACGTCCGGGGACCTCAACGTCCTAGCTAACGTCCGGGTACCTCAACGTCCTAGCTAACGTCCGGGGAGCTCAACGTCCTAGCTAACGTCCGGGGAGCTCAACGTCCTAGCTAACGTCCGGGGAGCTCAGCGTCCTAGCTAACGTCCGGGGACCTTAACGTCCTAGCTAATGTCGGGGACCTCAAAGTCCTAGCTAACGTCCGGGGACCTCAACGTCCTAGCTAACGTCCGGGGACCTCAACGTCCTAGCTAACGTCCGGGGACCTCAACGTCCTAGCTAACGTCCGGGGACCTCAACGTCCTAGCTAATGTCCGGGTACCTCAACGTCCTAGCTAACGTCCGGGGAGCTCAACGTCCTAGCTAACGTCCGGGGAGCTCAACGTCAGTAGCTTAGCGACTCCTGGACATAAGGTTCTGGGTTCGATTCCCGCGTTGTACTTGAAGAGATACCTTGAGAAAAACGGCCTGAGGTCGGGTAGAAGACGCGTGTCCTGAAATGTCATTTGAAACTAAAATAATGACATACATTGTGTTTTAGTCATTTATTGCATCAAATGCGTGAACGCTTGTTGCTTTGAGCTCTGAAATTGCATGTTTTTCTTTCTTGTATCACTATAAAATGAATACTTTAACTACTTTTAGTTGAGGTTCCAATTTTTACCACCAGGTAGAGCTTTATGCCCCGCGACCACTGCCAAAATGTACAAGAACCCTATTGATTCCAACATTTGCCACAAGGGGGGCGTTTTAAGACGTGAAGATCCCATTTTCCGCTGTATTTCGAGAATCGATGGTCCGATTGACCTCAAGTTGAGCTAAAGTGACAGGTCTGGACCTGAGGTTGTTACTTATCTGCCTCCCAGGATCCACATGTTGCCACTAGGTGGACCTTTCTAACAACACATTAGATGGTAATGAAATTAGCACAAACCTACAACATATGACCAAGGGTTATGCATGTGTAAGGCCTTTATCTAAATTAAATGGGTGTCATCGCGTATAGAGGGCCGGTTAGGCAAGGCATTTTAAGGTCTCTTTGGCGACTGTAACTTGCGATGGGGACTTCGACATAATTTATTTGTTTCATATACCAGTGATTGGGTGAACCTGATGGGTTCATCAAAAATGTAAATCCAGGCTGTGGCTCCATCTGAATTTATTAGGACCTGATTGATCTGATTGCAGTGGAGCTTTAACCTATTGGGTCTCTGGCTCTCTCTCACTCTTTGTCTTTCTCTCCTCTCATTGTGTCTCTCTTCTCTCTCTCATTGTGTCTCTCTTGTGTTGTCTCTCTCCCTCTTGCTTGTGTCTCACTCTCTCTCGCTGCTCCAACTCATCAATTCACACACACACACACACACACACACACACACACACACACACACACACACACACACACACACACACACACACACACACACAGTAGCGTAGCATGTAAAAGCTCTCTGATTGCGCATGGGCCTCTGGGTCTTGTGTGAGTGTAAGGGATCGTTACGGTGTGTAATGCAAGCTGTACCTATGTGTGTTTGCGTTGCCGCGCTGACCCAATCCGCAGCACACACGCACACACACACCTGCCCTTTCTTTGTTTAGTGTATTTGCACACCGAGATTGAAAAAGCCACACGATCCATGACTCTAACTTGACTCTGTGTGTTTCGTGTGTGTGTGTGTGTGTGTGTTCTGTTCTGTGTGTGTGTTGTCCTTCTCATCTCCCAGCTGGTGGCCGTGTTCGAGGAGATCCCGCGGGGTGCAGCGTCCAGCCCAGGCAGCAGCGTCTCCTCGTCCAATGGGCGCTTTAGCCCCGCCCAAGCCCCCGCCTCCATGCCGGAGTTCCTCCCCCAGTACACCACCCACTTCATACCACAGCAGCCAATCAGGGCGGAGATTGAGGTCAACGAGGCGGTGCTCAAAAGCAGTAAGTGTCTGCCCGATTAAAAACAAAACTTTCTCCGTCGGGGTTTACTTACTTTGATTGACTTACTTTAGTTTTCATTTTAAACTATGTTTGTCGGTTACTCTTATCGGTTCATCATTTATTCCGTTTTATGTCCTTAAAGGAGCAGTACCGACTATTGAGCGCACCTGAATATAAGCCGCACCCACTGGATTTTTTAAAAATACTTATTTTGAACATAAATAAGCCGCACATGTCTATAAGCCGCAGGTACCTACCGGTACATTGAAACAAATGAACTTTACACAGGCTTTAACGAAACACGGCTTGTAACAAAAATCGCCGTCCAAAGTCATTGGTCACTATCTTCCTCCTCCTGTGCACTGAAACCACTGAAGTCATCTCCTTCGGTGTCGGAGTTGAATAGCCTCAGAATGGCTTCAACCCATGTTGGATCCCTTTTCATTGTTCTCTCTCTCTCTCTCTCGCTCTCGCTCTCGCTCTCGCTCTCGCTCTCTCTCTCTCTCTCTCTCTCTCTCTCTCTCTCTCTCTCTCTCTTAAATAGTGGGATGCACGCGCGGGTATCCTACGCGCAACACACACACAGTCAATTCCTCACGCTGCAGTTTCCAACGTCTTTATCATGGACTCATTAAGACCCAGCTCCCGTGCAGCAGCTCTATTTCCTTTTCCAACCGCCAGATCGATTGCCTTCAACTTGAAAGCTGCATCATGTGCATTTCTCCGTGTCTTTGCCATGATGAGGGTGACAAATTGTCTACCGTAATCACAATGATGGGAAGTTTGAGCGCGCTCGATTTAATCTAAACAGGAAACTAAAAAGTTACATTGTTTCACCTTAACCCGTTTCATTGGTCTAATGAAAGCTTCATGCCGCCAAAAAACTGAGCACCGAGCACAGAATGTGTTTTTTTGCTCAGTTTTTTGACGGCATGAAGTTTGTGAAAGCGGGGAAAATCCATAAATTAGCCGCGTCATTGTTTAAGCCGCGAGGTTCAAAGCGTCGGAAAAAAGTAGCGGCTTGTAGTCCGGAAATTACGGTAAGCACATTTTCCACCAACAGACAGTAATAGTATATGTTATTTTATTTTGTAAAGTATTACATTTCACAAAGCGAGATCAATATGTAGATGTCTAAAGCTGTAAGTGGCAGATGTTTGGTGCTCAACTAATCCGTTAATACGATTCTATTGAGTCAATAATAAATCTGCACGTCAACTTGGAATTCCTAGTCTGAACCTCTGGTATGATTTCTCAATGCCTGTTGTTTCAACATGACTACCCACATAGTATACAGTGAGAACAAATATACAATTTTTACGATTGTAGGAATTTGAACTTTTTGACACATTTATTATTTATTTCACAGACCAATGAGACACATTCAAATACAAATTCAGTAGTTAAGGCCATATAAGTAAACGTTGATGTTGTTCTAAGCTGTTTTAATAGTACATTTCTAAGTATGGTAGCTCACAAATACCTTTAGCTTTATAAACGCAACACAAAGTTTAGCGTCAACATCCATGTTTTTCCGACTTTGTAGCTCGAACGCAGGTATGTCGGAGGTGATGTGTTTCCCACTTCCGACTATAAAAAGAAAATGTACTATCCTGCCTATTTAGTCAATTTTACCGTTCGATCTGAGGACGACCTGTGGAGGTCTGTATTTCCACATCTGGCACAACACCTGAGCGACTCATCTCCAATCAACACTCCCTGTCTTCAACTGTTGAAACAAAAGTGTGAAAGAGAAGCATTCTGGGTAAGCTGAAATAGTAAGGATACATTCTGTTACAACACACGGACGTAAAAGTAGCACGAAATAAATTTGGCTGCAGTTTCCGAAAGTTCTCAGGCTGGTTACCTCGTTAAGATGCAGCGAAATCTAACTGCATTACAATTCGTGTGTGTGTGTGTGCGCCTGCACCTTGTTCTTATACGTTTTCCCGCCCTCTTCGGTCGGTCTCTCTCTCACACACCCCACCACCCCCCCCCTCTGCATTTCACTTTCTTTCTTTCTCTTTCAAGCGTTCATATTTACATGAAGAGCCATGTCTGTGTTGTTGTGTTGCTGGCATTCAACATTGACTAGTAAACCGTTAGTTTACACAGTTTGGGCTGGTGAGAGTCCCGTCTGTCTGTCTTCTCCGTCTGTCTCTGTCTCTCTCTGTCTGTCTTCTCCGTCTGTCTGTCTCTCTCGGTCTGTCTTCTTTGTGTGTCTTTTTGTCTTGTCTGTCCTTCTCTCATTCAGTCTTATTGTATCCCATCTGTCAGCTGTGGAATGACTCACACACACACACACACACACACACACACACCACACACACACACACACACACACACACACACACACACTCACACACACACACACACAGGCCTCTACCCTCTCTGCCTTGCCCGCTTCCTCACCCCTGGTGTGTGCACTAATGCCCCTGACCCCCACCTCCATCACTGACGCCGACTCACCCCCATCCACTCCCCCCCGCTCTCTCCCCTGCCACTCCCCCCCCCCCCCCCCCCCTCTTGCTCTCTCCATCCCCCTCAAACACCTGCCAGTCAGCCAGCCAGCGAGTCAGCAGGCACCCAGACCATGACCCATTAGACCCCTCCCCCCAACACTCTCTCTCCCCCACTGCCTCTCTTTCTCCCCCCCTCCATTCTTTAGGGATCCTCTCCCCGTTAGGCACGGTTCCGCCGCTAACTAGATTAGCACCGCGGCACCCCTGTTAGCATAGCCCGCGGTGTGCGGCAGACCCCTTGATGAATGGCATCCCTTTCTTAGTATTTTTTTGTTTTGTTTTTCTCAAACATACACCGACACACACACACACATGAGCACACACATGGGCGCACACATATGAGCACACACACACACACACACACACACACACACACACACACACCACACACACACACACACACACACACACACACACACACACACACACCACACTCCTGCCCCGCTGAACCCTGACTAAGTTAGTTATGGGGTGACCCTGCGTCGCCCTCCTGCGCAGACCGAGACTGATGCAATAAGCCACCTTTTGTCATTTAGATACACACACGCACACGCACGCACACGCACACACACGTGTGCAGGTTAAACAACGATGCACTAAAACTAGCCTGCTACTTTAATCTATTAGTATTCAGTGTGTGTGTGCGTGTGTGTTTCTCTAGATGACAAAAGGGTTCTCCATTTGCATTTAGTCTTTTGTTCCCTAACAAGAGTTAGTTTTATTCGACTCTCGGCCACTTTACGTCCCGGCGTGTCTGTCGTTCCCCATGAAATCTGTGTGTGTGTGTGTGTGTGTGTGTGTGTGTGGCAGGAAGAGGAAGCAGGGAACATATTTACTGTTACCCCTCCCTCTATCCCCGGGTGTTTTTTCCATTTTTTTTTCCGTTCACCATGAAAGTCACATTGGTGCTCGTAAGGATGTGGAGGAATAAGATCATATTCTCTCTATTGTTGAACTCCTCCACCTTAGAAGGACAAAGCTGTCTGTGTGCTTGTGTAGATATGTGTGTGAGTGTGCATGAGGGGCAGAGAGAGATATGCTTGCCTGTGTGTGTGTGTGTGTGTGTACATGTGAACCCTCCTGTTTGCCTTCAGATCAGGTTGAATGGGTTGTTTTAACAGGCAGATTGTCTCTCTCTCTCACACACACACACACACACACACACACACACACACACACACTCCCAGGAAGAGTCCTTATCTCTTTTGGCACCTGAGGCCAAGGCAGGTCTATCGATCGCCATGGATACTCGTAAACACGGACACCTGGCAAACACACACACACAACAAAGAAAGGATGAAAATACTAAAATAACCTTCCCCAGCCTCTTGCTTTGAGGGAAAAACACAAGCCCCTCATTGTTCTGCCGTTACATAAGAAGCATAGTTCTACCACCTGTGACCGGGCCGTACACTCAGAACCTCTCCTTCCTTCTTGAAGAAAGGCCCAGGAACACGCAGCCTGGGTTCAATGTGTGCCAGTGGACAGTTGGCATTTCTTCAAAAATAAAAAACGGCCGCGGCTCGTAACCGCTTCAATCTTGACCGAAACGGCCTCGAACGTCATTTAAATTAACGTGTTTAGGAACTTGAGTGTTTCTAGCGGCTCTTTTCTCCAGACGGAGACGGTGTCCTCATTATCCGTCTGCTTACCGTTCATGTTTGTGTGTGTTTGTTCTTGTTGACGTGTGTGTGTTTGTTTTTGTTTTTGATAATCTGGTGTTTGTTTGTTGTGTTTTTTTTTTGTTAAGGTGTGTTTGTTTGTGTTTTTGTCGCCGTGTGTTTGCATCTCCGGGAGGGGAGGGGGGGGGGGGGGGGGGGGGGTGTTGAGAACAAGGTGTCCCGACATAATTGACATTCGACATCCTCACAAAAATGTTTCCGTGCCGTCGACGGCGAGGGTCACGCCACTGCGGCGACTTCTCTCTCTCTCTCTCTTTCCTCCCCTCGGTGCCTCCCGCCCGGAGGGTTACACGTGTCGCTCTGCTGTTTTTTTTTGTTGTGTTTTTTCCCCCAGCGAACGCTTTAAAATAGCCGCTCACCTGCTGGCCTTTGACGGCGTCCCCGGCGACGGCGGTTTGATCCGTGACCGACCTCTCTGTGGCCACTTCGACCCGACAGGTTTATTTGTGGCACGCGGGTGCAATGCATTGTGGTTCGCCGCGTTCCTTTCTCTCCAGGAGGAATAGTACTTGTCAATTGTTTTGGGTGGGGGGGGGGGGGGGGGGGGGGTAAAAGGGAGCATTTGGTTTAATAATAACTTTTGAGCTTTTCGGGGATTTAGTCATGGCATACATATTCGTTGTTGTTTTAGTGCCACCTAGTGGATGCAATAATCCCGAAGTTTTCTTGCATTCTATTATGCATTTACGACAACGCTGTTCATCACAGAACGTTTTTTTAATGAAACTCTCGTGAAAACGTTGACGCCTTTGCAAGGCTTTGCTTGTGGGTAATAACTCAATTTAAAAAGGGTTGTAACGGGAGTTATTTGTATGCAAACTGCTACTGCATGCTGTCGTGTAGGTAGAATGTGTCAAGACAATTCAGTCATGTGCATTTTATGTTTATTTTCAGTTTTTAACAAATAAGAATCACTTGGACAGAAGACAAGTAAAAAGCTTGAACCTTTGTTCTACGTCTAGTTCATTGGATTTTTTTTTAGCCGCCTGTCGAGCGGCTCAAATAATCATAGAGTAGCGCATTTATCTTTTGCGTGTCTGCATTTTAAAATATTTATCGGGTCCTGATTGAATCGCCGTCGCTGACTTTCTTTTCGAAGAGGTACTGCATGCGTTGGCGGGTATCAATAATAAATATGATCCACATAATCCAGTGGATATAGGCGCCGTCAAAACCTACACATACACAGTTAACAAATTCCCTACCCCACACCACCACACACACACACACACACACACACCACTCTAAAGACTCTCAGGGAGCTCCATCGACGTGGGAATTGATCGATGTTGTGGAAGCTTCTAGTCTACACATGCAAACAAAAGGGCTCGACCCCCTGGGGCAGCCCTAATCTATAGCCCCTTCCCCTTCCCGCCTGACACCTCCCCGAAGACCCGCCTCCCGGGGTCAAGGGGGGGGGTGGGGTCAAGGTTCAACCCCCTCCCTCCCATGGCGGTGCTAGCTCCACATGAGTGTCCGCGGTCATTCCAGTGGGGTCGATGGACTCGTTTTTTGTATGTTGAGGGGTAGGAGGGTGTGGAGATTGAACGGAGG
>CM051009.1:11470025-11507525 GCA_027704905.1 Muraenolepis orangiensis
ACATGGAGGGGAGGTGGTTCTCTTGCAGCCAGACCACAGTCCTCCTCCTCTTCCTTGAGCCTTCAGCTCACTCTCACTCTCTCTGCCTCTCACTCTCACTACCTCTTTATTGACCTGGTCTACTTCCCTATTTGTCATTCATTGATTCTTACTGACCGGTGTGCCTCCATGGCCCTCTCTCTTGTTTACTCTCCTCAATGTCTCAAATGTGTTTGTGAAGGACTGCGTCAGAGTGCACAGCGAATAAGTGAAATACAAGCAGTAAGAGTAAGTGAGAGTGACTTGCTCTCTTTTTACTACTTGTATTTAAGTCGATCTTTCTTTATACTTACCATATTTTCCAGACTATAAGTCACTCTTTTTTTTTAGCGAGTGACGCTACTCAATCAAATTGCAGCAATCAGATCACACACACACACACACACACACACACACACACACACGGCGAAACAGAGAGAAACAGTAGTGCTCTGAAAACAGAAAGATATTAAGCGAAAACAGACTCTCACATGTTCGTTCATTCTTCCCACGGGCAGTTCAAACCCAGTATGTCTCATTTGTTCCGTGGTGGTTATTAAAAGCCCGATTTTGAAACGGCGCTACGAGATAAAGCACACATCTTTTGAGCAATCGTACCCACCCAAAATACAATTAACGATCAAGGGGCCAAATATGATTGATCTGTATTTACTGGTAGCTTTCGGCAGTGCTGCCGGCATTTCTGCTTCACACACCTTGTATTTTCGCTGCGTACCGAGAAAAGTCATGTATTTTGCGTCATCTGATCGGCCCTTCTGATCGGCAGTTTTTGAGAGCTCTGATCGGTCGATTTAGAGTTATCGGCCGATCAATCGGATCATCCCGACTATCAACGGTGCAGTTATGTCTCCAGTTACGCAGGTGACTGACTGGTAAATGTGACTTATACACAGAAGTGACAATATATTTTTTTCTCTTAACATATTTTTTGTTAAGAGTGACTTATACTCTGGTGAGACTTATAGTCCGCAAAATACTTTCTCAATTTCGCTAACTCACTCTTACTCTTTGTGTAACTTATTTTTTAGTTTTAAGTGAAAAGAAAAACTGTCAGTCTCTCTGACTCAAATCCATTTCATAATTTGAACATCTAGCTCCTACTTCTGGAGAGTTGGCCCCTGTGTAAGATAAAAGGAGCGTGTGCATTGGCCGGGAATCGAACCCGGGCCTCCCGCGTGGCAGGCGAGAATTCTACCACTGAACCACCAATGCTTACATGGATGTGAGATGGTTCTCTCGCAGCCAGACCACATTCCTCACTCACTCTCACTACCCTACCTTTGTATTGACATGGTCTGGTCTACCTCCCAATTTTCCTTGCATTCATTGATTCGTACTGACTGGTGTGCCCCCATGTCTCGTCTGTCTGTCTGTCTGTCTCTCTCTCTCTCTCTCTCTCTCTCTCTCTCTCTCTCTCTCTCTCTCTCTCTCTCTCTCTCTCTCTCTCTCTCTCTCTCTCTCTCTCTCTCTCCTGCCCTTTACTGTCCTCAATGTCTCCCTCCCACAACACACACAGTCATTCTCTCACTTTCTGTTACTTTCTGTTCTGTTACTTTGTTTTTCTTTTGTTTGTCTTTTTCTTACTACTTACTCGCACTACCCTTGGTACTCTCATGCCTCGTTTCCACCAAAGCAAGCCTAGTTCTAGCTCTCGGGTGGCGCGAGAGCCGGTTTCGAGCCGTCTAAGAACTGGTTTGCGTTTCCACCGACTTTTTCGCCGAGAGCCACGTCATGACGTCACTGTTAACGTCTCTGCTTTCCCAGCAGCTCGCGCAAACTTCCACAACAGTGGATTACATGATGGATGGAAAAGTGTTGCTCCTGGCTTTGAGGCTACAAACAGCTGCTCGTCTTTAGTGCTATGGACGCGATTACGTTGAAGCCCCGAACTGTGATAAAGGACTATACTAATAAAATGGACTTGACGTCAGAGCTGCATTAATAGAGTACTTAAACAGAAGGGACCATTTGCCTTTTCTTCTTCAAAACTGTCATCTTGTATTATGTTTCTCGGTTGATAAAGCATAATGAAGCGGACATTGTATGAAAAATAGAAATGTTTTATTAAAAAACAAAACAAAACATTAAATACACAATATACAGTAATCACAAAAT
Organism: Muraenolepis orangiensis; assembly: GCA_027704905.1. NCBI lineage: Eukaryota > Metazoa > Chordata > Actinopteri > Gadiformes > Muraenolepididae > Muraenolepis > Muraenolepis orangiensis. Next base: position 11,472,180 of record CM051009.1, read on the forward strand.
GTAAAAGTGTAGAGTGCAGTGTAGTAAGTCAATGTTAATAAAGCTCCGAGGGGCTGAGGGGCTCCTGTGAGCTGCAGCCCAGTGGGGCGGTAGCTCCGCATCGCATCGTCCAGGGAAGACGACTCCATAAACAACTAAAACAAGAGAAAAGTGCATTAAAACATGACTCCATTACACTTTACTGTTTTTAGCAAGTAGCATCCTGACGTTATCAAGGTTAATATTGGCTAACAGAAGCCTAGCAATCATAGCTCCTCATTTGTGATGATAAGAACATAACATTGATGTGATAATGAGCAGCTCGCTAAACAGATTATACATACAAAGCTGGTTGGCAACACGGGAAAGATTTATAAAGTAAAACTTACCAGGACCAGAGTGACATCAGTTTGTTATCGATTAGCCCCTCGTATCGTCCAGTTTGTTATCGATTAGCTCCTCGGTCCTGTCCCCCGCTGAAGACATCTCACGCTGTAGTTTTTCTAATAGCGGTTTGTTCTAGAAGCTCCTCTAGTTTATTGTGACCTTCTGCCGAGGACAACAACGCAAACAAACGCTGTTTGTCTCGTCCACGGACCACTGTCACCTTCACGTCCACGGAGAATTTTACTGATTTTAAAGATGGCGGAAAATAACTTTGAGTTTGTTTTGAGTTTTTCCGATAAGCCCCACCCCAGCCCCGATAAGCCCCGCCCCCAGCCCCTGACGTAGTGGAGCCTGCTGGCTAGCCCAGCTTCGAAGTGGAGCCGCAAACAAACCACTTAACGGAGCCAGAAAGTGGCTCCATTGCGGTGGAAACCCAAAGAACTGGTTCGCGATGACGCGCAAGCTCCAAAACAGCTTGGTGGAAACGAGGCATCAGAGGCCATTGGAACTATTTGTATTCTAAAGCTGTTCAACTTAAATACTACAGACCCGTTTCATAGTAATAAACAAACACATTTCAATTTTAAATCATGTCAATACCACTTGTATACGTTGTGTATATATATATATATATATATATATATATATATATATTATACACTTATAAAACGGTAACAAGATATAGTCCAATGACTATGAAAAGTAACAAGATGAACCGTAACAACACATAATCCTATGACTATGAACTGTAATAACAGTAACAACCTTCTAACTGACTTCCTTACTCACGCTCATTCTTATTCTAACTTGTTTTGTCCAACTCACTCTTTCCTTAAACTTGCTATTTTTCTAACTAACTCTTTCTCTGACTCAGTCTCTCTAACTCACTGTCTCTCAAACTCACTCACTCTTTCTCTAACTGACAAACTCTTCATCACACTCATTGTTACTCTGACTTTTGCTAACTTTTACTTTCTCTCTCACTCACTTTCTCTCACTCACTCTTACTCTTTGTGTAATTTACATTCTAGTTTTAAGTGAAAAGAGAAACTCCTAGTATCTTTGATTCATATTTGATGTCATCATATGAACATCTAACTCCTACTTCTGTACAGTCGGCAAGTGTAAGATATAAAAAGAGCGTGCTTACATGTTGAGACACTGCTTCTCCTGCAGCCAGACCACATTCCTCGCTCAGTCTCATTCTTGCTGCCTCTCTCGCTCTCACTACCCTACCTCTTTATTGACAAAGTCTACCTCCCTATTTATCGTTACCATTTTATAAAATGCATTTATTGAATCGTACTGACCGGTGTGCCCCATGTCCCTCTATCTCCTGTCTTCACAAGATGACAGTAACAAGACATAGTCCTATGACTATGAACAGTAACAAGATGGCATATTCCTTATAAACCCTTAGGCTCTTAGGCTGCCTTTCATTAAGTGCTTCATCTTTCAAATAATGAACGTATTGCTCCTTATTTAGATCATAGGCAGAAAGCTCTTAACACATCATAACAGAAGTTACCATAACAGCGTTACAGAACACATAGTAATTAAGCCCATGTCACACTTTTGGACGGATGTATTCCTTGCTCTTTAGGCAGAAAATATTAGTTTGTTTAGTCCTTATATAATTAGATTCCGGATCCTTTTGGAATCAGATGTCCAGATGTCCTTTGCGACATCTGATTAGATGACTTCAATGAATTTGATGACATAACTGTCATAACATTTTCTCAAGATAGCTTGTTTGGGCTTAGCGTGACTTGACGATGTGGACTGACTTGAATCCATATTCGAATCCATGATCCATATTAAGCTCGCAAGCTAGCGGGATAAGCAGCAGCAGAAACGGATTGTTGCGAGTGAAGTGAATGAGTCATGATTGACGTGATGTGTCACAATCACATCAGAGTTTCTATTGGCCAAAAGCTAACATGAGTGGGAGTAATGAACACAATATGCTTATTTGATTGGCACAAATGGTCTGTTTGTAAATATGCAGATAGTTATTTAACACATTTTCTAAAAAAAATATTTAACACATTTTATTTAAAATAATATTTAACAAAAAATATTAGTTCTTTTTTATTTTACTTATTATTTCACGGACCCCCTGGCTACGGACCCCAGTTTGAGAACCCCTCCTCTAACTCACTGTCTTTCAAACTTCATCACTCTTTTTTTACTCTTTCTCTAACTGACTTCCTTACTCACACTCATTCTTACTGTCATTCTTACTCATTTTCTCTAACTCACTCTTTCCTTAAACTTGCTCTTTCTCTAACTAACATTTTCTCTTACTCCAGTCTATTACTCCCGGTCTCTCAAACTCACTCACTCTTACTCCCAATCATTCTTACTTACTTTCTGTAACTCACTTTCTATAACTCACTCTTACTCTTTGTGTAACTTTTTTGTTGTTGTTTTAAATGAAAAGAGAAACTCAGACTCTGTTTTAAAGTTTTAATTTGAACATCTAGCTCCGACTTCTGTAGAGTCGGCCTGTGTAAGATAAAAGGAGCGTGTGCATTGGCCGGGAATCGAACCCGGGCCTCCCGCGTGGCAGGCGAGAATTCTACCACTGAACCACCAATGCTTACATGGAGGGGAAGTGCTTATTTTGCAGCCAGACCACATTCCTCGCTCAGTCTCACTCTCACTACCTCTCACTCTCACTACCTCCTTATTGACATGGTCTACCTCGGTACCTCCGTATTTAGCTCGGTGGCTAATAAGCCGAGCTACGCAGCAGCAGAAACGGTTTGTTGCGAGTGAAGTGAGTGAGTCATGATTGACGTGATTTGTCACAATCACATCAGAGTTTCCACTGGCCCAAAGCTAACATAGGTGGGAGTATTGAACACAAACATGCTTGTTTGATTGGCCCCCATCTGTAGATTTCCATTTCCATTTGTCTTTATTTAAAAACCAAAAAATGTATGTATACAGTCGCAAGAAAAACTATGTAACCCTTTGGAATTACCTTGATTTCTGCATAAATTGGTCATAAAATGTGTTCTGACCTTCATCTAAGTCCCAACAATAGACAAACACAGTCTGCTTAAACTAATACCACACAAACAATTATGTTTTCATGTTTTTATTGAACACCATGTAAACATTTGCAGTGCAGGGTGGGAAAAGAATGTGAACCCTTGGATTTAATAAGTGGTTGACCCTCCTTTGGCAGCAATAACCTCAACCAAACATTTCCTCTAGTTGCAGATCAGACCCGCACAATGGTCACGAGGAATTTTGGACCATTCCTCTTTACAAAACTGTTTCAGTTCAGCAATATTCTTGGAATGTCTGGTGTGAATTGCTCTCTTGAGGTCATGCCATAGCATCTCAATCGGGTTGAGGTCAGGACTCTGACTGGGCCACTCCAGAAGGCGTACTTTCTTCTGTTGAAGCCATGCTGTTGTTGATTTACTTCTGTGCTTTTGGGCCATTGTCCTGTTGCATCACCCATCTTCTGTTGAGCGTCAATTGGTAGACCGATGGCCTTAAGTTCTCCTGCAAAATGTCTTGGTAAACTTGGGAATTCATTTTTCCGTCTGATGGCAATCTGTCCAGGCCCTGAGGCAGCAAAGCAGCCCCAAACCATGATGCCCCCTCCACCATACTTCACAGTTGGGATGAGGTTTTGATGTTGTTGTGCTGTGCCTTTTTTTTTTCTCCACACATAGTGTTGTGTGTTCTTTCCAAACAACTCAACTTTGGTTTCATCTGTCCACTGAATATTTTGCCAGTAGTGCTGTGGAACATCCAGGTGCTCTTTTGCAAACTTCAAACGTGCAGCAATGTTTTTTTTGGACATTTACATTTACATTTAGGGCATTTGGCAGACGCTTTTATCCAAAGCGACTTACAAGGTGTACATTAGTTGAAGCAGACAATAGCATAACACTGGGGTACGCAAACATAAAAATACAGCAGTTCACAAGTATTCATATTAACAAGATGAATAACACAATTTCGTACTGCTAGGTCACCTGCTTAAGTAGCTGTGATAAGAGCGTGTTATCAACATTAAGGATATACACTTGCTAACATATACAACATGCTAAGAGCTAATAATGTCAGGACTTAAGCAAGTTTAGGGGTTTCACAAAGGAGAAGGAGGGTTCAAGGAGAGTCCAGGTGGACTCTGAACAGGTGGGTCTTGAGTCTCTTGCGGAAGCTGGCGAGAGACTCTGCCGTCCTGACATGAGACGGGAGTTCATTCCACCACTGTGGAGCCAGAGCCGTGAAGAGCTGGGTCTTGGACGAGCGATGTTTGGTTGACATTAGTGAAGGTCGAACAAGTCGCCTGGCAGAAGTTGAGCGGAGCGCTCTGGCTGGGATGTAGGGTTTGACCAACGCCTGGAGGTAGGCTGGGGCAGTTCCATTGACTGCCCTAAAGGTCAGCACCAGAGTCTTGAATTTGATGCGAGCATTTACCGGAAGCCAGTGGAGATCGCGGAAGAGAGGGGTCACGTGGGAGAATTTCGGTAGGTTGAATACCAGGCATGCTGCTGCGTTCTGGATGCGTTGGAGGGGCTTGGTTGCAGAGGCGGGGAGTCCCGCCAGGAGAGAGTTGCAGTAGTCGAGGCGGGTGATGACGAGCGCTTGGACCAGGATCTGCGCCGCTTCACGTGTGAGGAAGGGCCGGATCCTGGACAGCAGTGGCTTCCTCCGTGGTGTCCTCCCATGAACTCCATTCTTGTTCAGTGTTTTACGTATTGTAGATTCGTCAACAGAGATGTTCGCATGTGCCAGAGATTTTTGTAAGTCTTTAGCTGACACTCTAGGATTCTTCTTCACCTCATTGAGCATTCTGCGCTGTGCTCTTGCAGTCATCTTTACAGGATGGCCACTCCTAGGGAGAGTAGCAACAGTGCTGAACTTTCTCCATTTATAGACAATTTGTCTCACCATGGACTGATGAACATCAAGGCTTTTAGAGATCTTTTTGTAAACCTTTCCAGCATTATGCATGTCAACAATTCTTAATCTTAGGTCTTCTGAGAGCTCTTTTGTGCGAGGCATAGTTCACATCAGGCAATGCCTCTTGAGAATAGCAAACTCAAAACTGGTGTGTGTTTTTAAGGCAGGGCAGCTTTAACCAACACCTCCAATCTTGTCTCATTGATTGGACTCCAGGTTGGCTGACTCCAATTAGCTCTTGGAGAAGTAATTAACATAGGGGTTCACATACTTTTTCCACCCTGCACTGTGAATGTTTACATGGTGTGTTCAATAAAAACATGAAAACATATAATTGTTTGCGTGGTATTAGTTTAAGCAGACTGTGTTGTCTATTGTTGTGACTTAGATGAAGATCAGAACACATTTTATGACCAATTTATGCAGAAATCCAGGTAATTTCAAATCATTTCAAGGGTTCACATACTTCTTGCAACTGTATACAATAATTTTTTTACATATTTATTTATATATATTTACATATTTATATTATTTCACAGACTAAGGAAACCAGTTTTAGAACTCCCGCTCTAACTCACGGTCTACCAAACTGAATCACTCTTTCTTACTTTCTTAACCGATTTCCGCACTCACACTCATTCTTACTCTAACTAATTTTCTCACTAACACACGCTTTCCTTAAACTTGCTCTTTCTCTTACTAACTTTCTCTTACTCACACTCATTCTAACTCCCTTTCTGTAACTCACTTTCACTAACTCCTACTTACTCTCTCACTCACTTTCTCTAACTTACTCTTACTCTTTGTGTAACTTATTTTTTAGTTTTAAGTGAACAGAGAAACTCTCAGTGTCTCTGACTCGCGTGGCAGGCGAGAATTCTACCACTGAACCACCAATGCTTACATGGTCGGAAGGTGCTTCTAGTGCAGCCAGACCACCTCACTCTCACTACCCTACCTTTGTATTGACATGGTCTACCTCCCTATTTATCCTTGTGCATTTCGAATGCAAATGCATTTCTTGATTCGTACTGACCGATGTCTCTATCTCCTGCCTTTACTGTCCTCAATGTCACACACACACACACACACACACACACACACACACACACACACACACACACACACACACACACACACACAGTCATTCTCTCACTTTCTGTAACGACTCTGCCTTCCTTCTTCGCTTTTTCTTACTACTACCCTTTGTACTCTTACATGCCATTAGAACTTTTTGTTTTCTAAAAATGTTCAACCTAAATACTTCAGACCCGTTTCATAGTAATCAGTGGTGGGCCGTCAGTGCCAGCAAGGCCTTCTCTGCTGGCCTAAACATCATCAGAATATAAATACAATTTTGATATATTTTTTCCACAAATATGTATTCAATTATTCCCCATTGTCTATTATCTTCATTCCATAGCTTTCCTCTTTGGTTGCGCTTCTTCCAGCCTCAGATTGAGGTTTAGAGGGCTGGCCTTCATGTTAGAGCTGTTATCCAATCATATTTCAGCCATAATGTGTTGCCAGGGTCCATGAAATCTGCCCTCAGGCCTTCAGAATCAACAGTGCGGGCGCCTGGAGCTTAAAGTGAACGGAAACAAAACTGTGGCGTTAACCAATCCGATTTGGAGTTGGCGACACCGGGGCCATCTAGCAGGCGTACGATAACGTCAGCACGTGCTCGTCTTCTGATTGGATACGCACAAAATGCCAGAAATGCTACTGGACAGACTGGGCTTTCAGCATTAGCATCCATGTCTACAGAAAAGGACTTATTGTTGGAACTGAAACGCACAGATCGACTGTACAACAGAGTCATTGAAGTCTTCTTGAGGAAAGAAAGGAGGATGGATTTTGTGTTCAAATAACCAGTTGTTTTGGTGAGTACCAAAGCATTACATTTTTTATTTTATTTTTATATATTTTTTATTTAAATTTTATTTTGTTAATATTAAACTTATATTAACAAATTAATATATATGTAATAATGTTTGATGCGTCTGCAAGGGATGTAGAGATATGTGTGGCGCACTGGCTCAGCTGTGCAGTAAAAGTACTCAAGGAGACTTGTTGAATTGTTTTGGTTTAACCTTTATCAAAGTGGACATTCTAGGCTAGGTAATACACTGTCGCAAATGTATCCTCATGAACAAATGCAAATGATTTGTTTGTTTTCTATTATTTCTTATTTTCAGTGAATAGTTTGTGTCTATCGTCACGTTTCTTAAATGAAACTGCTTTGGGTGCGACAATGCGCTGTTTAGTGAACAAACTTGTTAAAGCTCACATACTTTTGGTGGACTTTGTAGACTAATCCCTTAAAAGCGCCTTTTATTTTTAAGTTTTGACAGTATCCAAGAAATCTTAAAAGCTGGTAGTTTAACACTCTGTGTACATACATCTACTGATGCCTAGTCTGGACACATCTTCAGTGATGTTCCTGGAATCATAGGACGTTTCGGGTCTCGCAACATCATACGCCCTCCTCCAGGTGACCCAGCCGGGGCTGATCAGACCCCAGCTTGTGTCCAGATGGCTAGCTAGCTACCATGACTCCATGGCTCCCCTCTTTTGAGCCACAGCCATCTTGAGGCCCTCTCTGCCGCATCGGTGGTACTGCGGATGGCTCTCCTCTTTCTCACTCCCTCGATGCCTAAACTGCTGAAGGCTCTGACCAAGGAACGGGCTGCGAATCCTCTGCATCCAACTTCCACCGGGAAACACCTTGCTCTCCAACCAGCCTGCTGACAGTCGCTGACCAGTCCTGCGTACTTGGAGAGCTTCCTTTCAAAGGCTTCTTCCAAGCGATCTTCCCACGGGACTGTCAGCTCCAGCAGCACAGCTTGCTTGGTGGACTCAGACACAAGAACAATGTCTGGTCGCAGGGTGGTGACTGCAATATGGCTGGGGAACTTCAGCTGATGTTCAAGGTCCACCAACAACTGCCAGTCTTTTGCAGACGTCAGGATGCCTGCAGATGTTTTTCTGGCAGAAGTTGGCTTGTCCCCAGCTCTGACAAAGGCGATGGTGTCCTTGGAGTGTCGGAACTGCTTTGACCACGCCAGTCCTGCGCTGATGGCTTCAGCAATGGTCTTCAGGACTTGGTCATGCCTCCACCTGTACCGTCCATCTCCAAGTGCCTTTGTACAGCAACTGAGGATGTGTTCCAGGGTTCCTCGCTTGGAACACAATGGGCATGCTGGTGTCTCTGCTATGCCCCATGTGTGCAGATTTGACGGGCTTGGAAGCACATCATACACTGCTTGGATTAGGAATTTGATGCGGTGAGGTTCGGCTTTCCAAAGCTCAGCCCAGGTCACTTTCCTCTCAACCGCATTCTCCTATCTCGTCCAAGCTCCCTGTTGCTTCATTCCCACTGCCTTGCAGGTTCTTGTCTCCTCCACTGCTGCTCTCACCTCCTCCTGAACAAGACGGCGCCCTTCCTTCCCCCTGGTGTTCATTTGGGGAGTTTGAAAGGATCCTAGCCCAGCTCGACCTCGTGTGACCACTCCCTCCCCTCTCAATTGTAAATGCAGATTTATTGATTATAAATGCTTCGGAAATATTAATATAACTGTACTTGACTATGTTAAGGTGATGCAACGCCCGGTTATACTGTGTTTCTGTCTAAATGTATAGTTTCTAGAGCCATGGTGTCATAATGATGGTATTAAGAGGTGGAATAATTCAGGTAGGACTATGTAGGACATAACTGAAGGCCTAGGTGTGAAATGCAGGGCCCGCCACTGATAGTAATATACAGAAACACATATAAGCTTTCAGAACAGTTAACGGTAAAAGATGAACAGTAACAGTCTCTCTAACTCACTGTCTCTCAAACTCACTCACTCTTTCTTACTCTTCCTCTAGCAGACTTCCTCTTACTCACACTCTTTCTTACTTTTCGATGTAACTCCGATTTTTCACTTTTCGCTAAATCTTACTTACTCTCGCACTCACTTTCTGTAACTCATTCTTACTCTGTGTAACTTATTTTTTCGTTTTAAGTGAAAAGAGAAAGTCAGTCTCTCTGAATCGAATGATATGTCATCATTTAAACATCTAGCTCCTACAGTCGGCCTGTATCAGATAAAAGGAGCGTGTGCATTGGCCGGGAATCGAACCCGGGCCTCCCGCGTGGCAGGCGAGAATTCTACCACTGAACCACCAATGCTTACGTAGTGCGAAGGTACTTCTCTTGCAGCCAGACCACATTCCTCGCTCAGTCTCATTCACACTACCTCTCTCGCTCTCACTACCCTACCTCTTTATTGACAAAGTCTACCTCTTTTTTTTGTTGTTTTTTTTGGTGTGCCCCATGTCCCTCTCTCTCCTGTCTTAACAAGATGAACAGTAACAACAGTTACAAGACATAGTCCTTTAACTATGAACAGTGAAAGGATGTAGCATAGTCCTAATAACCCAGACATTTAAAATGACCAGTCTAAGGCTGACTTTCATTGGAACTATTTGTATTGTAAAACTTTTCAACCTAAATACTTCAGACCTGAAGTCAACAACAGTAACGACAGTAACAAGACGTAGTCATATGACTATGAACAGTAACAAGATGAACAGTAAAAAGACATAAGCATATGACTTTGAACAGTAAAAATGTGGCATAGTCCTTGTAAACTTAGACATTTGAAATTACTATTTTAAGACTGACTGTGCCAGTCAGTCTTCAACTTTCAAATTATGAATGTATTGCTCCTCATTAAAATCATTGGCAGAAAGCTCTTAGCAAATCATAACAGAATTGATCCTAACAGCGGAACAGAACACATCATAGTTATTAAGCTTGTTTTTTTTGGCGGATGTATTCCTTGCTCTCTAGACGTAAACATTAGTTTGTTTGTAGTGTGCTTTGTAATCAGATGTTGCTTTAGCTGGCTTCATGGCATTGTTGGCACCTGAAGACACATGACGTACTTTGGTCAAACTCAACATAATTGTCATGTAATTTTCTCAATTGAGCTCTTTTGGGCTTACCGTGACTTGACAATGTGGACTGACCGGACTGACTGAAATACTGATCTGTATTTAGCTCGCAAGCTAGCGGGATGGCTAACAGGCCAAGCTACGCTGCAGCAGAAACGGTTTGTTGGGAGTGAAATTAATGACTCATGATTGACGTGATGTGTCACAATCACATCAGAGTTTCTATTGGCCCAAAGCTAACATGGGTGGGAGTAATGAACACAACATGCTTTTTTGATTGGCGCAAATGGTCCCCGTCTTTATATATGTAGATAGATAGATATTTAACAAAACCGTATAAAAAATACTTTAGTTTTTTTTGTTTTGTATTTTTAATTTGACTTATTTCACGGACCCCCTGGCTACAGACCACAGTTTGAGAACCCCTGCTCTAACTCACTGTCTCAAACGTAATCACTCTTTCTTACTCTTTCTCTGACTTCCTAAAATTCATTCTTCTCTAACTCACGTTCTCTAACTCACACTTCCACAAACTCACTTTTTCCTTCAACTTGCTCTTCCTCTAACTAACACTTTCTCTGACTCAGTCTCTTTAACTCACTGTGTCTCAAACTCACTCACTCTTTCTTACTCTTTCTCGGACTTGTTCTTACTCACACTCATTCTTACTCTCACTTTCTGTAATTCACTTTTGCTAATTACTCCCACTTTTCTAACTCACTGTTACTCTTTGTGTAACTTATTTTTTAGTTTCAAGTGAAAAGAGAAACTCTCAGTCTCTGAAATTCTATGTCCTAGTTTCAACTTCTAGCTCCTACTTCTCGACAATTGGCCTGTGTAAGGTAAAAGGAGCGTGTGCATTGGCCGGGAATCGAACCCGGGCCTCCCGCGTGGCAGGCGAGAATTCTACCACTGAACCACCAATGCTTACGTAGAGCGAAGGTGCTTCTCTTGCAGCCAGACCACATTCCTCGCTCAGTCTCATTCTCGCTACCTCTCTCGCTCTCACTACCCTACCTCTATTGACATGGTCTACCTCTCTATTTATCGTTGCCATTTAAAATAAATAAATGCATTCATTCATTCGTACTGACCGGTGTGCCCCATGTCCAAGATGAACAGTAACAAGACGGCGTCCTATGACTTTGAACAGTAACTGTACCACTTATATATTTTTTTGCATTTTGACTAAACTTAACAGCATTTATACTTTCAGAACCGTACAAATATTAACAGTAACAAGACAGTCCTATGACAATGGACAGTAACAAGATCAACAGTAACAAGATAGTCCTATGACAATGAACAGTAATAAGATGAACAGTAACAACAGTAACAGGACAGTCCTATGACAATGGACAGTAATAAGATGAACAGTAACAAGACATAGTCCTATGACAATGGACAGTAATAAGATGAACAGTAACAACAGTAACAAGACATAGTCCTATGACAATGGACAGTAATAAGATGAATAGTAACAACAGTAACAAGACATAGTCCCATGACTATGAACAGTAATAAGATATAGTCCTATGACAATGAACAGTAATAAGATGAACAGTAACCGTAACAAGACATAGTCCTATGACAATGGACCGTAACAAGATGAACAGTAACAAGACATAGTCCTATGACAATGAACAGTAATAAGATGAACAGTAACAAGACATAGTCCTATGACAATGAACAGTAATAAGATGAACAGTAACAACAGTAACAAGACATAGTCCTATGACAATGAACAGTAACAACAGTAACAAGACATAGTCCTATGACAATGAACAGTAATAAGATGACGTCACAGCCACTGAATTTGGTCACGTGACAGACAAAATGGCTTCTCCCACAGAAAGATTGATTTTTTTTTTTCAAATATATATATATATTTTTTTACATTTATATATTTTTAATAATATAGAAAATAGCAGCTGGTGCTTGTGAAAAACTCAGGGTGATAAAACAGTAACTTCAAAATATACCCTATGTGCTTTTTCAAATTAGTGAACTATCCCTTTAAGTAAAAAGAGAAACTCTCAGTCTCCTCGATTCAAATTCGGTAATTTGAACGTCTAGCTCCTACTTCTGGACAGTCGGCCTGTGTAAGATAAAAGGAGCTTGTGCATTGGTCGGGAATCGAACCTGGGCCTCCCGCGTAAGAATAATTAAAAGCACATGCTTCTCCTATTGGCTGTCTCTCTGTGACATCTGGTCCCACGTGGCAGGCGAGAATTCTACCACTGAACAACCAATGCTTATGTGGAGGGAAAGTGCTTCTCTTGCAGCCGGACCACATGTCTCCGCTTCCTTGAGCCTTCCGCTCACTCTCACTACCTCTTTATTGACTACCTCTCTCTCCTGTCTTTACTCTCCTCAATGTCTCCCTCCTCCAACACACACACACACACACACACACACACACACACACACACACACACACACACAGTCATTCTCTCCCTTTTCTGTTACGACTCTGCCTTCCGTCTTAGCTTTAAGACAGTATCAACAGCAACAAGACATAGTTATATGACTATGAATGGTAACAAGATGAACAGTAAAAAGACATCAACATATGACTTTGAACAGTAAAAATCTGTGGCATAGTCCTTGTAAACTTAGACATTTGAAATTCATTTTTTGGCTGAATTTCATTAAGTGCTTCAACATTAGTTTATTTTGTCCTTATATATTATTATATTGTGGGTTCTTTGTAATCAGATGTCGCTTTAGCTTGGCTGGCTTCATGGCCATGACGCATTTCGGTTTTTTTGGACTGACGATGTGGACTGATTTGGACGATGTGGACTGACCTGGACTATGTGGACTGACCGGACTGACTAAAATGATCTGTATTTAGCTCGCAAGCTAGCGTGCTAGCTAACAGGCCGAGCTACGCTGCAGCAGAAACGGTTTGTTGCAAGTGAAGTGAATGAGTCATGATTGACGTGATTTGTCACAATCACATCAGAGTTTCTATTGGCCCAAAGCTAACATGGGTGGGAGTAATGAACACAATATACTTGTTTGATTGGCACAAATGGTCCCCGTCTGTAGATAGATAGATATTTAACAAAACTTGATAAAAAATGTTTTTTGTTAAACTTAATCACTCTTTCTTACTCCTTCTCTAACTGACTTCCTTACATTCATTATTACTCTAACTCTCACTCACTCTTTCCTTGAACGTACTCTTCCTCTACCTAACTCTTTCTCTGACTTTCACTCATTCTTACTCTCACTTTCTGTCACTTTCGCTAACTCTTACATCCTCTCTCACTCACTTTCTCTAACTCTCTTACTCTTTGTGTAACTTATTTTTTAGTTTTAAGTGAAAACAGAAAATCTCAGTTTCTCTGATTCAATTTTTATGTCATAATTTGAACATCTAGCTCCTACTTCTGTACAGTCGGCCTGAATCAGCTAAAAGGAGCGTGTGCATTGGCCGGGAATCGAACCCGGGCCTCCCGCGTGGCAGGCGAGAATTCTACCACTGAACCACCAATGCTTACATGGAGGGGAGTTGGTTCTCTTGCAGCCAGACCACATTCCTCCTCCTCTTCCTTGAGCCTTCAGCTCACTCTCTCTGCCTCTCACTCTCACTACCTCTTTATTGACCTGGTCTACTTCCCTATTTGTCGTTACCATTTTAAAAATGCATTCATTTTTGTGTGCCCTGTGTGCCCCCATGTCCCTTTCTCTCTCTCTCCTGTCTTTACTCTCCTCAATGTCTCCCTCCCACAACACACACACACACACAGTCATTCTCTCTCTTTCTGTTACGACTCTACCTTCCGTCTTAGCTTTTTCTTACTATCCCGGTTTCACTCTTTCTTTAAGTCACTCTTTCTCTACACCTTTTCTCACTCTCTCTGACTTTCCAACTCCCTATTTCTAAAACTCACTTCTCTTACACTAAACTACTTAATCTGTCCAGAGAGCAAAAACAAATTTGAAAAAAATGAGTCATCATGCAGGACAGTGACTCGCCGTGTAGAACCAATTGACGAAGACTTAGCCGGCGAGTTAAACAAAATAGCTGAATCATTTAAGCTATATTCTATAGCACTGGACGAAAGTAACGATATAAAAGACACCAGCTCAGCTCTAAAATGTTATCGGAGGGATTAATGACAATTTTGAGATAACGGAGGAATTTGTGACCCTGGCATCTCTAAAGGGGACACCACGAGGAGAGGACTTGTATGACCGTGTTTCTGGTGTCATCGAGAGGCTGAAGCTACCTTGGTGTAAATGTGTCACCACAGGTGGATCGCCAAACTTAACAGGATAAAACGTTGGGCTGCCGAAAAGAATGCAGGCTAAGGTTATAGAGGAAAACCCTGAGCTGGATGTCATTTTTCTACACTGCACAATCCACCAGGAAGCCCTGTGTGAGTCTGTGTTGCAGCTTGATCATGTAGTGAAGCCAGTCGTAAAACTCGTTAACTTTATACGAGCGATGGGACTTCAGCATCGTCAATTTATTAAGTTCCTTGAGGAAACTGATGCTGATCACCAGGACTTGCTTTATCACTCTCATGTCCGCTGGTTAAGTTTGGGGAAAGTATGTCGACGAGTGTGGGAGCTCAAAGGGGCGATTAGCTCATTTTTGGAGTTAATCAGGAAGCTGACGATTTTCCAGAGCTGAGTGATGCAGATTGCCTTTGTGATTTTGCTGTGGACATATTGACACATGAATTAGCTGAACACGAAGCTACAAGGGAAAGATCAATTTGTGCACGAAATGTACACAAATGTGAGAGCCTTCAAAGCCAAGTTGACTTTATTCTCAAGACAAATTTCAAACAAATCATTCGCTAATTTCCCCACACTAGCGACACTGAAAGAGGCCCCTCGACATATGAAGAAATACAGCAAATCGATGACTCGGTCTTAAAGAAGAAGTTCAACTCCCTTAAACTGGATGAGTTTTATGCTTCCCTAAGCAAAGCCAAGTTTCCAAACATTAGGAGGATGGCACAGAGGATGCTGGTGTTGTTTGGCTCCACCTACGCGTGTGAGCAGACGTTCAGCGTGATGAACATCAACAAATCATGCCACAGATCCCAGTTCACTGATGAACACCTCAGATCCAAACTGACACCAAACGTTGATGCACTGGCAAAAAAGGTGACCAACAACACTGTTCCCACTGAAATGAAATGTAAGTTTTCTTTACATTTCAGGTAATGGCTTTTACTTGGAATTTATATTTGTTCACACAAACACTATCCATCCATCTGCTACTGGCTGGACCAGTTGTCAAATTTTAAAACTCAGTGGCCCCTGAGCCAAAAAGTTTGCCCACCCCTGATCTAGCTCCTACTACTGCAGTCATCCTGTGTAAGATAAAAGGAGTGTGTGCATTGGCCGGGAATCGAACCCGGGCCTCCCGCGTGGCAGGCGAGAATTCTACCACTGAACCACCAATGCTTACATGGAGGGGAGTTGGTTCTCTTGCAGCCAGACCACAGTCCTCCTCCTCTTCCTTGAGCCTTCAGCTCTCTCTGCCTCTCACTCTCACTACCTCTTTATTGACCTGGTCTACTTCCCTATTTGTTGTTACCATTTTAAAAATGCATTCATTTTTGTGTGCCCTGTGTGCCCCCATGTCCCTTTCTCTCTCTCTCCTGTCTTTACTCTCCTCAATGTCTCCCTCCCACAACACACACACACACACACACACACACACACACAGTCATTCTCTCTCTTTCTGTTACGACTCTGCCTTCCGTCTTTGCTTTTTCTTACTATCCCGGTTTCACTCTTTCTTTAAGTCACTCTTTCTCTACACCTTTTCTCACTCTGACTGACTCTCCAACTCCCTATTTCTAAAACTCACTTATCTTACTCTTACTCTTACTTAATCTTACTCACTCTTACTGTCACTCACTTACTCTAACTCACTTTTGCTCACTCTTACTTACTTACGCTTTTGTTAACTCAATCTTTAACTCACTCTTACTGTTTTTGTATAAAATAATGGAAAATGGAATTGAAAAGAGAAACTCTTAGTCTCTCACCCTACTCCCTTTTTCAAACTCTCTCTTTCTCTAAGTCACGGTTTCTCAAAGTCACTTCCTCTTACTTACTTGTCTTACTTAATGTCTCCCTCCGACAACACACACACACACACACACACACACACACACACACACACACACACACACACACACACACACACTCTCTCTTTCTGTTACGACTCTGCCTTCCGTCTTTGCTTTTTCTTACTATCACTGTTTCACTCTTTCTTTAAGTCACCCTTTCTCTACACCTTTTCTCACTCTGACTCTCAAACTCACTGTTTCTAAAACTCACTTATCTTACGCTAAATTACTCAATCTTACTCACACTCACTGTCACTCGCTTACTCTAACTCATGCTCAAAAAATGCTCACGCTTTTGTTAACTCAATTTATTTAGCTCACTCTTACTCTTTTTGTAAAAAAAATTGTCTTAGTCTCTCACCCTACTCCCTTTTTCAAACTCACTCTTTCTCTAAGTCGCTGTTTCTCAAAGTCACTTCCTCTTACTTACTTGTCTAGTCTTTCTAACTCACACTTTCTCTAACTCAGTTACGGTCTTTCTTTTTGTTTTTTAAAGGGAAAAATTCTCTCAGATTCAACTTCTATATTGCTTTATTTTCACAATGTGAACATGTCGGCCTGTGTAAGATAAAAGGAGCGTGTGCATTGGCCGGGAATCGAACCCGGGCCTCCCGCGTGGCAGGCGAGAATTCTACCACTGAACCACCAATGCTTACATGGTGCTTTGCTGCCTCTCACGCCGTCGGTCCGCCTTCCTCTCTCACATTCTATCCCCTCCCCCACCCCTCTCTCTTTACGTATTTCCTCTCTCTCTCTCTCCCCCGTCTTTACACGCCTCAATGTTACACACACACACACACACACATACACATACACACACACAGGTGTAGAGAATTCAAGCAGTTCTTCACTAGGTTTCGGTGGTTGGAGACGATAAGAAGGACGACACATCTGGAAAAGATAACTCTGTTTCACTAGATAGATAGTGAAGATAACTCTGCTTCAACAAATGTACACCTTGTAAAGTCGCTTTGGATAAAAGCGTCTGCCAAATGCCGTAAATGTAAAATGTTTATTCTGATAGTATAATATAATAGCGTCAGAGTAAAGTAAGTGAACCTGAGGTCAGTCAGTCGAGAGTGAACACTAAAAGCAAATCTTGTGTGTGCGTGGCGTTTCATTCCTCTGGGGTTTGCTGCTCCACCTTTAAGGCGGGAGCTTCTTCTGATTGGCTCCTGTGAGCCGGCACCGTCTTGTCTTACCCAATGGGTGTTTGGGGGGGGGGGTTTCAATGAACACTATCTTCTCGTTCCAACCCGGTGAGCCCAGTGGGTGTTGGGCTTACCGTGTTGGCTTCTTCTCCTGATGGTCTGCCTGCAGAACATTAACTTAACAGTCTGTTTTATGTCCCCTTGTCCTCCGAGGAAACTTTGGGTCCACAGAAACATGTGTATATATATATATCGTCATACTATATCAACTACATATCATAGTTTTTAGGGCATTCTGTTGATGGCATAAAGAACAATTTCTTTCTACTCTCTCACCAACAACTCTTTAGTGACAACTCGTGCTACTGTCTTTTGCGATCACTTTTTCTTACTACTTTTCTTTCCTTTAACTTACTCGCTATTTACTCTGACTCACTTTCTCACTCTTTTCTTTTCTTGTTCACCATTTCCTCGCACTCCATCTCTCTTAAAGGCCGGGACACACCAAGCGGACGGTCTGCTGTAGGTCATCATGTCGGCTGTCGTTGATGGCCGTCACGTTGTCTGACTGACTGAGTCTGACTGACTGTAGTCAGGTTTTTTTTATATTATATATATTATCTACTATTTAAAACTTAAAAAAAAATATTATCACATTTTTTTATACTATTAGATCATTTCCAAAAATACATATAAAATAAAAGCCTTTTGGTTTTAACATGGGCAGCAATGGCAAATTCAGTATTTTTCAATACTTTCCACCACTTGGATTCCTTAAGACTTTTAATATATTATAACTGACACAATTGATGAGACTAGAACAGTTGAAATTGTTTCTGTTGCAATATGTGGTGTGGTGGGGGGGTCATGTTTTTTTTATAATGCCTTGACTACTATGTCAGCCTTTAAAAGATAAAAGGAGCGTGTGCATTGGCCGGGAATCGAACCCGGGCCTCCCGCGTGGCAGGCGAGAATTCTACCACTGAACCACCAATGCTTACATGTCTGAGAGAATGCTCCCTTCGGCTAGGTTCGCCTTCCTCACTAACACTCACTCACTCTCTCCCCTCCCCCTCCCTGCCGCTCTTAACGTATTTCCTTAGTCTCCTGCCCTTTTTCTCTCTCTCTCTCTCTATCTCGCTGTGTGTGTGTGTGTGTGTGTGTGTGTGTGTGTGTGTGTGTGTGTGTGTGTGTGTGTGTGTGTGTGTGTGTGTGTGTGTGTGTGTGTGTGTGTGTGGTGTGTGTGTGTGTGTGTGTGTGTGTGTGTGTGTGTGTGTGTGTGTGTGTGTGTGTGTGTGTGTGTGTGTGTGTGTCTTCACGCTCTTCAAGGTTTCCCTCCCATGCACACCCATTTGTGTTTATATGATATATCGGGACTTGTGACAAATGGCTTCCCCAGGGTCCTAGAGACCTGTAAAACCTTTAATAAAGTCAGAATTTACAGTAGTGCAAGTTACCATACATGAGCCCTGTAACCAGAAACACCCACTCCAATGGATATTTTTGTTGTGGTTTCAACTGTAATTGAATTGTACCTGAGCCCCAGTTGGCATGCTCTAGTTCTCTCTGTTCACCTTCAAGTCAAGTCAAGTTTATTGTCACTTCACAGTTTACACAAGTATAAAGCAGTGATGTGAAAATCTTATGTGCAATACCCGACGACAGACAGCAGTTATAAAATAAGATAAAAAATAGATAAAAATAGAATAAAGTTAAAAATTAAAATAAAAAATTATAAAATGCAAAATATCCGCACAGAAAAGAGCAATATGTATATATAAATCAATGTAATAAAATATACATTGTTATATGCTATACGCCCTTGTAGCCCGATGGCCTGACTGTGGAAGCTATCTCTAAGCCTATTTGTATGGCACTTGATACTGAGGTATCGCCTGCCTGACGGTAACAGTGAATACAGTTCGTGGCTGGGGTGGGCATCGTCTTTTATGATTCGTTTGGCCTTGGCCACGCACCGCTGGTTGTATATATCCAGGAGGGAGGGGAGCTCACCTCCAACGATATACTGGGCCGTCCGCACCACCCTTTGTTAATGCTACGACTCTGTTGTGAATGTAGTATTTGATGGCAGCCCAGTCTCTTGTCTTTCAGAGCTACTGGCTCTGCCTGGAGGCAGGAGTCACAAACCTGTGTGCCTTGTACTCTGCAGCTTGTTAAACAAGGAAACATGTGCCTCTCAACAGCCTTCACATCCTTACCTGTCCACTGGCTTCTCACCTTCATCAATTCAAGATTCAAGTCTTAAACTCTCTTTCGCTAACTCACTGTTACTTCCTTTCTCTAACTCGCTCTTTCTCAAATTCACTCTTTTTAAAACTGTCTTTCTCAAACTCACTCTTTCGCTAACGCACTCTTTCGCTAACTCACTGTTACTTCCTTTCTCTAACTCGCTCTTTCTCAAATTCACTCTTTTTAAAACTGTCTTTCTCAAACTCACTCTTTCGCTAACGCACTCTTTCGCTAACTCACTGTTACTTCCTTTCTCTAACTCGCTCTTTCTCAAATTCACTCTTTTTAAAACTGTCTTTCTCAAACTCACCATTTCTCAAACTCACTCTTTCGCTAACGCACTCTTTCGCTAACTCACTGTTACTTCCTTTCTCTAACTCGCTCTTTCTTAAATTCAAATGAAATGTTTGAATCAATCCCTTCAAGTATGTCGTGGAGATTGGATGATAATGTGCTCGTTGACGTTGAAGGTGAGCAGTAAACTGTAATCACATAAATGTCACCGTCTTGTGTTGTGATACACTCAATTCCTTCCACTTGTGGTCTAACGGTGTTTCTGATGATGTAAAAATCGGACCAATGGATCCAAAGATATAGCTGAAAATGTAATTTTCTAACTTAAAAATGCCCCCCCTAGTGGCAAATGTTAGAATCATAGGTTCACACAGAAAACCATGATACATGACATACTCTGGTCCAAGACCTTTCATTTGAGCTCAACTTGAGGTCAATCGGACAATTGGTTCCAGAAATACAGCGGAAAATGTGATTTTCACATTTTAAACCGCCCCCTAGTGGCAAATGTTAGAATGATTTTTATTTATATTTTTATCTATAGTTGTCTTGCTCCTTGAGCCATAAATGGGTGTAACATGTTTTCCTTTGTTATTTTTTTTTTAAATGTAACTCTTGGACTCAAATCCTGTTATTTGTCATAATGTGAACACATTCAGCTCTTATTTCTGTACGGTCAGCCGTCGAAAGATAAAAGGAGCGTGTGCATTGGCCGGGAATCGAACCCGGGCCTCCCGCGTGGCAGGCGAGAATTCTACCACTGAACCACCAATGCTTACATGTAGAGAGAGTGCTTCTCTTCGGCTAGGTTCCCCTTCCTCTCTCACACACACACTCGCTCTCGCCCCTCCCCCTCCTGAACCACCAACGCTTACATACTGCTCCCTCGTTTCCCTACTGCTGCTCTCTCTCCCTCTCACACTGCCTCTCCATTCCTCCCTTCCCCCCCCTGCGTACACACACACACACACACACACACACACACACACACACACACACACACACACACACACACACACACACACACACACACACACACACACACACACACACACACCACACACACACACACACACACACACACACACACACAGCTTGTTGTCGGGCTTACGGTTACTACAGCGATGGTAACTACGGCGACAAGCTGTTAGTGTATTTACCGAATGGTCACAGTTAAAGTACTACTACCGATGATTATAATAATAGATTCAAGAGGTTTTTATTTTTTACACGTGTAATGGAATGCTTTACTCCCCATTCCCTGCCGCAGTATGAATTTTAACAACAATACCATACTAAACTATAATACTAACAAAACTTAACTTATGAAATCAAATGGAATTACAGTTCGTTATTGTGTACAGTATTGCTACAGTATAGTGTTTTATAGTATATAGTATAGCATATCATAGGTAGTATATAGTGTTTGTAGTATTTTTTAGTATAGTATAGAACGGTATAGTTTTGTATATTCAAACTGCAGGAGGGATTGGGTCGTAAGCATTCCATTGTGCTTGTCGCACATAGCAATTAAACATCTTGAATCTTGAGTATTTGCTATACAATGCTATTCTATAAACAGCACTATATACTACCCACAATATACTACACTTGATACTATAAACGGCACTATATACTATACTATTTTCTTTACTATATACTACACTATCACAATACTATGCAAAATAAAACGATAATAAAACGAACAATATAGTGACTGATGGAAGATATATACATTATACATACATTGCCAGTCGTGCAGCAGCGTCATGAATACAGTGCAGTCCAGAACAGTGCAGTAACTTTAATGAGTTTAGAAAGTCCAGCAAAAGTATCAAAGTGTAATTATAATAACGACGACGATAGTAGCGTGGACTTACCTGTTGTGTGTGTGTGTGTGCGTGTGCGCCCGCCCGCCCATGCGTTTGTGTGTATGTGCGTGCCTGCGTGTGGTACCTCTGTGTGAATAAATCACAGCCCAGGGTAGTCTGGTGATTGTTATGACACAGGTCAAGCTGCACAAGCTTGCACACTAGATCTTGCAACGCACACACACACACACACACACACACACACACACACACACACACACACACACACACACACACACACACACACACACACACACACACACACACACACACACACACACCCGTTCCCATCCTCGGCCCCACCGGAGCCCAAGGTGTCGTCCTAAATTATCTTGTGGTTTTCACATGCAGCCCGAGAACTAGAGCTGTATTCATGTACGATGATGCCAATTGGAGGGAAAAACAAGCTGATACTAGAGGGCCCTCAGTAAAGTGCATACCTCCGCCACACCAAAAATTCCCCTTTGCACTGGTATTTCTGAGGCTAAACAGTCCCGCCTAAAGCAACCGTTGTTGCTCAAGAATCTTTCCAAAAATTCCTGTGTCCGGATTCTGATCCAGATCTGCCAGGGTCCGTATTCCGTAAATGTTCTTAAATCGTAACCGCCATTCCACCTAAACCGTCACCAAGTTTAATGCAATAATCACGGTAACTTAACAAATTGTTACACAATATGTGAATATGTATTTTTTGTCTCATCTCCCATGGCTAAAAAATCCTTCAAAAAGTTCCTGGAGTCAGATCCGGAGCCAAAACTGTTCGTTGGCCCATAAGTAATCTAAACCCCGAGTTTTATCCAATTACGTACATCACTTTTTGAGTTTTCTTGCTAACGGACAAAAAAACAAACCTGTGAAAACATAAAGTAGTAAGGTAATTATCCACTGTAGTGTTTTTATATTGCCATCGCTGGTATTTTGTTAGCAATTCGAGCTTTTTCATTTCCAGGTTGTTTCTTTTCTGTCAATATTCTAAAAATAATAATCAATGCATTGATTCCATGTGAAGTGATTCAGCCCTGAATGGCATCGGCGTTATTCGCAAATTAAAAATATGAATATCGGTTACGAAAAGGACACGCTGCTGTTATTTACCCCGCTAAAGATTTAGGCAGAAAGGTAAACACTTCACGTTACATAGGAAGAGGCCACTGCTCATAACCGGCTGGTTCCTCTTGTTGTTTATATAAACCGGAGAATGGATTAGAGTCAGATTGGGTTAATCTCTTTCTGTGTGTGTCTGTGTCTTTTTTAAGTGGATACACAAGTGTTTGTGGTGTGTGTGTGCGAACATTTATTGTACTTATGGTGGTAGTAAATGTGGTGTGTGGGTGGTTAGCAATGACTATTATGTCACTACTAGTGTGTTTGTGTGTGCGTAGGAGAGTAGTTAGTGTGTGTGTGTGTGTGTACACTAGTCTCACTAATGGATCAGTGTGGGGGTGGGTAGGTCGGTGGGCTGAATGCTCCGTTACAATAGAGCCACCATCTCAGCTCTCACCCCCCTCCTCCTCCTCCTCCTCACCAAACCTCTCTTCCCTCCCTCCCTTCCTCACCCATCCACCCACTCACCCGGGTTCTATTGTTGTGCCATGATCGCCCACAGCCTGTATAAGTGGGTCACGGTGTGTGTGCCGACGCCATGATGCTATGTTTGTGTTCTGGGTTAGGTTTATACGTCCGCCATCGAAGATGGACCGGAGGTTATGTTTTCACCTTTGTCGGTCTGTCTGTCTGTCTGTGTCTGTCGGCAAGATAACTCAAAAAGTTCTGTACGGAATTGGACAAAACTTGGTGGTTAGATTACTTATGGACCAAGGGACATTTGATTTAGATTCAGACCCGAATCCGGATCCAGGGGACTTTTTGGAGTGGCGGAGGTATGAGCTCTACTGAGGGCCAACTAGTTAGTATTTGTTTAAATCACAAAAACAAAAAGACCAGGGTTATTAACCTGGTCCTGCACTGCATGTCAATTATTTAAAACAAGGGGCCATATTTTCATCTGGCCCCCCTGCCAATGTCTGTCTTGGGAACATTTTGTGTGTGTGTGACAGAAGGTCAAGCGCTGGTATCCCCCTGGGGGGAGGGGCTTGTGGGCGGGGCGAGGTGTGGTGTGGAGGAGGGTGGGGGGCGGGCAGGGGGGGGACTTAGCGTTTTGAACCATTAGGGTTGCAGTGACACAATGGAAGTGACGGGGCAGAAGAACCTAATTGCGTAAAACCATCTTGTCGCCGCTTCGTTTCGTCTTCCTCTGTCTCTCTCTCTCTGTCTCTCTGTCTCTCTCTCATTCTCTCTCTCTCTCTTCTCTCTCTCTCTCTCTCTTACATCCCTTCACCAGTTAGTATCCAACACTTGTCTGTCTTCCCTTCTCTCTCTCCCTCCCCTCTCTCCATTTCTTTATTTCCTTTGTTGTTGTTTGGAAGCCAGTTTGAGTCGCCCGGGGCTGTTGTGTCACTGTTGTCATCGTAGTTCAAAAATAGCAGACCTCCCTCCACCCGTTTCTTTCTCTGGTACCCGGCAAAGGAAGAAGAGGACGAGGAAAGGATGGATGGATAGATGAGAGGCGACGAGCTGCAGGCTTCGGAGGCAAGCGGGCCAATCTCGTTAGTGGATGCTCTCTCTCGCTCGCTCTCTCTCGTTCTCTCCCCCCACCAATCCCATCTCCGGTTCTACCAGCTGATTGATGTTGCCGTTTTTTTTGCTAATTGACAACCGGTTTGCGCGCGTGTATTAGCCAAGCTGGGTCTGCGCGTGTGTTTGCTAATCAGCTAACGTGCTCGGTTCGTTGTTTTGTAACTGAAGTGTTCTGTGAATTGTGTGTGTGCGCAGTTCAAGATGCTAATGCTTGTAGCTGAATGCTTGTTAGCCATGTGTATGTGATGGGAATTTCGTCACAGCCGCATTGACCCTGTGTGTGTGTGTGTGTGTGTGTGTGTGTGTGTGTGTGTGTGTGTGTGTGTGTGTGTGTGTGTGTGTGTGTGTGTGTGTGTGTGTGTGTGTGTGTGTGTGTGTGTGTGTGTGTGTGTGTGTGTGTGTGTGTGTGTGTGTGTGTGTGTGTGTTTACAGGATGTCCACTACTTGGTGAAGGGAGGTCCTGACCACATCCGACCAGACCTGCCCACGGGCAAGATGGCCAAGGCCAAGGCCAAACTCGGGTGAGTATGCTCTGTGATGTGTTCATGTGTTCACGTGTCCACTGTGTCTACTGTGTTAACATGTTCACGTGTCCACAGTTTCATGTGTTCACTGTGTTCATGGGTCCACTGTGTTCATAACTGTGTCCATGTGGTGATGTTTTCACTGTGTTCACGTGTCCACTGTTTTCATGTGTTCATGTGATCACCGTGTTCACTGTGTTTCTCTATTCATGTTCCATTCATTCATGTTCATTGTGTTCATGTGTTGTATGCTATTCATGTGTCCACTGTGTTCAAACCCCAATGTTAACTGCTGAATGACTGTATAGTCATGTGTGTGTGTGTGTGTGTTACACACACACTCACACACACACTGTGTTTGCTCAACTGTAGCAAGTGGTGCAGTTGGTGTGTCCTCATTGCTTCCATGTGGTAGTGGTGGAGTTTTTGTGTGTGTGTGTGACCACATGAGTATGTGATGCATGTTTGTGTGTGTGTGATACATGGTTTGTGTGTGTGTGTGAGATACGTGTGTGTGTGTGTGTGTGTGTGTGTGTGTGTGTGTGTGTGTGTGTGTGTGTGTGTGTGTGTGTGTGTGTGTGTGTGTGTGTGTGTGTGTGTGTGTGTGTGTGTGTGTGTGTGTGTGTGTGTGTGTGTGTGTGTGTGTGTGATACATGTGTGGGTATGGAGTATGGTTCCCAGTTGAAGGATTATCCCCATGTTCTTTGTTCAGCTACCAGCTCACTCTGCACTGGATTACGCCTGTGTGTGCGTGTGGGGGGGGTTGTATGTTTGATGGTTAGCATGATGACGCTACGTAGCATGCATAGCATCTCTGCAGCCGTGGCTCCTCCTCCATCACCGCCCCCACGAGAGTTTCTGATGAACAGCGTTCAACACTGCTGAAGTGTTCTTGAGCAAGGCAGGGAAATCACTACGCTGGTACTTCTGTTGCTAACTGGCGTGTGTGTGTTTGGTTGTTGGTGGCCAGGTGAGCGCCTGTGGGCCTTGATTGGCCAACGCACCACAGGTGTGGGGCCAGGTGAGGCTGCTTCAACCAGACTCTAATCAGTCTGACTGGGGGCCAGGTGAGGCTGCTTCAACCAGACTCTAATCAGTCTGACTGGGGGCCAGGTGAGGCTGCTTCAACCAGACTCTAATCAGTCTGACTGGGGGCCAGGTGAGGCTGCTTCAACCAGACTCTAATCAGTCTGACTGGGGGCCAGGTGAGGCTGCTTCAACCAGACTCTTATAAGTCTGATTGGGGTCAGGTGAGGCTGCTTTAACCAGACTCTAATCAGTCTGACTGGGGACCAGGTGAGGCTGCTTTAACCAGACTCTAATCAGTCTGACTGGGGCCAGATGAGGCTGCTTTAACACCACACACACACACACACACACACACACACACACACACACACACACACACACACACACACACACACACACACACACACACACACACACACACACACACACACACACACACACACACACACACACACCTAAGTAACACTTCTCTTTTCAACGATAATGGAAGATTTACTTTGTTACAGTTTTGATTGTGTTGTTGTTGTGTGGCAATGTCCTCTCTTCTCAGATTCAGATAACATTATTGTCCGTGAACGGTTCTTTTGGTTTCCATGGAAACGACAGGACTTGAGTTTCGATGGAGGAACTGGAAAGGATTGTCGATAGTTTTGGGTGCTAATCTGGCCTTTTGGCACCGTATAGTTTTTGTGTGTGTATTTGCGTACCAGCAGTGTGCGCGCCACACACACACACACGTACAGTATCTCACACAAACACACACACCTCTGTGCTAACATGGTGGCTGTCCCCAGTTTGTTCTCCGGGTGGCTGGTTGCTGTAAGATGGAGTCAACTGGGAGAAGGAGTTCCATCTGTCTCCTCCTGCCTTCCTCTTAGCTGAAGCCTTCTCTCTCTCTCTCTCTCTCTCTCTCTCTCTCTCTCTCTCTCTCTCTCTCTCTCTCTCTCTCTCTCTCTCTCTCTCTCTCTCTCTCTCTCTCTCTCTCTCTCTCTCTCTCTCTCTCTCTCTCTCTCTCTCTCTCTCTCTCTTTGTCTGTGTTTCTCTCTTCCCCCACCCTCTATTCACTGTTGCTCTCCCTCCCTCCTTGCTTGTGTGTGTGTCTCGATGGGATGCTAAGGAAAGCAAGCGTAGCTCTGCTGCATATTAGCGTAGCGCGCTAACAAGCTGCGGCTGTCTCTGATGAGTCCCCTTTACCACTCTATATTTTGGTTGGGGTTTTTTCCTCCATAAATGGACCGCAGCCAAATACACTGCTGTGTGTGTGTGTGTGTGTGTGCGTGCGCGCTGTTGTGTTGAGTGTGTGTGTGTACTGTGTCCATAAACATCAATCAGAGTCAGGAGTGTGTGTGTGTGTGTGTGTGCGCCTGTACACGCACGTACGTGTGACAGTAATAAGAATGAGGGGGCCTTAGGTTATGGAGGTGTGTCATTTAGATCTAGCTGTGTGTGTGTGTGTGTGTGTGTGTATGTGTGTGTGTGCGCGTGCTACAAACTGAGATATTGTATTTGCGGGCGTGCAGTAGACGCAGCAATAACAATGCAAATTGGATGTGTGTTTGTGTGCAGTAATGCATTTGTGTGTGTCTGCATGTGTGTGCATGTACTCGGTAATGTGTGTGCGTGTACTCAGTAGTGTGTTTGTGTTTGTCTGTGCTTGTGCTCAGTAATGTGTGTATGTGTGTGCTCAGTAATGTGTGTGTGTGTGGTAATGAATATGTATGTATGTTTGTGTGTTTGCACCCAAGTCACCTGACCTTTTCTAGAGGCTACCAGAGAGTTGATTGTGATGAGGCCTGGCCATCCTCGGACCTCACAAACACATTCTGTGTACATGCACACGCACACGCACACGCACACACACACACACTTGTCTAAACACTGTTTCTACTGTCTGCAGATGTCTGCATCCCAATGAGTTTCAAAGGCCTGTTTCCACGTCTCCTTTCCTCCACGTCTACATGTGTGTTCTGTTATAACACAGTAGGACTGATCAGAAGTTCTGTTATAACACAGTAGGACTGATCAGAAGGTCTGTTATAACACAGTAGGACTGATCAGAAGTTCTGTTATAACACAGTTGGACTGATCAGAAGTTCCGTTATAACACAGTAGGACTGATCAGAAGTTCTGTTATAACACAGTAGGACTGATCAGAAGTTCTGTTATAACACAGTAGGACTGTTCAGAAGTTCTGCTCTAACACAGTAGGACTGATCAGAAGTTCTGCTATAACACAGTAGGACTGATCAGAAGTTATGTTATAACACAGTAGGACTGATCAGAAGTTCTGTTATAACACAGTAGGACTGCTGGATCAGAAGTTATGTTATAACACAGTAGGACTGATCAGAAGTTCTGTTATAACACAGTAGGACTAATCAGAAGTTCTGTTATAACACAGTAGGACTGATCAGAAGTTCCGTTATAACACAGTAGGACTGATGGATCAGGAATTCTGTTATAACACAGTAGGACTGATCAGAAGTTCTGTTATAACACAGGACTGATCAGAAGTTATGTTATAACACAGTAGGACTGATCAGAAGTTCTGTTATAACACAGTAGGACTGCTGGATCAGAAGTTCTGTTATAACACAGTAGGATTGCTGGATCAGAAGTTATGTTATAACACAGTAGGACTGATCAGAAGTTATGTTATAACACAGTAGGACTGATCAGAAGTTCTGTTATAACACAGTAGGACTGATCAGAAGTTCTGTTATAACACAGTAGGACTGATCAGAAGTTCTGTTGTAACACAGTAGGACTGATCAGAAGTTCTGTTATAACACAGTAGGACTGATCAGAAGTTCTGTTGTAACACAGTAGGACTGATCAGAAGTTCTGTTATAACACAGTAGGACTGATCAGAAGTTCTGTTGTAACACAGTAGGACTGATCAGAAGTTCTATTATAACACAGTAGGACTGATCAGAAGTTATATTATAACACAGTAGGACTGATCAGAAGTTCTGTTGTAACACAGTAGGACTGATCAGAAGTTATGTTATAACACAGTAGGACTGCTGGATCAGAAGTTATGTTATAACACAGTAGGACTGATCAGAAGTTCTGTTGTAACACAGTAGGACTGATCAGAAGTTATATTATAACACAGTAGGACTGCTGGATCAGAAGTTCTGTTATAACACAGTAGGACTGATCAGAAGTTCTGTTATAACACAGTAGGACTGATCAGAAGTTCTGTTATAACACAGTAGGACTGATCAGAAGTTATGTTATAACACAGTAGGACTGCTGGATCAGAAGTTATGTTATAACACAGTAGGACTGATCAGAAGTTCTGCTATAACACCGTAGGACTGATCAGAAGTTCTGTTATAACACCGTAGGACTGATCAGAAGTTCTGTTATAACACAGTAGGACTGATCAGAAGTTATGTTATAACACAGTAGGACTGATCAGAAGTTCTGTTATAACACAGTAGGACTGCTGGATCAGAAGTTCTGTTATAACACAGTAGGACTGCTGATCAGAAGTTCTGTTATAACACAGTAGGACTGATCAGAAGTTCTGTTATAACACAGTAGGACTGATCAGAAGTTCTGTTATAACACAGTAGGACTGCTGGATCAGAAGTTCTGTTATAACACAGTAGGACTGCTGGATCAGAAGTTCTGTTATAACACACGCTGAACTTGTCACTAATCTCAATCTCACTGTCGTCTCCTCAGCCCCCTGACCAAGTCGGTGGAGTTCTCTGGGGACGAGGGGCCCCTGGGTATCCATGTTGTCCCCTACAACTCCTCCCTCAGTGGACGGTATGCATTACGTACACACACACACACACACACACACACACACACACACACACACACACACACACACACACACACACACACACACACACTCTAAGACAGACTCACACAAAATAAACTAACGTACACCAAGGCAGACACACACACACAGTTTGAATATTACACAAACAATAAATATTCAAATCAAATGTGAAATAATGTATAGCTTCATACACACTGAGCATTGGGTAATATACAGATACATATAAATAAAGTGTAAAAATACCGGCAGTACAACTGACTGTGTGTGTTTGTGTGTGTCCACCCCTGACCCCCAGGAGCCTGGGGTTGCACATCAAGGGCATCGAGGAAAACAGCCGTTGCCGTAGAGACGGTATCTTCCATGAGGACCAGTGCATAGTCCAGATCAACGACGTCCCACTGCTGGACAAGACCTTTGCCCAGTGAGTCCCTCGCCCGCCTGCACCTCCCAGGCCTCCCTCACACACCCTCTCACCCTCTGTGTGTGTCTGTGTCAGTGTGTGTCTGAGTTGAAGTCTGCATTTGTCTCTCTCTCTCTCTCTCTCTCTCTCTCTCTCTCTCTCTCTCTCTCTCTCTCTCTCTCTCTCTCTCTCTCATATATGCGTGCACAAACTTTCCCTATGCACCAGACTGATGCTGTCACTATTGTATCTCACCTGTCACTCACGGCATCTCTTTTGTCACCTCTTATCACTGATAAGCTCTTCCACCCTCTCCGTCTCCTCTCCCTCCGTCTCCCATCTCCCCGCCACATCTGCCCTCCAACAAAAGAACGAAGCTCTGTCTCTCTGTCTGTCTGCCTCTCTGTCTGTCTGTCTCTCTCTCTCTGCCTGTCCCTTCACTGTCTGTCTCTTTATCTATATTATCGGAGTCCTGTCTTCATTCCTCCACACAGAGAACTCAGACAGTTCTGTTTATTTCTGAGTTAAAATATGTTGTTGGTTGAACTAGACGTCACCTCCGAAATGTGCAAAAGCTCCAAAATAATCCACCCTAACACTGTTTTTGTAGTGCTGTCCATAAAGTAGGTTACAACCTACAGTCACTAACCAAGTATATATCCCCATCATGCATTGCGCTGAATAAAAAAACGGCAGACGGACCAGATGCAGTGTCCACTGACGTAGATCTGACGCGTTTAACTATAAGACAGGAATGACGTCATTAACGGAGACTTAAGTAGTTTCTGAAAGTGTTTTGAATGATATAGTCCTCTACATTCAACTACTAGAGAGGGAGTAGGGAATGAGGGAAGGATTTCACTATATAGTCCTCTACATTGAACTACTAGAGAGGGAGTAGGGAATGAGGGAAGTATTTCACTATATAGTCCTCTACATTGAACTACTAGAGAGGGAGTAGGGAACGAGGGAAGGATTTCACTATATAGTCCTCTACATTCAACTACTAGAGAGGGAGTAGGGAATGAGAGAAGGATTTAACTCTATAGTAAATTGAACTACTAGAGAGGGAGTAGGGAATGAGGGAAGGATTTCAGTATATAGTCGTCTACATTGAACTACTACTACTAATGAGGGAATGACTCAAGAATGCATTCAATAACAGATGGGCCCGGCAGAGCTGATTCCCTTTTTCTCTCGACCCCTGGTCCTCTCCCTGCCGGCAGGTCCCAGGAGGAGTTCCGCCAGGCCCTGGCCTTCCCCCTGGTCCGCCTGGAGGTGCTGTCCGCCTCCAACAAGCCCCGCTACGAGAAGAGCCTGATCGGTCAGCTGTTCACCGGCGAGGCCCTCCCCGGCCCCGCCCCCGCCACCAACAGCCCGCTGCTCCTGAGGCCTCCCGTCTCCTCCTCTTCCTCCGTCGCCACCGCCACCGCCAGGTCGGAGGTCAAACCGCCCCCCCCGAAGCCGCCCGTAGTCCGCACCAGGACCCCCGATCCGGCGCCGGAGCCCTTCAACCCTGTGACGGCTCCCCGCGTCAGGCCGCCCTCGGCAGAGAGGGCCCCCGGCAGCTCCTCTCCCAGCCCTCCGCCCGGGGCCCCTCCGCTCCCGGCGCTCGGCCCCCGCGGCCAGAGCCCCCCGCCGCCGGCACCGGCCAAGGGCCCCCCGCCGCCGGCGCCGGCCAAGGGCCCCGGCCCGGCCGGACTCACCGGCAGGAAGGGGGGAAAGAGGCTCAAGATAGAGCTCAAGAAAGGTAAAGTCAAAAGACACGTCCAATACCCCTAGGGGTTTTCCTTATGTCTCTGAAGCTACACGGATATATATATATATATATTTTAATATTCTTTGGTTATTCGACTTGTAGCCCTGAAGAAAAGAACAACAAGTCTGACAGTTGTCTGCTGGTGATTGTATTCAGCTTCAACGGTTAGATCTGTTTAAGCTCCCGTGTTCAGTTGAGCCGGCGCATAAGACGGGCCGTTGTCCACGTTCTATAACCCACTGTGTTTTGGGACATGGAACGTGCTCGAAGATAACCCCCGGTTCTCCTGCGTCTTCAGCCCGACCGTTTTTTAATTGCACCTTTTAATCCATCTTTGATTCAGTTGTTTCTGCCATAGCGGCCACTTTAGTTTAATTTCCTCACCTTCAACTCTCCTCCCTCCCACCCTCTCTCTCTCCCTCTCTCCCTCCCTCCCTCCCACCCTCTCTCTCTCCCTCTCCCTCCCTCCCTCCCCCCTCTCTCTCCCTCTCCCTCCCTCCCTCCCACCCTCTCTCTCTCCCTCTCTCCCTCCCTCTCTCTCTCCCTCTCTCTCCCGCTCTGTCTCCCCTTCCCTCACTCTCCTCTCCTCCAACCCTCTCTCTCCCACTCTGTCTCTCCTTCCTTCCTTCCTTCCCTCCCTCTCCTCTCCTCTCACCCTCCCTTCCTACCTCTCCCCCTCTCTCCCTACCTCTCTCTTTCCCTCCCTCCTCCCTCCCTCCCTCCCTCCCTCCCTCCCTCCCTCTATGTCGCTCCTTCCCTCCCTCTCCTCTCCTCCCACCCTCCCTCTCTCTCTCCCTCTATGTCGCTCCTTCCCTCCCTCTCCTCTCCTCTCCTCCCACCCTCCCTCTCTCTCTCCCTCTATGTCGCTCCTTCCCTCCCTCTCCTCTCCTCCCACCCTCCCTCTCTCTCTCCCTCTATGTCGCTCCTTCCCTCCCTCTCCTCTCCTCCCACCCTCCCTCGCTCTCTGCCTCTATCTCCTTCTCTGGCTCTCTTTCCCTCTCCTCTCCTCTCCTCCCACCCTCCCTTCCTACCTCTTTCCCTCCCACTCTCCCTCCCACTCTCCCTCCCTCTCCTCCATCCATCCATCCATCCATCTATCCACCTGCCACCTTCCAGACAAGAGATTATTCTGGGGGTTTGCTGTTAAAGCCTCCTGTTGGCGACAGGCTTCCATTCACTGGGTTGATTGACATTCCGTCAGAGGAGGGAGGGAGGGAGGGAGGGAGGGAGGGAGGGGGTGGTGGGGGTGGAGGTAGTCGTGGAAGGAGGGGAGCTATCTGTGCTAATTTAGGGCAGGCAAGAGACTTGGCTTGGAGAGAGAAGATAGCATCACTCGCTGCTGCTTTTTAGTATGTTGCACTGGTTTTGCTGCTGCTGCTCGCCTACACACACACACACACATCTGACACACACACACACACACACACATCTGACACACACATCTGACACACATCTGACACACACACACACACACACACACACACACACACACACACCTTGCATACACACACACACACACACACACACACACACACACACACACACACACACACACACACACACACACACACACACACACACACATCTGAGACACACACACACACACACACACACCTTACACACACACACATCTGAGACACACACACACACACACACACATTTGTATTTAATGTGTACACACTTACACACACACACACACACACACACACACACACACACACACACACACACACACACACACACACACACACCACACACACACACACACACACACACACACACATACACACGCATGCATGCATAAGAGCAAGACATATTTCACCCATGGCTGGTGGCTTGTGAGAGGGGGAGAGAGGGAGGGAGAGTGATGAGAGATACAGAGGAGGGGGGAGAAAGGGAGGGAGAGAGAGAGAGATGAGATATACATGCAGAGAGGGTTCTGAGGTGGAAGGCTGTTCACGACACGTCAGTGAATCTTTCTGGAAATCACCTTGTGTCCCTAGGAACAGAGTAATGTCTTCAGGTGCTTCTGTCTCTCTCTCTCTCTCGTTCTCTCTCTGTCTCTGTCTCGTTCTCATTCTCTCTCTCTCTCTCTCTCTCGGTCTCGCTCTCGCTCTCGTTCTCTCTCTCGTTCTCGCTCTCGCTCTCGCTCTCTC
Source organism: Muraenolepis orangiensis (assembly GCA_027704905.1). NCBI lineage: Eukaryota > Metazoa > Chordata > Actinopteri > Gadiformes > Muraenolepididae > Muraenolepis > Muraenolepis orangiensis. The sequence continues at coordinate 11,506,405 of CM051009.1, forward strand.
TCTCTCTTTCTTCTTTCTTTTTTCCCCTGTCTCCCTCACTCGTTCTCCTTCGTTCCATCTCTCCCTATCTCTATCTCTCCTCATTCTCTTTCTTTCTCAAATGTCCTCTATCTGCCTTTTGTCTGTGTTTGTCTCTCCATCTGTTTCTCTCTCTCTCTCTCTCTCTCTCCCCCCTTCTACCTTTTTCGCTCTGCCTCCCTTCATCTGGTAGTATGAGGGGGTACTCACATGTGAAATTAAAGGCACAGGCCTGTTTAATCCCACACACACACACACACACACACACACACACACACACACACACACACACACACACACACACACACACACACACACACACACACACACACACACACACAGTCTCCCTCCCTGGGGTGAAACCACCACTTTTAACACTACTTACTGTTGAAGAAGACAGCGAACCCCGGTGACAGGCGTAGGCGGGGGAGGGAGGGGGGGGAGACATAAGGAGAGACGAGGGAGACATGAGGAGAATGCGCAGGCTGCGGCGTTGAAACCCAAAGGTTCCATGTTCAATCCCCAAGGTCCCCCCCCCCCTGCCCCCTGCCGAGGCGTCCTCGAGAAACAAGCCTATAGCTCCCTCACGGCTCCTTAGCACTCGTCAGGAGTCTGAGTTCACTGTGAGATGCTTTGGATAAGAGTCAGAGAGGGGGGCAGGGGGAGAGAGAGAGTGAGAGGGGGGAGACAGAGCGAGAGGGGGGAGACAGAGCGAGAGAGGGGGGAGAGGGAGAGGGGGGAGGGAAAGAGAGAGAGGGGGGAGAGAGAGAGGGAGAGGGGGGAAGCGAGAGGGGGGAGGGAGAGAGAGGGGGAGAGAGAGGGAAGGAGAGTGAGACAGAGAGCGAGAGGGGGGAGACAGAGGGGGAGAGGGGGGAGGGAGAGATGGGGCGAGAGAGGGAGAAGGAGGGTGAGAGAGATAGAGAGGGGGAGAGAGAGAGATAGAGGGAGAAGGAGGGTTTGAGAGATAGAGACAGAGGTGAGAGAGAGAGAGAGAGAGAGAGAGGGAGAGAGGGAGAGAGGGAGAGAGAGAGAGAGAGAGAGAGGAGAGAGAGAGAGAGAGAGGGAGAGAGAGAGAGAGAGAGAGAGAGAGAGAGAGAGAGAGA
>CM051009.1:11512525-11515025 GCA_027704905.1 Muraenolepis orangiensis
GTTATCGCCCCCAATCCTCTCGCTGACTCCCGTCTCTGCTCCCGACGAGGTTTTTTCCCCGGCATTAACTCGACTTCTCCGAGGGGGGTTGTTTTTATTTATTTATTTATTTATTTATATTTATATTTATATATATTTTTTGTGGCAGTGGAACAGCCAGCCGGTCGATGCCTTCTCCTTCAGCCCCGCTCCATGGAGTGGCCGCTATCGACGTGGTCGCACAGAAAAAAGTTGTTGCTAGCTGTGTTCTTTTCAGACGAGAAGAAAAGGGGAGAGAGAGGGAGATGAGGGAGAGAGAGAGATTGAGTGAGGGATAGGGGTGGGATGGGGTGGGGGGGGGGGTGAAGAGAGAGAGAAGGAGGGGGGGGTGAGAAAGAGGGACAGAGGGGGAGATAAAGAAAGACTGATGTGGGGGGGGGGGGGAGAGAGAGAGAGAGAGAGAGGAGAGAGAGAGAGAGAGAGAGAGAGAGAGAGAGAGAGAGAGAGAGAGAGAGAGAGAGAGAGAGAGAGGAGAGAGAGAGAGAGAGAGAGAGAGAGAGAGAGAGAGAGGAGAGAGAGAGAGAGAGAGAGAGAGAGAGAGAGAGAGAGAGAGAGAGAGGAGAGAGAGAGAGAGAGAGAGAGGCGCGACGGATTGCGCGATACGAAATAATATTTTCTCCTGTTTTTCCCACGACGGTAAAAAGCGATAAGTTGTAATCGCAGTTTGAGTGGTTTTTTTTGCTTTACTTCGTCGCCTTCACCTGGCTTCAGTCGGATGTGTTGTCCTGTCTCGTGAGGGATGCCTTTGAATTTTTTCCTGTGCATGCGATTTTCTTCATGCTTTTTAATGCTTTTCGTCCAAAGAGGGCGTGCATGCGTGTGTGTGCGCGTGTCCGAGTGGTGAGCACCTCAAGGACAGGATGTCCAGGTTAGCGTGCACACGGCTGACCCAGGAGTCCCTTGCTCAGCCTAGGCCAGGGCGCAGGAAGTGAGGTCGCCAGGCAGAAGGAAGAGCCTCGTATGTATGGCCTGTGCTTTAGCATAGGGTCATGTCTGACTGACTGGCTCACTCTCTCTTTTGTCTCTCTTTTGTCTCTCTTTTGTCTCTCTCTCTGTCTCTGTCTCTGTCTCTCTCTCTCTCTCTCTCTCTCTGACTCCTGCTCCCTCTATATCCCCATCTGTCTCTCTCTCTCCATTACGAGGTAAAGGTGTGTGTGTGTGGCACACATTAAGGCGATTAATTGGCGCCGGCAAGGAGCGGGCGAGATCTCATCTTAATTGAATGTCGCTCTCGCCCCCCTAATCCTCCTCCCCCCGAAACCCCCTTCTCCCTCCACGCCTCTCCCCCTCCCCTCCTTCTCCCGTCTCCTCGCTCTCCTCCACTCTCTCAACACCACCCACCGCTTCCTCACCCATTTAGGAATCCATGGCAACAAAAGACCGTGTGTGTGTGTGTGTGTGTGTGTGTGTGTGTGTGTGTGTGTGTGTGTGTGTGTGTGTGTGTGTGTGTGTGTGTGTGTGTGTGTGTGTGTGTGTGTGTGGTGTGTGTGTGTGTGTGGTGTGTGTGTGTGTGTGTGTGTGTGTGTGTGTGTGTGTGTGTGTGTGTGTGTGTGTGTCCACATCTTCTTATTTGGGCTTTTTTTGGTTTAGGATTGTCGATCCCGCGGCTACAGGGAGAGGGAGAGAGAGAGAGAGAGCACATCCATCGCTGGAACAATGAACCTGGTTGTTGCAGGGACCTCCTAGGGGCGGGGGGGGGGGGTGTGTAGCTCCACCCCTGGGTCCTAATCTCCCCCCTTAAGGACAGGGCATTAGAGTGTGTGTGTGTGTCGAGGACCACCACTGAGATTCCGCTGGACGTCTTAATTGCAGTTGCCCCGGCTTCATCAGCGCTTAGGATTCCATGGATAAACACTGTGTGTGTGTGTGTGTGTGTGTGTGTGTGTGTGTGTGTGTGTGTGTGTGTGTGTGTGTGTGTGTGTGTGTGTGTGTGTGTGTGTGTGTGTGTGTGTGTTGTGTGTGTGTGTGTGTGTGTGTGTGTGTGTGTGTGTGTGTGTGTGTGTGTGTGTGTGTGCGACCCACCACAGAGTGGAGGCTGTGTATACAAGTGGACCACCTCATCAACCTCATCAGCCCAAGGACTCGGGTGTATAAACATACTCTTGTGTGTGTGTGTGGTACACAGCTGCCTCAGATGTTGTGCTTTGATTCGGTCCGTTTCACCTCGAGTCACCGGAGCCTGAAAATAAATGAAAAAACAACCCCTGCTAATCTGCAGAGATCTCCCGGACTAGTCCCGGGGTTAGTGCCCACAAGTGTCTCTCCCGCACAGGAAGTGTGGTGAAGGACATGGCAGGAAGTGGCGAAGGACCAGGCGGGTCCTCCTGACTCTTCCTCCTGAACTGTTTTTCCGGTAGCTGACTCGTGCGTTTCTTTTGACTTTTGGGATTTTGAAATCCCTGAAGAATTATCTCGTTTAAAACCATCCTTACGATTTACGATTTCTTTTTTTTAAATGTCA
>CM051009.1:11520025-11562525 GCA_027704905.1 Muraenolepis orangiensis
AAACACACACACACACACACACACACACTTAAAAGGCACACCTTATGAAGACCATGCCTGTAATTGTAACCTGTGCATATCCCTCTCTTCTTCTTGGCTCCTTTAACCATATTTATCTCTCTCTCTCTTTCCCCCCCCCCCCCACCCATCCTATCAGGACGGGCGGCTGCGTGTCAACGACCAGCTACTGGCGGTCAACGGAGAGCCGCTGCTGGGCCGCTCCAACCACACCGCCATGGAGACGCTGCGGCACTCCATGTCCTCAGAGGGCAACGCCCGGGGGACCATCCAGCTGGTGCTGCTGCGCACCCCCGCCACTGCGCAGGTAGCTAGCGGTTAGCGGCGAGGGAGTCTATAGGGGTTAGCTGTTGCAAAAGTCTGTGGGGTTAGCGTTATGGGGAAGTCTGTGGGGTTAGTGGTACGGGGACTCTTATCAGTTAGCGCTGTTGTATCTAGCGGTTAGCGGTACAGGAGTCTTGTGCTTAGCGATTCAGCTGCATTCTATCTAACGGTTAGGAGTGCGGTAGCCTAGCCATCCGTGATATGGAAGCTAGCTGTCGGGGTACGACGGCTTGTGTTCAACTATGCAGTTAGTCTACCGGTTAGCCGTAAAGGTAATGTAGCTGAACGGAAGTACTTGTACCGAAGGCGGGGTAAACCACGCAAGGTCACAACCAGTAGGTCGGGTTCAGTTAGTCATACGGTGCCTTGCCCAGAGGACCAGTAAGAAGAAGAAGAATCAAAGTACTAAACCATTTCTGACACAGTGCTGCCATTTGCCAATCTCTGGCGGTAGTCCACTGTACACAGAATATGCCGGGGAGCAGCCTATAGAGCGTATAGCAATATTTACTGCTCCGGTCTGTGGATCGGCAATCAACAAACATGTTGTCCCATCTGTTTGGAAGGAACAACGTTTTTGCCGTTACGAGGCAAATTATCGTCCGCTGAAACAATGTTTTCAACCTATGCTAGCTTCGTCCCCCGCCTTCAGGAACTGAAATTTGACCTAGTGGCATCCGGATCTGCACCAAAATCTGTTCTAAATGTTCCTTGGGCCATAAGTAATCTAACCACTAAGTGTTGACAGTTTCCGTACAGAACTTATTGCGTTATCTTGCTAGCAGACATACAGACAAACAGACAGACAAACACGGTGAAAACATAACCTCCATCCCATCTTGGATGGCGGAGGTGATAAAAGTTCACCAGGTTCAAGAAAAGCAATGTCGCCCAAAACGGTTTACATGTTCTCTTTCAGACGCCCCCCAGCCAATCAGGAGGAAGTGCCAACGCCGGCGCCGCGAACGGCTACCAGGACGCCCACTTCCACACAACCAATCAGGTACATCCGGGTGACCTACGACGACGACAAGAACAACAAACAGAACTGCCCCCCCCACGCCGCACCTCCTCCCTCCTCCCCCTGCTGAGGAGGCGGGCCTCTGACCCCCTCCACCGTGGCCATCGGCGGCGTGCCGGCGAATCGCACACTCGGTACACATACGGCCCCGCCCCTAGCAGCAGAGACGGCCTCGCCCCTAGCAGTGGCGGCCTCGCCCCTAGCCACACCCACGGCCTCGCCCCTAGCCACTCCCTTGGCCTCGCCCACGGCCTCGCCCCTAGCCACTCTCTTGGCCTCGCCCCTAGCCACGCCCACGGCCTCGCCCCTAGCAACTCCCTTGACCTCGCCCCTAGCCACGCCCTCGCCCCCCAGCCACGGCCTCGCCCCTAGCCACGCCCACGGCCTCGCCCCTAGCCTACTCCCACGGCCTCGCCCCTAGCCTCGCCCTGGCCTCGCCCCTAGCCACCCCACGGCCTCGCCCCTAGCCACGCCCACGGCCTCGCCCCTAGCCACTCCCTTGGCCTCGCCCCTAGCCTCGCCCACGGCCTCGCCCCTAGCCTCGCCCACGGCCTCGCCCCTAGCCACTCCCACGGCCTCGCCCCTCGCCCTAGCCACTCCCTTGACCTCGCCCCTAGCCACGGCCTCGCCCCTAGCCACGCCCACGGCCTCGCCCCTAGCCACTCCCTTGGCCTCGCCCCTAGCCTCGCCCCTAGCCACTCCCTTGACCTCGCCCCTAGCCACGCCCACGGCCTCGCCCCTAGCCACGCCCACAGCCTCGCCCCTAGCCACTCCCTTGGCCTCGCCCCTAGTCACGCCTACGGCCGAAGCTTTGCACGCGGGCAGGACCGAGCGCCCGCTCAGATTTACGCCGACAACATCAGGGCCATGGCGGACCAGATGTACGGGAACCGCACCGAGGACACACCGGTGTATGGGGACACCCCGGATTATGGGGACGCACCGAGATACAGGGTCACACCAGATTATGACGACACACAGAGATATAGGGGTATATCGGATTATGAGGACACACAGAGAAACAGGGTCACACCTGATTATGGGGAAACACACAGATACAGGGTCACACCTGATTATGGGGACACACACAGATACAGGGTCACATCGGATTATAGGGACACACACAGATATAAGGACAAACCGGATTATAGGGACACACAGAAATACAGGGTCACACAGGATTATGGGGACACGCAGAAATACAGGGTCACACAGAGATATGGGGACACGCAGAGCTCTAGGGACACACCAGATTGTGAGGACACACACAGATATGGGGTCACACCAGATTATGGGAACACCCACAGATATAGGGGCACGCCGGCAAACGGGGGCTCACACGCACATCGCCGCACGCCACGTCCTTTCGAGGACACGCAAAGTAGTGGGGACGTGCCGGATAGCGGGTACACACCGGATGACGAGGACACGAGCGGCTGCTGTGAGCACAGGTACACCGCTGTGCACAGCTACACACGCAACCGGGCGCTCACCAGACGCCACTACCTCTCTGGTGGACTCTGACACACACACACGTGTGTGTGGGTGGGTGGGTGTGTGTGCGAAAGTAGGGGGGGGGGAGGGCGTTTTTGCACTCATGAACAGTAGATGTGTTTCGTTATCAGCGAGTTGTGTCACTAGCTAGCTTGAAAATACCCCTTTAAACTGCCATTTTCTCTTGAACTTTACCTCCTGTGTAACATTTATAGTTTTTCTTTACTTTTCCCGTTTTGTTAGGTTTGCTTTTTCTTTTTTTTCTTTTTTTGCTTTGACATTTTGCGCTTAAGTGCTTCCTCCCTCTCTTTCTGCCTGCTGTTTTTCCTCTGTTTTAATAAAAACAAAAATCTTTGGATTGCCTCCTGCATGCTTGTCTGTATTCTGTCTTCTTCTTCTTCTCTGAATGCCTACTGGGACCTTTTCAAAATGTCTGCCTTCTCCTCCCCTACTTTCCGCTTTAATAAATGGCACCTGGAACCTTCTGTGGTTTTCCCCTCGGATGGTGACTCCTGCTAATCTTTAGTTCCTGTCATCGCTGACTTAACCTGATCCGTTCCATCTTCACTACCAAGGGCACCTTTTTTCACCCCATTGGGAGGTGGGCAGCAGAGGCCTTCGCTAACGTTTTGCTAGCGTCGGCCGCGAGTTGTACAAATGGCTAATCGGCTAATTTGGTTTAAAATATATCCAGTGTATAGATGGTTGTTGAGTGTGAAATATCTATAATTTTTTTCAAAAATAGATAACATATTTTCTATCCACAATACGATTTTTACAATAAGTTAAGTATTTTGGTTGGTTAATTTACTTTGTAACGTTCGGGCTTGTTAATCCTACATGTGAATGTGGAAGTCATCTCGTTAACTTCAACTCTATGCCCTGACAAGCTCCAAATTAAATACATTAAAAGGAGAAAAAACCTTTGATGGGGCAAAATTGGCTAGAGAAATGTTCCTGAGGTCCTGGTTTTATCTGATAGTAGGGACATTTGTTAGAGAATAAAACTCCACACCATGAACATCTTTTAATGCTGTTAGACACTCGGCCTTAGGAGAGAGACCTTTTCATGTGTTAGTCAGAGAATGTACCAGAGTAGAAGACACAATCTCCCTCCTTTTTTCTTGTTCTTGTGTTCCTCCGGGGGGTGGGGGCATTAAGGAACCGCCAAAGTTTCTTAAATGTTATAAATATCCAGGAATGGGTCCAAATCATTTATATTTTTTTCTCTACACAAATGATTGCCCCGATCACCGCAACAGCCTAGCGGCACAAAAGCGTTTTTTTTCTCGGTGATGCGCTGTTATGTTATCACGACTCACGGACGTCTCGCAGTCGTCCAAAAAATTCCGAAGCTAAGCTTCTTCTCGATTGGCTCGTCGTAACCTTCGCTAGAAAATCGTGCGGTATTTTGACAACAGAGCAACTAAAACATTGTCGTGGCAGCATTTAAAGGAACCACAGTCTCGGTCCCCGATTTTTATTCCGATCTAACGACCCGGTGACGCCCACCCCCACCACTACTACCACCACCGCCGCCACCTCCCCCACCCTCCCCTCCGGCCCGCTCCCTCCCCCCCGGCCCGCTCCCTCCCCCCTTCAGCTTCTTCCCCGTTTTACTCCCTCCCCCTCCTCCTGCGAGATTGTTCTCTAAACGCAGTCATTAGTTTGCATAATCAAACGTCCTAAAGCGCCGAAAAGGCCAGGCCGATAAACGGTACAGTTGTCGGAGGATATTAATTTAGCTTGAATACATTAATATATATATATATATATATATATATATATATATATATATATATATATATATATATATATATATATATATATATATATATATATATATATATATATATATATATATATATATATATATATGATGGGGTTACATTGGCGACTGAATACAAGGATGTCGGGAACATTTCAGTAGCCAATTTTACCCCCAGCTAATGTTTATGTTTTAATTCATTTAATTTGGAGCTTGTCAGGGCATATATCTTTTATTTTATATATGTATATTTATATATATATATATATATATATATATATATCCTGTGTATATTAATGACATTTGGATGAGAGCCTTAATGGGTTTAAAGCGATCGACGTAGAGGGATATATAAAAGAAGGAAATGTAATGCCAACTTGGACCAGCGCCGGTCCGCGGCGGGCCAAGTGGCGTCGTAACCTTGACGATCGTTACCCTCGCCAACCCAAAAAAAAACATGGAGACGGCGAGCAGGGCGAGCAGGGGGAGGGGGGCCGCTGTTGTAAAAAGTTACGCGTGGGGCAGAATGTGTGGTGCTGTTATAATGTTAATGCTGTGGTGAGACAGGACAGGGGGACAGAGAAGGTAGACCTGTAGACAGACAGACAGAAGTTGGAAGAGACGGAGACAGACAGATAATAGGATGTGTGCTGCGGTTATAATGTTAATGCTGTGTCCAGACAGACAGACAGTGGGACAGACTGGGGGACAGTGGGACAGACATGGGGGACAGTGGGACAGACTGGGGGACAGTGGGACAGACTGGGGGACAGTGGGACAGACAGGGGGACAGTGGGACAGACTGGGGGACGGATGAAGCAAGAGGACAGCACGGAAGACATACAAACGGACAGTTTTACCAAAATTGAAGGTAGAAAGACGGACAGGGAAGGTAGAATAAGAGACACAGACTGAACGACGGAAGGATGAGAGGCGGACAGGGAAGGTAGACCGACAGACAGAAGTTAGAATGAGAGACAGACGGCCAGACAAACAGACAGATAGACGAAGAAGTTGGAATGAGAGACAGACAGGGGATTTCAGAAAGATGGGATGAAATAAGTGTGTGTGTGTGTGTGTGTGTGTGATACAGTGGAGGATGTGGGGGGGGGGGGGCGTGCGAATGCTGTCATCATGACATTGACAAGTGCAAAAGAAGCTGTCAGGAGGAAAATGCAAATCACTCATACCTCAAACACACACACGCGCATGAGAGCGGCCGTCCCCCTCGCTAGCCTAGCGACTGTGTTATCTCCGCTAGCGTGTTGGCGGAGTGTGTATGGAGTGACATGCTAGGATCTCACCTAGGTGTTAATGACACCCGAGGGACCCCCAATCTCTCTCTCACACACCGATATGATTATTACCAACACTCCAGTGTGTGTGTGTGTGTGTGTGTGTGTGTGTGTGTGTGTGTGTGTGTGTGTGTGTGTGTGTGTGTGTGTGTGTGTGTGTGTGTGTGTGTGTGTGTGTGTGTGTGTGTGTGTGTGTGTGTGTGTGTGTGTGTGTGTGTGTGTGTGTGTGTGTGTGTGTGTGTGTGTGTCACTTTCATTTCTCCCACAAAAACACCACCACTGCCATCTCTCATCAGCAAGCTAATCCCGAGGGAGGGCGGGAGGAGAGAGAGAGAGAGAGGAGCTAGGGGTCCTTTGTAGCTGTGGATGGCTGTCTGACAACATGCCCGTCTGCGTCCCTTAGAATCCCCTAGAAGAATATCTTAATGACCGGCCGCTCAACTTACACATCAAGAGGACTGCTTGATGTGTGTGTGTGTGTGTGTGTGTGTGTGTACACACCAGAGCCATGTATAGACGATCAATAAAGACGGGACACACACACACACAGGCAGAGAAGTATAATATATGCATATGTGTACAACTCCCAAACTCTTGAGAAAACACACGTAGGTTTAATATGAAGGAGAATTATTTAGCCAAAGGCTGGTGGGGGAAACGGTTAATATATAAATCAGAAAAGGCATAAACAGGGGAAGTCGTCTTAAATCGAAAGTGGGCTTGGTCCTCCTCCCTATCGGCCGGTTTTTAATATTTGACTGTATTGTCTTAGCTTTTATTTAATTTCTCCTTTGTTCCTCCTCTCTCTCTCTCTCGCTCTCGCTCTCGCTCTCGCTCTCTCCTCTCTCTCTCGCTCTCTCTCTCTCTCTCTCTCGCTCAGTATACTTTGAAGAAAAAACAATAAAGAGAAGAAGAACAAATAAAATAAACCCCATTGCGTTTCAGAAGAAGGTGTTTATGAAGAATAAAAAACAGATGATATGGCAGAGCGGGGGGTGGGGGGGGGGGGGGTAGAGGGAAATGGGTGTATACTCACATACAGTCCTACACACGTGTGTGTTGGGGTGTGTGTTCCTCTGTTTGGGTGTGTGCGTGAGAACCCCAACACAGGTGTACACACACACCTGTTTTGGAGTGTGTGTGTGTATGTGTACCTGTGTCGGGGTGTGTGTATGTGTACCTGTGTTGTTGGGTGTGTGTAGCTATGTTGGGTTTTGTGTGTGTGATTCATTGACCATTCTGAGCTCCGTATCCATCCAAACCGACCACTGAAGGTTGTCCTCCTCCTCCTCCTCCTCCTCCTCCTCCTCCTCCTCCAGGTGTATGACGAGCCCGGGGCCTTCCAGACCAGGGACCCAGAGGGTCCCTCGGGAGCCCCCCATCGCCAGGCTCCGCCCCCCCAGCAGCACCAGCAGCGGGGCCCCTCTCCCTACGGGGCGCTTGAGCCCAACGCCGAACTCGGTGGCGGTCGAACGTCAGCCACGGGTGACGGATACTCGTACGGCAGACCTGCCAACGGTAACTGTTAGAATACACACACGCACGCGCGGCACACACACAAACGGCCCTTCAGTGTGAATGTGTGTTTCTTGTGATGTATTGTGCAGCTCTCTCTCTCTAACTCTCTCTCTCTCCCTGTATATCTCTCTCTTTAACCCCCTGTATCTCTCTCCTCTCTTTGTATCTCTCTCTCCTCTCTCTCTCTCTACCCCTGTATCTCTCTATCTAACCCCCTGTATCTCTCTCTCTCTCTCTCTGTATCTCTCTCTTTAACACCCTGTATCTCTCTCCTCTCTTTGTATCTCTCTCCTCTCTCTCTCTCTGTATCTCTCTTTCTCCCTCTCTCTCTCTGTTTCTCTAGCTCTCCGTTTCTCTTTCTCTCTATCTCTTTCTAACCCTTTCTCTCTCTCTCTCTCTCTCTCTCTCTCTCTCTCTCTCTCTCTCTCCTCTCTCTCTCTCTCTCTCTCTCTCCTCTCTCTCTCTCTCTCTCCTCTCTCTCTCTCTCTCTCTCTCTCTCTCTCTCTCTCTCCTCTCTCTCTCTCTCTCTCTCTCTCTCTCTCCTCTCTCTCTCTCTCTCTCTCTCTCTCTCTCTCTCTCTCTCTCTCTCTCTCTCTCTCTCTCTCTCTCTCTCTGCATTTCTCTCTCTGCATTTCTCTCTCTTGATTGGGGGAGACGCACGTTTTGCCTTGAAACGCCTCCCCTAACAGCTGTACATTAATAGCAGCTAAAAAAAAAAAAATTACACAATAAAGGCGCTTATATTTACATCGCTTTTAACTAAATAAAAGCGTGGGTGGGAAAGAAAGAATAAATCCGTGCAATTCTCGCCAGCTCTCGCTCTCTTTCTGTTTCTTGCTCTCTCGCTCTTTCTCGCTCTCTAACCCTCTGTATCTTTCTCTCTAACCCTCTGTATCTCTCTCTCTCTGTATCTCTCTAACCCTCTGTATCTCTCTCTCTCTCTAACCCTCTGTATCTCTCTCTCTCTAACCCTCTGTATCTCTCTCTCTCTACTCCTCTCTATCTCTCTCTCTTAACCCTCTGTATCTCTCTCTTTCTAACCCCCTGTATATCTCTCTCTCTCTCTCTCTCTCTCTCTCGTCTCTCTCTCTCTCTCTCTCTCTCTCTCTCTCTCTCTCTCTCTCTCTCTCTCCTCTCTCTCTCTCTCTCTCTCTCTCTCTCTCTCTCTGCGTGGATGTCTTTCATCCTCGCCCGGCCTCCTGTTTACTACGAGAGAAAAGCAAGTCATTAGCTCTGCTTCCCTTTTCTCTTTTTATTTTCCCTTTTTTATTTTTTCCACACTTCGCTTGCTCTTTTATTTATTATTATTTATTTTATTTATATTTATTTATATATTTTTTTGAAAGCTGTGACCTTGAAACAGTCACTGATGAAACGGCGCCTAAGTGAGCATGATTTGCATACGGGTCGGGCGGCGGAGAGCTGGAGAGATGCGGAGAGGCGAGAGCTAGAGAGCAGAGAGAGAGAGAGAGAGGAGGAGAGGAGGGAGAGAGAGAGGAGAGAGAGAGAGAGAGGAGAGAGAGAGAGAGAGGAGAGAGAGAGAGAGAGAGAGAGAGAGAGAGAGAGAGAGAGAGAGAGAGAGAGAGCGATAATAAACGTACAAAACGCTTTTAGAATTGTTCTTTAGTGACTCGCTTTTGTTTTTTTTGTCTCCATTCTCATCGGTTGTCTCTCTCTCTCTCTCTCTATCTCCATCTTTTTTATCTCTGTATCTCTCTCTCGCTTTCCCTCTCTTATCTCTCTCTCTCTCTCTCTCTCCTCTCTCTCTCTCTCTCTCTCTCTCTCTCTCTCTCTCTCATTGTTGTCTCTCCCTCTCCTACATTTTGTCGCTCTTTTCGCAGAGTAAAACAGAACATTTTTTGAACAATGGGTTTTTTGCCTATTCCTGAATTGTGTTGTGAAAGTCGCACAAAGACTTTTCAGTTGGAAGGGGGGGGGGGGGGGGGGGAATTATGCACCCTTTCAATATCTCGGGGGGTGGGGGGGGGGGGGACTTGCGTGGTTTATGGAAATGTTGGACGGGTGTCAGTCCCCGGAAAGCGATGGAGGCTCTTTTTTTCCTTCTGTGTGTTAATGAGTTTTTCGGCTATTTCTGTGGTTTGTGTTTGCTGGTTTTTTGTTGTTGTGTGTGTGTGTGTGTGTGGGAGATGATTTTGCATTTGCAAACTGATGCGTTTGGAGTCTAGGGTATTTTGCGTGTTTGTCTGTGAGTCATTGTGTGTCTGTGCTTGTGTGTGTTTGTCTATGCTTGTGTGTTTGTGTGTGTGTGCGGATGTCAGGTCGTCCAATCGCTGAAGCCATGGGCTGTATTGATCAATACATGAAGGACATATTAGGTCATTTCATGTCATCAGCCTAATGTCAGAATTTTCATAACTCCTCTGACATGGTGTGTGTGTGTGTGTGTGTGTGTGTGTGTGTGGTGTGTGTGTGTGTGTGTGTGTGTGTGTGTGTGGTGTGTGTGTGTGTGTGTGTGTGTGTGTGTGTGTGTGTGTGTGTGTGTGTGTGTGTGGATAATTATGAAAATTCTGACATTAGACCCAGAATAAGTATTCTGGAAAAACACTTGAAATGAATAGATATTGCATGAATATGCATGCACTCAACTGTTCAAAATGTGTTTTTTTTTGTGGAGTTCATTGTTATGGAAATGTGTGTGTGTATTTTTTTAAATTATTATTTATCTAGCACAACAAGGACGCCTTGAAATTAATGAAATAAAAAGTTTAAACCCGTTCTAATTGTAATCGTGATTATCTTTATTTATTTATTTAGTTCTTCACCCAGCGGGTTACTTCCCGCCTCCCGCAGATGCCAGTCGCTATGACGATGAGGATGACAATGAGTTTGATGAGGAGGAGGTGGAGGAAGAGTTGGACCAAAATTTCCCTCCCCCGCCCTCCCCCAACGCTGTGGCCGAGATGATCAGAGACCTTCCCCCCTCACCCCTGCAACACAGGTACACACACACACACACGTACACACCCTAACACACACACACACCGGTACACAAACACACACACACACACACACTCCAACACTGGTATACACACCCCAACACAGGTACACACCCACACAGACCCCAACACAGGTACAAACACACACACATAACCCAACAAAGGTACACACACACCCCAACACACGGGCACACACACACCACACACACACACACACACACACACACACACACACACACACACACACACACACACACACACACACACACCAAACATACACACCCCAACAAAGGTACACACACACACCCCAACACAGGTACACACACAGGTATGTTTACACACACACACACACACACACACACACAATGCAGACGGACAAGAGCCTCAAGCCTTTCCACCCCTATCAATGTTTAGAGTCCTCTGCCTTGTTTTCCTGCATCGTTAGAGCCATTTAAGATCGCCCTTCAAGCAACAGCTGCTGTTTACGTCCTCGTATAGAGAGAGAGGGAGAGGGAGAGGGGGAGAGAGAGGGAGGGAGGAGGGAGAGAGATGGAGGGGGGAGAGAGAGATAGAGGGGGATCAGAGAGAGAGAGAGATTTTTTGGGTTGTTTAGTTAATAAATCCTGCTCTCTTTTGCCTGTTCACCGTAAGTCCAAAAACGTATTTAAATACACCAAAACAAATGTGTTAAATCATGTAGAGTACTGCATGGTAGACGGTGCTGACTTGTATCGTTTTCCATGGTATAGTATTGTTGGAGGTAATTCATACTGCACGCGGGAGGGACCGGGGGTAGTAAGCATTGCATTGTACTGGTTGTTGCACATGGGCGAATAAAAGCATGTTTTAATCTGTCCCTCAGAGAGTATCTCAACGGCTACTATGAGGACGAGAGTCTGGCAGACAGACGGCCCGGCCGGGACCCAGACCTGCACACCCCGCGCAGCCGGAACTCCAAGAGCATGGACCTGGGTCAGTACACGCACGCACGCACGCACGCACGCACGCCGCACGCACGCACGCACGCACGCACGCACGCACGCACGCACGCACGCACGCACGCACGCACGCACACATCACACATTACTGTACACATAGACATAGACGTGCACACGCACACACACACATTGGACGGTGCACATACATACACATAGACACACACACACCCATGTACATATATACACACACATAATAACACATACACATCACATAACACGGTCTACAACTCTTTCCTTCGTTCCCTCTATCCTTCTCTATCTCTTTACACATTTCTCTCTCGCTCTCTCGCTCTCTCCTCTCGCTCTCTCTCTCTCTCTCTCTCTCTCTCTCTCTCCTCTCTCTCGCTCTCTCCTCTCGCTCTCGCTCTCGCTCTCTCCTCTCTCTCTCGCTCTCTCCTCTCTCTCTCTCGCTCTCTCTCTTTCGCTCTCTCCTCTCTCTCTCGCTCTCTCCTCTCTCTCTCTCTCTCTTCCCCCCCCTGCCAAACTTTCTGGAGGTTAATCCATGCTGTTTTCAATCTATTCTCTCTCCCTTTCTTTCTCACCCGTTATACTCCTCCCCCCTCCCCGATTGCCTCCCTATCTTTCTCACCCATGTACATCTACCATAGATTTCATGTCACTGTGTGTACGTGTGATTCTTGGTGTGTGTGTGTGTTTGCGTGAGTCTTGGTGTGTGTGTGTGTGTGTGTGTGCATGCATGCATGCATTTGAATGTGTGAGTCTTAGTTTGTGTATCTCCACATCTGTGTGTGTGTTCTCTGCTTTCAGTCCCATCCTGCTTCATTAGTCAGTGAATTGGCTTTCTTTCTGTCTCCACTCCCATACACACACACACACCAACACACACACACCAACACTTTCCATGTCCTTTGGAACCCTCACATGAAGTTCTCTCTCTCTCTCTTTTACCTCATCCACTTGAAATTGTTCCTTTCCTAAGTCTAGCCGTAGGGGGGGGGGGGTTGGTGAGGTTTGTGAGTGTGTGTGTGTGTGTGGTTATGAGAGATCAGCTGTTAACAGAGCCTTGTCGCTCCACACTTGCACGGTCCTCCGCAGGATGACCCCATCTAAGGGATTCATGTTTAAGAGGGCCTTCGGCACACATACACACACTAACGCACACACTAACACGCACACACTAACACACACACACACACACGCACGCGGCTGGATGTCAATCATAGCGGCAGTGAATCTGTCCCCACAAGTCAAGAGGTCGTACGAGGTGTTTACCGTTATCGACGCAACCAGCCCTGTGTTGACCCGCTAAACCACAGCAAACAGAGCACACACACACACACACACACACACACACACACATCTCATCCTCGATGCCTTTGCCAGGACTTTCTCTTTCCAAACTTTCTGTGGATGTTAATCCATGCTGTTTAAATCGGTTCTCCTTCTCTATCTCTCTGTCTCTCTCTCTGTCTCACCCCTTACACTCCCCCCTCCACTATTGCCTCCCTATTTATCTCACTCCCATGTCCATCTGCCATAGATTTCATGTCACTGCGGGGGGGAGGCGGGGCTTTAATTGTCTGGTCCGGGTGAGGAGGCGGGGCTTTAATGGTCTGGTTCAGGGGAGGAGGCGGGGCTGTAATGATTTGGTCTGGGAGAGGAGGCGGGGCTTTAATGGTCTGGTCCGGGCGAGGAGGCGGGGCTTTAATGGTTTTGTCCGGGCGAGGAGGCGGGGCTTTAATGGTTTTGTCCGGGCGAGGAGGCGGGGCTTTAATGGTTCTGTCCGGGCGAGGAGGCGGGGCTTTAATGGTTTGGTCCGGGCGAGGAGGCGGGGCTTTAATGGTCTGGTCCGGGCGAGGAGGCGGGGCTTTAATGGTCTGGTCCGGGCGAGGAGGCGGGGCTTTAATGGTCTGGTCCGGGCGAGGAGGCGGGGCTTTAATGGTCTGTGTCCGGGCGAGGAGGCGGGGCTTTAATGGTCTTGTCCGGGCGAGGAGGCGGGGCTTTAATGGTCTGGTCCGGGCGAGGAGGCGGGGCTTTAATGGTCTGGTCCGGGCGAGGAGGCGGGGCTTTAATGGTTTTGTCCGGGCGAGGAGGCGGGGCTTTAATGGTCTGGTCCGGGCGAGGAGGCGGGGCTTTAATGGTCTGGTTCAGGGGAGGAGGTGGAGCTATAATGGTCTGGTCCGGGAGAGGAGGCGGGGCTTTAATGGTCTGGTTCAGGGGAGGAGGCGGGGCTATAATGGTCTGGTTCAGGGGAGGAGGCGGGGCTATAATGGTCTGGTTCAGGGGAGGAGGCGGGGCTTTAATGGTCTGGTTCAGGGGAGGAGGCGGGGCTTTAATGGTCTGGTTCAGGGGAGGAGGCGGGGCTTTAATGGTCTGGTTCAGGGGAGGAGGTGGGGCTATAATGGTCTGGTTCAGGGGATGAGGCGGGGCTGTAATGGTCTGGTCCGGGCGAGGAGGCGGGGCTATAATGGTCTGGTTCAGGGGAGGAGGCGGGGCTATAATGGTCTGATTCAGGGGAGGAGGCGGGGCTATAATGGTCTGGTTCAGGGGAGGAGGCAGGACTTTAATGGTCTGGTTCAGGGGAGGAGGCGGGGCTATAATGGTCTGGTTCAGGGGAGGAGGCAGGACTTTAATGGTCTGGTTCAGGGGAGGAGGCGGGGCTATAATGGTCTGGTTCAGGGGAGGTATAAACTGTGGTTAAAGTGACCAGTGGGGGTGGGGGGGAGGTGTGATGGCCACGATTGAATTAATTCATACCCTCTTAATTCTTTATTCATTCTTTCATTTCCTCCCTCCATCTCTCCCTCCCTCCCTACTTTGCTCTCTCCCTTCGTTCCCTTCCCTCCCTCCCTCCTCCATCTTCTCTCTCTCTCTCTCTCTCTCCCTCTCTCTCCCTTGCCCCTCCCCCCTCTTATCCCTGCTGGAGGGGGAGTCTGATCTCATAAAAAAATGGAGAGGATTATTTAAGAGCAATGGCGGCGTAATGAAAACCTATTATTGTATTCCTTGGTGCGAAGCCCTGAGACAGATGCTGCTCTCTCTCTCTACATTTTACCTCTCTCTCTACACCTATACCTCTCTCCCTCTCTCTCTTGCGCTCTCTCTCTCTCTTTTTTCTCTTTCTCTCTCGCTTTCTAGCTCTATCTCTCTCTTTTTCTGCCATCTCTCTCTCTCTCTCTCTCTCTCTCTCTCTCTCTCTCTCTCGCTCTCTCTCTCTCTCTCTCTCTCTCTCTCTCTCTCTCTCTCTCTCTACCTCCCTTGTGTGTTCATGCTTCATCTCATAATCATTTTAATAAATCTTGTGCTTTTTTCATTTCATTTTGTGTTTATTACTTCCAGCCTTACCACACACACACACACACACACACACACACACACCACCCTATGTGTGGTAAATGTTTACCTCTTGTTGTTTGCTGTTTTTTTTGTCAGTGGCTGATGAGAGTAACATGGGAGCTCTGGTGGGACCCAGGAAAGGTGAGAGCACACACACACACACTCTACCTCTGTCACTCTCTCGCACAGACACACACACACACACACACACACACGCACACTCTCTACCTCACTCTTTCCCTCACAGACAGACACACACACACGCACACTCTCTACCTCACTCTCTCTCTCTCTCTCTCACAGACAGACACACACACACGCACACTCTCTACCTCACTCTCTCTCTCTCTCTCTCTCACAGACACACAGACACGTTCACTCTCGCACAGACACACATAAACACACACCCACACACACACACACACGCACACTCTCTACCTCACTCTTTCCCTCACAGACAGACACACACACACACACACTCTCTACCTCACTCTCTCTCTCTCTCTCTCACAGACACACAGACACGTTCACTCTCGCACAGACACACATAAACACACACCCACACTCTCGCACCCACACACTCTCACTCTCTTGCATACACACACACACAATCTCTTCCTCACACACACACACACACACACACACACACACACACACACACACACACACACACACACACACACACACACACACACACACACACACACACACACACACACACACACACACACACACACACACCCAGCAGCAGCAGCTCTGCATAGGGTCTAATTGTTATTGACAGGTCCTGTGTAGTGCGTTCCTATGTATTTATTTCCCCATATTGATGTGTTCCATTCCTGCTGAGGCAGCGCTTCCTGCAAGGGGGGCCCGCGGGCTAATGGGCTAGCGGGCCCCTCTGCTTTATGGCCCCTGACGTCTTTTCATTAGGCCGATGGCCCCACCACTTTAATCTCCCTAAAACACCCACCCTCACCCCCCCCCTCCCTGCCCCACCCCCGCGCGCTGCTGGTCGGTGGTGGCGGTCGCACACACACACACACACACACACACACACACACACACTCACACGAACACACACACACTGCCCTGCGCTACTTCCACACTGCTGCTAACCCCCCACCAACCCAAGCCCAACCTCCCTCTGGCTTTTACTCTTTTCTCTCTCTCTCCCTCTCTCTCTTTCAATTAGTCTCTCTCTATCTCCATCTCTCCCCCTCTCTATCTCTTCCTCTCTGTCTCTGTCTTTCTCTCTCTCTCCTCTCTCTTTCAATATCTCTCCCTCTGTCTATCTCTCCATCTCTCTCTGTCTCTCTTTCTTTTCATATCTCTCTTTCTACCTGTCTAAATTTCCCTCTCTATCTCTCTCTGTCTCTCTATTCGTCCATCTCTCTCTCTCTCTCTCTTTTTATCTCTTTATCTCTCTATCACTCTCTATCTCTCCATCTCTTTCTTTTTCTCTCTTCTCCGTGATCTTACTATCGCTTGGTAGTCGTGGCGATGTCTACCTCCGTCTCTCATCCTCTGTATCTGTCTGTCTTCTCTCTGTGTTCCTGGCTGTCTGTCTCTCTCTCTCTGTACGTTTCCCTCATCTTCCTCTCCTTAATGTCTCTTTCTTTCTCTCTCTGTTGATCTCCTCTCCGTCTGTCTGTCTGTCTGTCTCTATCTTGGTTGGATCTCCTCTGTCTGTCTGTCTTTCTCTCTCCCTCTCTGTCTCTAACTTGCTCTCGCTCGCTCGCTCACTCGCTCGCTTGCTCTCTCTCTAGCTTGCTCTCTCTCTCTGTTACCTCTCTCTCTGACCTCTCTCTCTCTCTCTCTCTTACCTCTCTCTCTCTCTAACCTCTGTGTGTGTGTTGGATCTCCTCTCTCTCCCCTTAGGGCTCTGAGTTTTGATCCCCGTTTCTCGTATGTCTGTCACGCTCTCACTGTCTCTCTCCGTCTGCATCTCGGGACCTCTCCCTCCCCCTCCTTCTCTCTCTGCCCTCCGCCTGTCTCTCTTTCTGTGACGCTTAACCATTCAGCATTCTTCTTGAGATAAGATTTGTTTTCAGATTAGTTTTCATCATTCTTCTTTTCTGTCTGTTCGGTCCCCATTTTGCACACACAGCCTCAATCCACAGATTGAGTTATGATACAAGATACAAGATTTTTATTTGCCATTTGTAACAAGTACATTGGAACGCTTTACTCCCCATTCCCTCCCGTGGTATAAATCTCCAAAACGTCACCATAAAATATCATATAACAAGGATCATGAGGTGTGTGTGTGTGTGTGTGTGTGTGTGTGTGTGTGTGTGTGTGTGTGTGTGTGTGTGTGTGTGTGTGTGTGTGTGTGTGTGTGTGTGTGTGTGTGTGTGTGTGTGTGTGTGTGTGTGTGTGTGTGTGTGTGTGTGTGTGTGTGTGTGTGTGAGCTTGTCCAAAATCTTGTCACGCGTGTTATAGCAATCTATGGATGTATATACATGTGTTTTTGCGTATATGTGTTTGTTGAAACACACACACACACACACTTTCCCTTATTACCATTTGATTTATTTTTTGATTCCTCCCACACACACACACACACACACACACCTCTTATGTATGACCCACTCTACAACCCCTCCCCCCCATCCCATAATCCACTAGAGGTTAGGGGCCATTACAGAGGGGCCATATCTTTTTGTTAAGGTCCCTCTAGTTATTACATCTATTCATCTCTCTGGAGCGGCCCTACATCCACCCTGCACCACCCCCCCACCTCCCCCACAACTGCCTCCATCTTCTAATCCACCACTTGCACCACTAACACCACCACCACCACCTCCTCTACTACCACAACCACCACCACCACCACCACCATTATCACATCCACTACCACCACCACCACCATCTCCACATCCACCACCACCATCATCACATCCACTACCACCACCACCATCATCACATCCACTACCACCACCACCACCATCTCCACATCCACCACCACCATCATCACATCCACTACCACCACCACCACCATCTCCACATCCACCACCACCATCATCACATCCACTACCACCACCACCATCCACCACCACCATCATCACATCCACTACCACCACATCCACAACCACTACCACCATCACCCATATTAACACAACCACCACCATCACCGTCAGCACCACCCATATTAACACCATCACCATCAGCACCACCCCTATCAACACCTCCTCCTCCTCCTCCTCCACCTACAGCAGCAAGCAACCAATTCACCTGAACCCAATTACTGGCTGGGCCCTCCACCTCAGAACCCGGCTCCCCCCTCTGGGTTTAGTACCCAGTAGATTACACTAAAAGGCACATTTGTTTGCCAGGGGACAGAGGACTGGGTGAGTGGGTGTGTTTTGGAGGGGAGGGGGAGAGGGGTGGGGGGTGTTGGCAGTGGGCCGTGGGCCGGTCCTCACTTTGTGACAGTAATTTGCTCCACTCCCTGTGTGTGTGTGCAAGCAAGATGCTTGGTGTGTGTGTGTGTGTGTGTGTGTGTGTGTGTGTGTGTGTGTGTGTGTGTGTGTGTGTGTGTGTGTGTGTGTGTGTGTGTGTGTGTGTGTGTGTGTGTGTGTGTGTGTGTGTGTGTGTGTGTGTGTGTGTGTGTGTGTGTGTGTGTGTGTGAGACGCTTGGGTTGTGCGTGTGTGGGAGAGAGCGTGTGTGTGCGTGTGTGGGAGAGAGCTTGTGTGTGTGTGCGCGCGGGAGCGAGCGAGACGCTTGGGTTGTGTGTGTTTGCGAGCAAGACTCTCGTGTTTGTGTGTGCGCGTGTGGGAGAGAGCTTGTGTGTGTGCGTGTGCGCGTCATCACGCTTGTGTGTGTGTGTGTGTGTGTGTGTGTGTGTGTGTGTGTGTGTGTGTGTGTGTGTGTGTGTGTGTGTGTGTGTGTGTGTGTGTGTGTGTGTGTGTGTGTGTGTGTGTGTGTGTGTGTGTGTGTGTGTGTGTGTGTGTGTGTGTGTGTGTGTGTCGCTTGTTTTTAAGTTAATGTTCCACACGAGGGGAAGGGAGTCAACTAGTTTCTGTGACTCCCCCCCCCCGAAGCTCCGCCCCCTCATAATGCTCATTGGCAATACATTTAAATAATAATAATGTATATATATATATATATATAAATATAATAGAGGTTATTTGACCCATTGGACTGTAACTATGCCTATGTTCTTTAGCTGCTTTTCCATCTCCTTGATTAAAAAATAAATAAATAAGTATATGATTTTATTTATTTCTAAAAGCACTCAACAGTTTTTCAGCAGTAAAAGCGCAGTTAAAGTAAGAGGAAACAATCAAAGGGCCCAGAGCCTTTGAACAAGTCTCTGACCGCTAGAGTCAATTACAGGACCGCAGCTTTGTGTTAGCCGCGGTATCTCGCGTCCACTCTCTCTCACCCCTTCATCTCCTCATGCTCTCTCTCTCTCTCTCTCTCTCTCTCTCTCTCTCTCTCTCTCTCTCTCTCTCTCTCTCTCTCTCTCTCTCTCTCTCTCTCTCTCTCTCTCTCTCTCTCTCTCTCTCTCTCTCTCTCTCTCTCTCTCTCTCTCTCTCTCTCTCTCTCCCTCCCCCCCCCTTCTATTCAAGATGGTTGAACATGCGTCCGGCCTGCGTTCCGTAGGTTTTAGGGGGCCTGGAACATTTTCAAAGTGGTTATCCCTTTGTGGTGGTCCTTGTAGTTCTATGCAGCGTTCCACGGCTCCCAATAGGAAGGAATTCTATAGGCTTTATGAGGGAGGAGGAGGAGTCTGTATGTAAAGGATGTCGTCCGATGACCCCCGTCGTCATATTACATATAGTGTGAGCTTTTATTGTGAAAAGGAAGGTTTATTTTTTTATGGGCCTCCGGGATCACATAAAGGACCTGGAGGTTTTTACAGGCATGTCCCCTAGATTGGATTGTTGTCATGGTCGAGGTTGTTGTCGGGAAGTGTGTGTGTGTGTGTGTCCGTGTGCTACTGTGTGTGTGTGTGTGTGTGTGTGTGCGTCATCATGCTCCTGGATCTCTATATCATTGTGTGTGTGTGTGCGTCATCATGCTCCTGGATCTCTATATCATTGTGTGTGTGTGTGTGTGTGCGTCATCATAGTCCTAGATCTCTATATCATGGTGTGTGTGTGGGTCAGTGTGCTACTGTGTGTGTGTGTGTGTGTGTGTGTGTGTGTGTGTGTGTGTGTGTGCGCGTCATCATAGTCTTAGATCTCTATATCATTGTGTGTGTGTGCTACTGTGTGTGTGTCATGGTAGTCACATGGTAGAGCAGCGTTGGCCTTGGATGTGATGCTAGGTGTGGTCCTGTGTTTGATATAGTGTATTGTGGAGGTGGTGTATGGCGTGCGGCGGTGGCGTGAGGGCGCTCATGGGAAATAAGGGTTAGGAATGTATGGAAGGGGTCGTATGACTCCACCGCTAGGCTTCCCCTCGCCGGATGCTCTTCCCCTCGCTCCTTCATGGAAAACTCAACACACTCTCGCTCACTCTCGCTCACTCTCGCTCTCGCTCTCGCTCTCGCTCTCGCTCTCGCTCTCTCGCTCTCGCTCTCGCTCGCTCTCTCTCTCGATGTAACAAAAATGTTTCTTTGCGCTCGAGGGAGAGGTGGACAACTTTGCGTATGGCTAAAAGGCGACTAAGTGCGATGGAAACGGATTGAGTGATTATTATATATAATTACAGTTGTGGATGGAAACACAACATTTTGTTAAAGTGTGCGATACGTTTGCATGGAAACGTGTTCGCTCTCTCTCTCTTTCTCTCTGTCTCTTTCTCACTCTTTGCCCTTTCTCTCTCTCTCTCTTCACCCCCCCCCCCCGGGGTCTTGATATACACTTCAGAGATCAGAGATTAAAGATCAGAGATCAGAGAAGATCTTTAAAGTCACATAGCACAACAATTACAGGAAGCGTCGTTGGCAAATACATTCTTAAATCCCTGGCCCTCAAAGGATTACTACTAATACTACTACCACTAATTATACTACCACTACTACCACTAATTATACTACCACTACTACCACTAATTATACTACCACTACTACCACTAATTATACTACCACTACTACTACTAATTATACTACTACTACCACTACTACTACTCTAACTACCACTAATTATACTACCACTACTACCACTACTACTACTACTACTGCTACCACCACTACTACTACTACTACTACTACTCCTACTACTACTACCACTACTACTACTACTACTACTACTACTACTACTACTACTACTACTACTCCTACTACCACTAATTATACTACCACTACTACTACTCCTACTACTACTACTACTACTACTACTACTCCTACTACCACTAATTATACTACCACTACTACTACTACTACCACTACTACTACTACTACTACTATACCACTACTACTACTACTACTACTACTACTACTACTACTACTACTACTACTACTACCACTACTACTACTACTACTACTACTACCACTACTACTACTACTAATACTCCTACTACTACTACTCCTACTACCACTAATTATACTACCACTACTACTACATATACTACCACTACTCCACTACCACAAATACTACCACTACACACTACTACCACCACCACCACCACCACTACTACTACTACTACTACCACTACTACTACTACTACTACTACTACTACTACTACTACTACTACCACTACTACTACTACTACTACTACCACTACCACTACTACTACTACTACTACTACTACTACTACTACTACTACCACTACCACTAATTCTACTACTACTACTACCACTACTACTACTACTACCACTACTACTACTACTACCACTACTACTACTACTACTACTACTACTACTACTACTCCTACCACCACTCTACTACTACTACTACCACTACTACTACTACTACCACTACCACCACTACTACTACTACTACTACTACTACTACTAATAATTATACTACTACTAATTCTACTACTACTACTACTACTGCTAATTATACTACTCCTACTACTACTGCTACCACTAATTATACTACTACTACTACTACTACTACTACTACTACTAATTATACTACTCCTACTGCTACTACTAATTATACTACTAATTATACTACTACTACTACTACTACTAATTATACTACTCCTACTACTACTGCTACTACTACTACTACTACTACTACTACTACTACTACTGCTACTAATATATCAAATGTCAATATCAAAATATTGAATGGAATAGGAATTGGTGGAAAATGGTTTCAAAGATCAGGGAGAGAGTAGAACTAGTTTATTCCAACACGGTACTATAATTGTCCATATACTCCAATGTTACGACCCTCGGCTGGACTGTTTTAGAACTGTGTCTTGAATCGGTAAGCGTATCGGGATATTGATCGATATTGAATGACCCGTAAATACTGTTTAAGTACATTTTTCCCATATTATGTATGTGTATTGTATGTATGTGTATTATTAGCCGCGGGGGAAGGGGGGGGGGGGGCCTCAGTTTAATTAGTGTGGTGTTCCGGAAGTAAATCCTCCCCCACCACCACCTCTTCAACTCCATCACCTTCAGTCTCTCACCTTCACATCTCAGGCGGCAGTGACTCGGAGAGAGAGAGAGAGAGAGAGAGAGAGAGAGAGAGAGAGAGAGAGAGAGAGAGAGGAGAGAGAGAGAGAGAGAGAGAGAGAGAGAGAGAGAGAGAGAGAGAGAGAGAGAGAGAGAGAGAGAGAGAGAGAGAGAGAGAGAGAGAGAGAGAGAGAGAGAGAGAGAGAGAGAGAGAGAGAGAGAGAGAGAGAGAGAGAGAGAGAGAGAGAGAGAGAGCGAGAGACCGTGGGTGGCCGCTTGTGATTAAACGCCAAATTTTACCCTCCATTACCTGAAGGTGTGGACCATGACCCTCGCACTGCACCTGCTCCTGCACCTGCGAGTGTGCGCACACACACGCGCACACTCACACACAGTGTGTGTGTGTGTGCCGATGTTTTCCACAACCTTAGCTAAGTCGTCCCCCCCCCCCCTGCCACATCCTTCGTCATCATCGTCATCATCACTGTCACTACGATTCACCGCCACAAATCCTCTTTGTTCATAAAGGCGTCTGCTTTGAAAGACCTTCCTAGTTAATGACACTATTGTGTGTAAATAGTCTTAATTACAGTGATTCTCAAACTATTTTTAACAAATGTACCCGCTCCAAAGTTCACCTGCACAAATAATTGTTTTGGCAGGGGATAAAAAATATATGTAAATGAATATAAAAATAAATAAAGTATGTACATATTGTTTAGGGGAATGAGGATATTAAATGGGTGTTGCAAATACTTCGCTTAGGATTCATCAGGAAGATTTCCAGAACGTCTACGACCGATAAGCGCTCAGATGTGCTTATTATATTTACATCCTCAAGGACCCCCCCCCCCCCCCCACTGCGGTCCTTCAAAGTTACCCCTAGGGGGTACACCAACCCCCTTTTGGGAACCACTGTGTCCATTATACATAATAACGGTAGCAAGTGTACGTGGGGGGGAAACTCCAAAAATGTTTTTCTGCCACATAACGCACACCGAGTACAGCCAAGAATACACAAAAATACACACACACACACACTATACACTATCTCCTTATTGCAGCTCCGCATGATGTCAGTATTTCATTCTTAACAGAGAGGCAGTAAAAATACTCTTAATACGGTATCCGCTTTCTTATTCACACACACACACACACACACACACACACACACACACACACACACACACACACACACACACACACACACACACACACACACACACACACACACACACACACACACACACACACACACACACACACACACACACACACACACACACACAACACTCACTCACAACACACACGCGCAACACGCACACACTCACAAGCAGCACACACGCGGTGTGCTGCATGCGAGGAGCTTAATTCTATCAGACTGTGAGCCGGACAGCCATAATTACATTTGTGACACAAATCCTGCCTCTCAAATTGAACGTTTCATTCCTGAGTACCAAACCCCACCTCCACCCCCTCCTCCACCTCCTCCACCACCCCCTCCTCCTCCACCCCCCCCCTCCACCTCCTCCACCACCTCCTCCTCCTCCACCCCCCCCCCATACCCCGACACACACCTCTCCCTCTCCCGCTGCTCTATTTATAACCCCTTATACCCCATAAATCCTCCTCCTTCACAGAAAGTCAATTTAAGACTTAAAAGGCAGCGACCCTCCCTTCCTCCTCCGTCCTCCTCCTCCTCCTCCGTCCTCCTCCTCCTCCTCCTACCTCCCCCCCGCCCCCCTTATAGTTTCACACCACTCTGCACTGCAGGCTTTGAAGCCACTGAGACGTCAAATACAAATAGAAAGCGGCGAGAATTAGAAGAGACTTAAAGAAGTGGCGCGAACCGCGGCTTAAAGTGGATGGATGGATGGGAGGGAGGAAGGAAGGGAGGGAGAAAGGAAGGCAAAAGGGAAATAAGGAAAGGGAGCTTGAGACTCGAGAAGAGGGGAAGTGGAACGAATAAAAAAAGGTGGTATTGTCATTAGAAGTACACACGCGCCTGCTGAGTGTCTCTCTCTCTCTCTCTCTCTCTCCCGTTCTCTTTTATTCCTCTCTCTCTCTGTCATGGCCATAACTCAAGTTCTCTCGCGCTCTCTCTCTCTCTCTTGCTCTTTCGCTCTCTTGCCCTGTATCTCTCGATATCTCTCTCGCTCTTGCCCTGTATCTCGCTCTCGCTCTCGCTCTCGCTCTCGCTCTCGCTCTCGCTCTCTCTCTCTCGCCCTGTACCTCTCTATATCTCTCCATCTGTTCCTCTCTCTCTCTCTCTTGCTTCACCTTTAATCAACTGTGGCCTCTATCATCTGGCCTACACCATTGGCTTGTTCTAGTATCCGCTCTCTCTCTGCTCTGTCTCTCTCTCTCTCTCTGTGTCTCTCTCTTACTCACCCACTCACTCACTCACTCACACACCCTCTCACTCTCTCTTCCTCTCTTTCTTATTTTTACATTTTTTTCATTTTCTGTATCCTCCTTCCTCTCTCCTCATTTTCCCTCTCTCCTCCTCTTCCTCCTAGCTCTTCCCAGTCCTGTCCAACAGTGTCTCGGTTCTGTTTCTGGGTTTTTATTACCATTCTTTATTCTTTCTTTTTGGCCCAGCTTTCCCAGCCTCGGCCCTCGTCCCTCTTTCACAGTTTGTTTTTTTTCTTCCCTTTCTTCATCACTTAATCCTCCGTTTCTTGGATTGGAACGTGACAGATTCATCTAGGGAGAGAAGTGTATTGGCCTCTCTCTCTCTCTCTCTCTCTCTCTCTCTCTCTCTCTCTCTCTCTC
Organism: Muraenolepis orangiensis; assembly: GCA_027704905.1. NCBI lineage: Eukaryota > Metazoa > Chordata > Actinopteri > Gadiformes > Muraenolepididae > Muraenolepis > Muraenolepis orangiensis. Next base: position 11,545,020 of record CM051009.1, read on the forward strand.
TCTCTCTCTCTCTCTCTCTCTCTCTCTCTCTCTCCTCTCTCTCTCTCTCTCTCTCTCTCTCTCTCTCGGCCCCTGTATTCCTTCACACACAATTGTCCAAGCCTTTGAATTTATGCCCGCTCCGTCCGCCAAAAGCCCCACCACCTCCACCAGCAACACCACCACCACCACCACTATATTTGAAGTGTGGCTTTCAATTGGAAACATTGATCCGTTTGAACGGTGCTGTTAATGTTTTGTGTCGTGCTGCACATAAACCTTTACTCCTGGCTCTACACCCCTCAATTCTGTTCATCCACTCGGATGGCGTTCCTGGTCCTCCTCATCCACTCGCCGATCAATCCATGGATGGGTGAATCGGTCCACTCATCCATCCGTCCATCCCAGCATACGTACATGCATGCATGCGTGCGTGCATACATTCGTTAATTCATGTATGCATACCTTAATTCATACATTAATATATGATTTCTATGTTTAGTCATGCATTCATACATTACTCCTGTATTTATACATTTAATTCATGCATTCATACATTGATAATTCATTCATATATTCATTCCTCCATTGTTCCCGTCTTTTGTCATCTAGTAATCCTTCCAATACACACTCATTTGACTACGTCACTTTTCAATGATACCCGGTCATTCATCCATCCATCCCACCCGTCATATCAGTCTTCATTCATCCACCTCATCCGTCTCCGGCCTCCCCTAACCCCCCCCCCCCCCTTCTGTTCTCTTTCCCCGCCTCTCAGAGCCCAACAATGGGGCAGCTCTGGGGCCCACGCTGGGCCTCTGGAAGTCCAGCTCCCTGGAGAGCCTCCAGACGGCCGTGTCCGAGGCCCGGCAGGAGCGCTCCCGGGACGCCGTGCCCTTCCACCGGCCACGCCCCCGGGTGGTCCGCGGACGCCCCTGCAACCAGAGCTTCAGGCTGGCCATCGACAAGTCCTACGAGGGCCCCTCGGAAGACGGTAGGACCCGCGGAGACAGGACGTCCTGCTCTCGCTTCTATCTTCCAGTAAAGTAAAAAGTGCATCGCTGCAGGTGACGTCAAGACTGGGAAAACGTCTAGTTTTACAAAGCAAAAGTCTTGCAGGAAGAGTCATGTCGAGACTAGGAAAACCTTGTGTCTTTACAAAGTAAAAGTCTGTTATGTGGCAACAGGACGAGAACAGGAAAACTCACTGCCAACCAACAACAAAAAGTAATTCACGGCCATTAAGATTAGTAAAGTCCAGTGCAGTAACTGTGATGAGTCCAGAAAGTCTAGCAAAGTATGTAAGTGTAATGTTAATGACTATGTTATGAAAGTGAAAGTGGCAGCACTCCTAGCAGTTCAGTAGGCACACTGCCTGTGCATAAAAACGATCCTTAAACCTGGTAGTCCTTGTACGGTTGCTTTGCAACCGGCGACCAGACGGTAGGGGGGAGAAGAGATGTAGGCGTAGTAAGGCATAGTAAGTACATAGTAAAAGTCCTTTACTGCCATTAAATGTAGGAAACATTCCCGCTTTACATAGTAAAAGTCCTCCACTGCCATTAAATGTAGGAAACATTCTGGCTTTACAAAGTAAAAGTCCTTCACTTCCATGATGAGTAGGAAACGTTCCAGCTTTACAAAGTAAAAGTAATTCACTGCCATCAAGAGTAGCAAACTGTATGGCTTTACAAAGTCAAAATCCCACACTGCCATTAAATGTAGGACACATTCCAGCTTTTACAAAGTAAAAGTCCTTCACTGCCATGATCAGTAGGAAACATGTCAGCTTTACAAAGTTAAAGTCGTCCACTGCAATTTAATGTAGGAAACATTACAGCATTACAAAATAAAAGTCCTTAATTGTCAACCAGTGTGGGAAAAAAATAGTAATTCAGTGTCATTAAGAGTAGGAAACATTCCGGCTTTACAAAGTAAAAGTCCTCCACTGCCATTAAATATAGGAAACATTCCGGTTTCACAAAGTAAAAGTCCTCCACTGCCAATAAATGTAGGAAACATTCCGGCTTCACAAAGTAAAAGTTCCTCACTGCCGTTAAATCTAGGAAACATTACAGCATTTCAAAGTAAAAATCCTCCACTGCCATTTAGTGTAGGAAACATTCCAACTTTACAAAGTAAAAGTCCTTCACTGCCATTAAACGTAGGAAGCATTACCGGGGGGGGGGGGGGGGGGCGGGGGGGTTGAAATGGCGGTACTCTAAAATCTCTTCAGCCTGCGGGAGCCCCCACACTGCGCTCTGCCCCAATCCCTATAAAAAGTGACATATTCATGGAGGTGAACACTAAAACACTGTCTCTTATCATCCTCCATAATCCATATTGCCTCCCATCTTCCCCTGGCCGCTCTGCGGGGGGGAGGCGATGCGTGTCAGACACCTTTTGTCTTAATGGAAGAGCCTGCTGGCCCCGAGGAGGGGGAGGAAGAGAGGGGAGGAAGAGAGAGGGAGGGAGGGAGAGGGGGGGGGGAGGTCTTCAGGGGGGAGGGCCAGGCTCTTTGCCAGGGGACATGAACAAAGTGCCTTTAATGAAATGATGTATGATTTCATCCAGTCAGCAGTCGTCCCCGCAACAACTTGGGTTTTATCAGAGCGCAGCACATTTTTAATGCTCCTCCCTTCCCTTTCCCGTGAACCCAAGGATGTGTGTGTGTGTGTGTGTGTGTGTGTGTGTACATGTGTGTGTGTGTGTGAGGGACAGCGGTAGAGAGAGATAAAACACCCATTGAGAATAGAGAGAGAGAGTGCTTTGCGGAGGACACATTTGGTGCAAACGGAGCAGCGTTTCCCCCCGGTCCTTTCCACAGGTTCTGGATGTCTTCCATCACGTCTAAACGACACTTCAGATGAAGACGTGTGGGGCATACAAGTTCATCATAATTATTACAAAATGCTATAGTAACCTTGAGGGCCCTGGGTGGAGCGCATACCTCCGCCACACCAAAAGGTCCCCCTGGATCCGGATTCGTATCCAGATCTGGGCCAAAATAGAATCAACCGTTCCTTGGCCCATAAGTAATCTAACGTTTTGTCCAATTCCGTTAATAACATTTTTTTTAAGTAATCGGACAAGCATACAGGGGCAAAAACATAACCTCCATCTCATCTTGATGATGGCGGAGGTAAAAATATATATATTTTTTTTAACTACTTATTTTATCCCGAGGGAAATTAGTTCTCTGCATTTGACCCATCCTAGTGTTAGGAGCAGTGGGCAGCCATTAGTACAGCGCCCGGGGAGCAGTGTAGGGGGTGCCTTGCTCAAGGGCACTTAGGCAGTAACCTGGTGTTTCCGGGTCTTGAACCGGCGACCTTGCGGCTCCCAAGCCAAGTCCTTATCCACTGAGCTACTGCCCCCCCAAATTAATCAAATTAACAAGATTTAAATTAAATGTATATACTGTATTTGCTGTAACAAACGCATTCCGAAAACCTCTTAACCCCCCCCCCTTCACCAGACGACGACCAATCGGAGCAGAGCTCGGGCCGGGACACGCCGGCCAGCAGCTCCTCCCGCCAGGACCTGGACGACGACGAGGACAAGAAGAAGAAGACCACCAACGGCAAGAAGAAGAAGGACAAGAAGAAGGCCAAGGAGAAGAAGAAGAAGGGGGGCGAGGAGTCCTCCGTAGACACGGAGAAGAAGGCCAAGAAGAAAGGCTTCGGCCTCCTCAGGTATGAGGATTAACCCCTCCCCCACACCACACCTCACGCTAAAATAGATGACGTTTTTGCAGGAAATATACGGTATTTGGGGCTGGTTTTTGTGCCGCTTTCTGTGTGTGCGTGGAAGCTGCGTTCTCCGGTGAACAAATGTCTTTGAATGGGGTTTTGTTGCGTTTCATCTGATGGTTTTTAACATCCCCGAAAAACATACTTAATTTTTGTATGTGTGTGTGTGTTGGTGACTTGAGCGGTTTAAGCTAGTCATTTGTTCCCGAGCCGAATGCTTCCGAGACCTGAGCCGAAATGAGACCGAACGTACGCAGGCCTTTCCCCCCACCGCCCCGGACGTTAAAACCGAAATTCCGAACCCTGCCTGAAAAATTCTGACACGTGCTCTCGATTCCGCCCTTTTTCTCCCGCCCGTCACCTCCGTCGCGAATCTTCGACGTCTCCTCCCCCTTCTCCCACCGCCCGTCGCGTCCTTGCCCTTTACGCACAAACATCCGCTAGCTCCGTCTTCCGAACATCCCCTCTTCCCGCGCCGGCCTCAGCCTCCGCTACCTTCCGACTCCAGCCCCTCTTCCGCGTATCTCTATCTACCCCTAGCACACGCCACCCGCGGTACACACTCAGCTCCACGTATAGATGGAGCGATACGTGGGGCCGAGGTGTTCATCTGTGGGCGGCGGTGATCGGCGTGTCACTGACGACCCTCCCTTCCTCGAGTGTTTCACTCCAAACACTCGAGATTCAATTAGCCGGTGGTCAGATAGCGGCAGCAGTAGCAGCAGCAGCTGCGTCGGTGGCGGTAGCGGTGGCTGCGGTAAAGCCCCGGCAGATGGCGAGATAAGGGACCAATCGGGTCTCTCGTGTCAGGGACAATAACAGGGAGAGAGAGTGTGTGTGTGTGTGTCTGTCTGGTCTGGCATCTCTCTCTCTCTCTCTCTCTCTCTCTCTCTCTCTCTCTCTTACCCCACGACTAGGTAGACAGAGGGAGAGGGAGAGAGACGGGAAGCGATACTAGACAGCGGTTCGGATTGGCAGTTTCCTACTCTCCCTGATGATGAATGAATATATGAATGATGCATGAATTAATGAATTTATGCATGAATTCATTTATAAATGAATGCATGCATGTGTGGCTAGATGAACAGTTGGATGTGTGGATCTGTTGGATGTGTGGATGGATGAACAGAAGGATGGATGTTGGATGAGTGGATGGATGGATTCATGAATTCATGGCTTGATTGGTGAGTTGAGCTCAACTGGTAGACTGAACACTCTTGTGGGTATCATCCCACGAAGGGGGCCCCCCATCCTCCCACAGGGGCCACCACCCTCTCACAGTGGCCCCAACCACAGGGACCACCACCCTCCCACAGGGGCCCACCCAGGACCCACCCCACAGGGACCCCCACATGGGCCCAAACCACAGGGACCACCACCCTCCCACAGGGGCCCCAACCACAGGGACCACCACCCTCCCACAGGGTCCCCAACCACAGGGACCACCACCCTCCCACAGGGGCCCCAACCACAGGGACCACCACCCTCCCACAGGGGCCCCCACATGGACCCAAACCACAGGGACCACCACCCTCCCACAGGGGCCCCAACCACAGGGACCACCACCCTCCCACAGGGTCCCCAACCACAGGGACCACCACCCTCCCACAGGGGCCCCAACCACAGGGACCACCCCCCTCCCACAGGGGCCCCCACATGGACCCCAACCACAGGGACCACCACCCTCCCACAGGGGCCCCAACCATAGGGACCACCACCCTCAAGTCAAGTCAAGTCAAGTTTGTGGTTGGTCCCTGTGGTTGGGGGCCCCAACCACAGGGACCACCACCCTCCCACAGGGGCCCCCACATGGACCCCAACCACAGGGACCACCACCCTCCCACAGGGGCCCCAACCACAGGGACCACCACCCTCCCACAGGGGCCCCACATGGACCCAACCACAGGGACCACCACCCTCCCACAGGGGCCCCCACATGGACCCCAACCACAGGGACCACCACCCTTCCACAGGGACCACCACCCTCCCACAGGGGCCCCCACATGGACCCCAACCACAGGGACCACCACCCTTCCACAGGGACCCCAACCACAGGGACCACCACCCTCCCACAGGGGCCCCCACATGGACCCCAACCACAGGGGCCACCACCTTCCCACAGGGGCCCCCACATGGACCCCAACCACAGGGGCCCCCAGAGGGACCCCAACCACAGGGGCCACCACTCTCCCACAGGGACCCCAACCCCAGGGGCCACCACCCTACCACAGGGGCCCACACAGGGATCCCAACCACAGGGGCCACTACCCTCCCCCTTCACAGGGACAACAACTAAACCCATTGTTGCCACCACCATGTTCCATCCACAAATGCTATTGTGAAAGACACTTAGAAGCCTTCACCGAATGCCATATATTATACAGCTACTGTATATATGAAGGGCTCTTTTAAGGGAGGAGAAGGTTGCTGTTGTCGATGTACTGCAATACTTATGGGTGGTTATTCTCTAGATGTGAGAATTGACGGTTCCCCTTTTTGGTCCCTCTTGTGGACGCGTGGAGGTCAAAGCAGGGCCCACTTTGTGGCAACAATTCTGGAGTTCTCCGCATGTTTACAGACGTGTACTTTTCCCTCTTTTCTTAGGTCTCTTTCTCAGGCTAGGGTGTAATTTCTGGTCTTTCTCTTTCTTTTGTTCCACCCTTGTTCTCTGTCTTGTTCTCTCGCTCTCGCTCTGTCTCTCATTTTCTCTCTCCCCATCCCTCTCTATCTCTATTACTCTTTCTCTTTCATTCTTTCTCTCGCTCTCTCTCTTTCTCTATTTCTCTCTCTCCCTCCCTCTCTCTCTCTCCCTCCCTCTCCTTCTCTTGCTCTCTCTTCCCCGCTCTCTCTCTTTCTCTCTCTCCCTCCCTCTCTCCCCGTCTTGCTTGCTCTCCTTAGCCTTTCTGTCCCTCATACCCTGTTCGTGCCTTGTGTTGTGAAAGGGTCAGCTAACCTGCCCAGGAGAGGGTATGAGTCCCAGTGTGTGTCTAGCGGTGTATACCTGCCCAGGAGACTGTATGAGTCTAGTGTGTCTAGCGGTGTAGACCTGCCTAGGAGAGGGTATGAGTCCAGTGTGTGTCTAGCGGTGTATACCTGCCCAGGAGACTGTATGAGTCTAGTGTGTGTCTAGCGGTGTAGACCTGCCCAGGAGACTGTATGAGTCCAGTGTGTGTCTAGCGGTGTATTCCTGCCCAGGAGAGGGTATGAGTCCAGTGTGTGTCTAGTGGTGTAGACCTGCCCAGGAGAGGGTATGAGTCCAGTGTGTGTCTAGCGGTGTAGACCTGCCCAGGAGAGGGTATGAGTCCAGTGTGTGTCTAGCGGTGTATTCCTGCCCAGGAGAGGGTATGAGTCCAGTGTGTGTCTAGTGGTGTAGACCTGCCCAGGAGAGGGTATGAGTCCAGTGTGTGTCTAGCGGTGTATACCTGCCCAGGAGAGGGTATGAGTCCAGTGTGTGTCTAGCGGTGTAGACCTGCCCAGGAGAGGGTATGAGTCCAGTGTGTGTCTAGTGGTGTAGACCTGCCCAGGAGAGGGTATGAGTCCAGTGTGTGTCTAGCGGTGTAGACCTGCCCAGGAGAGGGTATGAGTCCAGTGTGTGTCTAGCGGTGTAGACCTGCCCAGGAGAGGGTATGAGTCCAGTGTGTGTCTAGCGGTGTAGACCTGCCCAGGAGAGGGTATGAGTCCAGTGTGTGTCTAGCGGTGTAGACCTGCCCAGGAGAGGGTATGAGTCCCAGTGTGTGTCTAGCGGTGTAGACCTGCCCAGGAGAGGGTATGAGTCCAGTGTGTGTCTAGCTGTGTAGACCTGCCCAGGAGAGGGTATGAGTCCAGTGTGTGTCTAGCGGTGTAGACCTGCCCAGGAGAGGGTATGAGTCCAGTGTGTGTCTAGCGGTGTAGACCTGCCCAGGAGAGGGTATGAGTCCCAGTGTGTGTCTAGCGGTGTAGACCTGCCCAGGAGAGGGTATGAGTCCAGTGTGTGTCTAGCGGTGTAGACCTGCCCAGGAGAGGGTATGAGTCCCAGTGTATGTCTAGCGGTGTAGACCTGCCCAGGAGCACTCCTCTCTAAAGAGCCATCTTATGGTCAACATCTCTACACAGCTGGCAAATGACACCCGGTGTGTAGCCTGCCCTAAACAATAGCCTAACTAAAACATACTAATACCTGATGCAGTACATCTCACATTTCAGAGTCTCCTCCATGGATATCACATTAATATCTATATTTTAGAGGTGTATTCCGCTAGCTCTACAACAGCAGAAAGCAGGTCAAACACAGTGTTGCCAGTGGAGTTTAATACACACACAGACTGTTTCTACTACAGACTAATATCGGGTTTCCATTTTGAAGTATCGCATTAGAAAATGTTGATGGAAGATGTCAAATTCAAATTCAACGCTTGAGATGGTTTTCGACTGATTCAAGTTCACTCCACAAAAGCGGAGATGGAAAAACCACAACCAACAACTTTCCCGAATCAACTCTGACGTAGCGAACTTTGAACTCACGTGACTGTCACGGTCCGATATCCGTCATCGCTGACGTAGTTTGTTCGCTCCAACTGGTTGATGGAAACACATCGGAAATTCACATTTTTTTTTTTTTGTGTAAAAAATTTAAATTTTAAATTTCTTTAAATTTCCTTCGACTGTTAGATGTATGTGTAGACGTTATATTGGTGGAAAAATGTAACAAAACGCCGCCAGTAGTTAATGTATGGATCTCGTTGAGATTCGGAAACCCGTGTGTTTGGATTCATTTAGATCTTTTGGATGTCTCTCTTGCATCATCCTCATCCCTCACTAATAAATCATAGGGATGTGATTTAATATGTGCACCGATAACCGCTGAGGCAGAGAGCCCAACATTTCATACACAAGAACGCTGTTGCTTTCAGCGTTTTGCTGTTAGACCCCGCAGTGCCTTTTCAACCACACACGCACACACACACACACACACATGCGCATGCATGCACACACACACACACACATAGACCCACACACATACACACACATAAACACATAAACACTATCAATATATATTATAGCTCTCCATCTTCCTTGTAAATTGCTTTTATAAAATTTGGTGTGTGTGTGTGTGTGTGTGTGTGTGTGTGTGTGTGTGTGTGTGTGTGTGTGTGTGTGTGTGTGTGTGTGGTGTGTGTGTGTGTGTGTGTGTGTGTGTGTGTGTGTGTGTGTGTGTGTGTGTGTGTGTGTGTGTGTGTGTGTGTGTGTGTGTGTGTGTGTGTGTGTGTGTGTGTGTGTTAGCGTAACGCTAAGCTCGACTCACACACAGAGAACGCTGTAACCTTTAGGACGGAAGGCTTTATTCCCAGAAACGCTTAAAAAACAATTGGCTGTTCGACCAACAAATGGGCTTTGTTTGGTCTCGAGTGGAGACCTCCCACACACACACACACACACGTACACACACACACACACACACACACACACACACAGAGCATGGTTTAAAAGTTCACTGATGAGCTCTTGCTCTTTTTGTCTCATTCTCCCCATCACTCCCTCCTCTCTCTCTCTCTCTCTCTCTCTCTCTCTCTCTCTCTCTCTCTCTCTATCTCTCTCCTTGTTCTTCTCTCCCTATTTTCTTCCCTCTCCCCCTCCCTCTCACGCTAACTATTGCTCTTCCACCCTCCCTATTCTCTTCTCTCTCCCCTCTCTCTCTCCCCCCCCTCTCACTAGCTATCGCTCTCCCTCCCTATTCTCTTCTCTCTCCCTCTCTCTCTCTCCTCCCTCTCTCCCTCCCTATTATCTCTCTCTCTCTCTCTCCTCTCTCTCTCCGTTCACTCTAGCTATCGCTCTCCCTCCCTTTCCCCCTCCCCCCCCCCCCCCCCCTGGCCTCTTATCTGGCCCATTCTGCCGGTTATTGAACCTGAGATATGACTGAATTAGCCGCTCAATATAGCCGCGGTGCTAAATGTTATTATACACCGCAACGGGACGCGTTGGAGAAAAGGGCAAGTCGTAACCATGTGACCTCATCCCTCACGCTCATATATATATATGTATGTATGTCTCCCAAATGTATCTCAGTGATTGGAAACATTTTATCGGTTATATGCGTGTGTCGTTTCCCTTGTCGAGCGCATTGTATAATAAATAAAGTTAGATTGAATCCCATCACGACCGTTTTCAAGATGAAGCAATTACAGTTCCTCCGTGGGGGGCGGGAAAGAAAAGTGTACTTTTGTCCACACAGACGATAACTTATTAAGCGTGTTATACAACGTCGGCCGACGTATTTTGGCCAACGTTTAATGCGACGGTAGCCGCTAACTACGCCACGGTGCGCTACCTATTTTAGCGGCTGCCGTGTCAGGTGGTTCTGGTCATGTGCCGTTTGGAAGGGGAAGGTTTTCATTCTTACCGAGAACTAACGTTACACTTTGATAGGGCAGGACGACCTGGCCCGCATCGTTTCCACGGTAACACATCACACGCATACACGTACACACACACACACATTCCTTCACTCACGCAAGCACGCACGCACACGTTCTTACACACACACGTGTGTCTTAAGACAAATATATTTCTTATTTATACACACCCATATGTGCACACAAGCCACACACACACACACATTTTACACCTAAATACATAAGCACACCAACGCCGACAATCAACACACACTGTGGCAGCAACACACACTCCTACATGCAGGACACGCTGCATAAGTCCCGGGGTTGCGAGTGCAAACGCCGCAGGCTGCATACAGACGAGCCGGCGCCCGGCAAGCGGGACCGGCGCCCCCTGGGGGAACGCCGACCCTATGACACTTGCGTAGACCCCTCCCCCTTCCCCCACCCCTCCCCCCTCAGAGCGGCTGTCACATCCACTGGCTCTCTTCATCCTGCAACAAAGACCCGGCAAAACTAAAGCCGACACGCACACATCAAGAGTGTGTGTCTGTGGGTGTGTGCGTGCGAGAGAGTGTGTGTGTGCGTCTTTGAGAGAGTGTGTGTGAGAGAGAGAGAGAGAGAGAGTGATGACACTAGGACGTTGCGCTTTGTCATGTTAATTTGACCTTGGCGTACGAGACGGGTGATAAGAAAACTGCTTGAGCTGCACTTCCTGTCGTTCCTTCCTCTCTCTCTCTCTCTCTCTCTCTCTCTCTCTCATCGGTTAGCTTCCTGCTCCGGTCGTTCACCGGCCTGTTTTTCTTCCTGTCTGTTTGTTTTCGTCTTCTTCTCCTAAGCGCCTTACACCGTGTGTTCCCGCGGTGGTGGTGGTGGTGGTGTTGTGTGTAGGATTTGAACGTACGGCGCTTCTGATTAGTTGTGACTTGGGTCCTGAGTAGTGGTGGCAGAAGGTTCCGGTGGCGCTGGGCGTCTAACGGGATCGGACCGCGTTACAAATGGAACGTCTGCGCTTCTTTTGGGACGAGAGAAAGAGTGTGTTTTGGCAGCTGAGGCTTCTCTAAACTCTCTCTCTCTCTCTCTCCCCCGCCATCTCTCTCTCTCTCTGTCTCTGTCTCTGTCTCTCTCTCTGTATCTCTTTCTCTGTCTCTTGCTCTATCTGAATCTTCTCTCTGTCTCTATCCGTCTCTGTTGCTCTCTCTCCCGCCATCTCTCTCTCTCTCTCTCTCTCTCTCTCTCTCTCTCTCTCTCTCTCTCTCTCTCTCTCTCTCTCTCTCTCTCTCTCTCTCTCTCTCTCTCTCTCTCTCTCTCTCTCTCTCTCTCTCTCTGCTTTGTTCTGCTTGTTTACCTGTTAGCTTGTGTGTGCGCCGCGGACACGTGTGTGTGTGTGTGTTTTTCGTTACACCAATCCCTGTGATATCACACCTGAGCCACGGCTGCAGGCGTCAGGTGATCCGCATTTGATGAGACTCTTGTCACCAAGCACCCCCCCCACTCCACCCCCCCTATCCCTCCCCCCTCCCCAACCAATCTCCCCCTTTTTAGTTTTTTTCCCTCCACCTCCTCGTCGGTGGAACTAAATCCCAGTCAGAGTGTGTTGTTCCGTGAGCGGCTGTCCTTTTCTCAAAGGATGACGTTCTCCGCCTTCTCCAATGTCCTCCTCGGCATCCGAGGACCGGAATTTAATTTCTGTGATTTAATTCAGCAAAATCTAATCTGAATAATTAAATAGTAGTTTTGTTTTCCCTCGCCCCCTGTGTTTCCCCCTCTCTCTGTGTGTGTGTGTGTGTGTGTGTGTGTGTGTGTGTGTGTGTGTGTGTGTGTGTGTGTGTGTGTGTGTGTGTGTGTGTGTGTGTGTGTGTGTGTGTGTGTGTGTGTGTGTGTGTGTGTGTGTGTGTGTGTGTGTGTGTGTGTGTGTGTGTGCGCGCGCGCGCGCGCCGCGCGCGCGCGCGCGCGCGCGCGCGTGTTGTTGTGTGCAATTTAAGAGAGAGATCCCCCGGAACAAGCTAAAAGCTTTGGGATGACAGGGCAACTTTTTTTAATGGCACATAAAAAGATGAAAATGGATGAGCCCATGTTCTTAGTTTTCATTTTTATTTATTTATCTTTTTTTGGTTTCTCCCTCTGTCCTTATTTCCCTCGTTCCTTCTCCTTTTGTCGTTTTTCTGTCTTTCTATTCCTTTCTTTCTTTCTCTCTCTCTCTCACGCTCTCTCCCCCTCTATCACTCTCTTTCTCTCACTCTCTCTCTTTCTCTCTCTCCTTTCTCTATTTTCTCTCTTTCCCTTTCATCCTAGCCTCCGTCCTTCCTTCCTTCTTTCCTACCTTCTTTTCCTTAGTCCACACACACACACACACACACACACACACAACATGTCACAACATCAGCCCAAAACCTGCCCAGTTAGTCACCGGCGTCGGCGGTTAAATCGTCACGGTTTAAATCGGCGGGACGTTTGTTCCCGCTCCTCCGCTCCGGTGAGCTGTGATTGGACGGGCCCCGACGGTGACGCCACCTTAATCTCCACGGCGGTTTGCGGGGGGGGGGGGGGGGGGGTTTAATATATAGCGTCTTTGATCCGACACCCGTCTTGACGGTTAGAATACCCACCCGAAACAGAGGAGGTGTATTTTTGTCGTGAGCGAAATGTTTTTTAAAACCGGTTTAAAAGAAGCACTCTCTCTCGCATATTATCCTCTCGTCGGGGAAGGGAAAAAAAAAAAAAAAACCCCGGGACATGAACGCCGCCGTTTATCGGAAGCGTTTATCGTCTCGGTTTCCGTTTCTGACATTTTTTTTCCCCCTCTACCCTGAAATAATATTTGAGAATGTGTGAAATTATTTGACGGAGGCGGCGGCGGCGGCGGCGGCGGCGGCGGCGGCAGACAATTCACTCGTGCACAATTGTAGTTTCTCCGACGTGTTCTCCGAGGCGGGAGCGCGGGAGGCTATCTCCGCCACACCAGCCTCCCCGCAGAAAATAACAAATGAACTGCTTTAGAGGGGGTTTTGGAACTCTTCTTCTTCTTCCTCTTCTTCTTCTTCCTCTTCTTCTTTGTTGCTGTCTCTCGCTCTCTGCTGTTGAACTTTGTGTGTCTCTCTCTCTCTCTCTCTCTCTCTCTCTCTCTCTCTCTTTCCCCTATCTCCCCCTCTCCCTCCATTTCTCTTTCTCATCCCCCTCTCTCCCCCTCCATTTCTCTCTCTCCCCCTCCATTTCTCTCTCACCCCCCTCTCTCCCCCTCCATTTCTCTCACCCCCCTCTCTCCCCCTCCATTTCTCTCTCACCCCCTCTCTCCCCCTCCATTTCTCTCTCACCCCCCTCTCTCCCCCTCCATTTCTCTCTCACCCCCCCTCTCTCTCCCCCTCCATTTCTCTCTCACCCCCCTCTCTCCCCCTCCATTTCTTTCTCACCCCCCTCTCTCCCCCTCCATTTCTTTCTCACCCCCCTCTCTCCCCTCCATTTCTCTCTCACCCCCCTCTCTCCCCCTCCATTTCTTTCTCACCCCCCTCTCTCCCCCTCCATTTCTCTCTCACCCCCCTCTCTCCCCCTCCATTTCTCTCTCACCCCCCTCTCTCCCCCTCCATTTCTTTCTCACCCCCCTCTCTCTCCCCCTCCATTTCTCTCTCACCCCCCTCTCTCCCCCTCCATTTCTTTCTCACCCCCCTCTCTCCCCCTCCATTTCTCTCTCACCCCCCTCTCTCCCCCTCCCATTTCTTCTCTCACCCCCCTCTCTCCCCCTCCATTTCTTTCTCACCCCCCTCTCTCCCCCTCTCATTCTTCTTTCTCTATCCCCCCTCTCTCTCTCTCCCATCTTTCTCTCCCTCTCTCTCTCTCATCTTTCCCTCTCTCTCTCTCCCACTTGTCTCCCTCCATTTCTCTCTCTCTCTCATCTTTCTCTCTCCATCTCTCTCCCTTTCCTTCTGTTTCTCTCCCCCCTCTCTCTTCCTCTCTCATCTTTTTCTCTCCCCCTTTCCTTTTATTTATCTGTCTCTCCCCCTCCCTCCCCCCTCTTCGACGCAGGGTGCGGTGGGCAAGCAAGTAAAAGGGGGGGGGGGGAAGAGAGAGAGAGGTTTTTCTAGGAAGTGATGCAAAGGGTTATTGGCGTTGATGTGAACTGTCACTCAGGATTGTTTTTTTCAAAGGGGGGAGAGAGAGAGATTGTCGACTGCTATGATGAGGCAATCCTCATGCATATATATCAGCCGATAAAGGGGATAGTGTGTCTGTGTGTGTGTGTGTGTGTGCGCACGTCTGTGTGTGTGCTTGTTTACCCGCCTGTGTGTGCGCCTGTGTGTGTGTGTGTGTTTGTGGGGGGGCCTTTAAGGGGTACAGTGTTAAGGGTTATATGTTTTGTCTGGGTGTGTTCAGAACAACGAAACCCGAGGCCTAGCTTCAAGGCTCCCTCAACACACACACTCTCACTCTCCTTGCCTTCCTTCCTTCCTTCCTTCCTTCCTTCCCCTCTCTCTCTCTCTTGTCTTTCGATTGGTTTCTTTCTCACTTTCTCTCCATGTATCACTCCTCTCATTCCTTCTCTCTTCCCTTCCCTTGCCTTCTTTCTTCCTTCCCCTCTCTCTCTCTCTCTCTCGCTCTCTCTCTCTCTCTCTCGCCCCTCTCGCTCCACTTCCAATGGTGTGTGTGTGTGTGTGTGTGGTGTGTGCATGTGCACGTACACAAACTCTATGGCCTTTTGAGTGGCCTTCCTGGATACCAAACAATATAATAAACAGACGTAATAGGTTTACCTCGCTGCTTGGTATCCTGTCATCTCGGGCCCCTCGTACGACTCCCTGGTTAAATATGACTCCCATTAGGGAGACAGACACACGCCGCCTTCGTTCTCTCTCTCTCTCTCTCTCTCTCTCTCTCTCTCTCTCTCTCTCTCTCTCTCTCTCTCTCTCTCTCTCTCTCTCTCTCTCTCTCTTAAACCTCCCCCCCCCCCCCCCCCCGTCGGCTTCCTCCCAAATCACCCCTATCTCAATGTAATTACCATTTCATTTAACTTTCTTTTTGTGGTTTCGTCTCCCCCCCCTCTCTCCCTCCCCCTCCCTCCCTCCCTCCCCCCCTCCCCCCCACCTAATGGGAGTAATGGGAGGAAGGGGATACGGCGGGCCGGTGACCTAATCTCGTCGTTGTTTTGATGTCATCAATAGAGAGGGGGAGGGAGGGGAGAGAGGTGGGAGAAGGAGCTGAGGTAAAGGGAGAGGAGAGGGGGAGGGGGAGAGAGGAGGAGGAGGAGGGGGAGGAGGTGGGAGAAGGAGCGGAGGTAAAGGGAGAGGGGAGAGAAAGAGAGAGAGGGGGAGAGAGGAGGGGGAGAGAGGAGGGAGAAGGAGCGGAGGTAAAGGGAGAGGGGAGAGAAAGAGGGGGAGAGAGGAGGGAGAAGGAGCGGAGGTAAAGGGAGAGGGGAGAGAAAGAGGGGGAGAGAGGAGGGAGAAGGAGAGGAGGTAAAGGGAGAGGAGAGAGAAAGAGGGGGAGGGAGAAGGAGAGGAGGTAAAGGGAGAGGGGAGAGAAAGAGGGGGAGAGAGGAGGGAGAAGGCGAGGAGGTAAAGGGAGAGGAGAGAGAAAGAGGGGGAGAGAGGAGGGAGAAGGAGAGGAGAGAGAAATAGGGTGAGGGAAGGAGGAGAGAGTGGGAGAGAAGAAGGGAGAGAGGTGGGAGAAGGAGCTGAGGTTAAAGGAGAGGAGAGAGACGCGCACACACACAGACTGGCATCATGTGTTGTCCAGACGTGGCGTCCCGATTCTCCTCGGAAGCAACGGCGTCTCTTCCTCGCTGGGCCAATTACAGGCCGCCATGTGACCGCAGGAAGCACGGGCGCGACCCCCGATGACATCCCGTGACCTTTCATGCGCACACACACACACACACACACACACACACACACACACAGGAAGGGAATGCACCTTTTTAATGGCGACGTGGGCTCTTGTGATGTCATTATCATGCTGAGAGTGATGGATGAACTTCCTGTGTCGTTATCCCACAGCTAATGACACGCACACACACACACACACACACAGGGCCACACTCCGGCTCTGGTTTGGAAAAAACAGGTCAGGAGAGTTTAATTTTGTAGAGACTGGATCTGTTGTTTCTCTCTCTCTCTCTCCCCTCCCCCCCCCTCCCTCTCCCCTCCCCCCCTCCTCCCTCTCCCCTCCCCCCCTCCTCCAAGTCTCTCTCCAATATGTTATTTTTCTTGTGCCATCTTTTCTCATCCGTTTCAGTTGTTCATACTGTGCGTGTGTGTGTGTGCGTGCGTGTGTGTGATGCACTTCACGGTACACCTTGTCAGGCACACCTTGACGAGCTGCAGTTACATGGTGTGTGTGTGTGTGTGTGTGTGTGTGTGTGTGTGTGTGTGTCCAACTGTCTACTGTTATTTGTTCCATCTGTCTACACTGTGTGTGTGTGTGTTTGAAGCCCCTCGATGCTACTGATTTGTACACTAGCTTCCTTCTCTCTGTAGATCTCAGCTTGCGTACACACACGCACACACACACGCACGCACATGCACGCACACGCACACACACACACACACACAGAAGAGCCAGGAAAACAGAGGGTTCTGTTTTCCCACCCTCAGTGACAGGCGAGCGTTCTAAGAAGGCTCGCGGAGGCCGGCGGTCTGGTTACACATTAATGGCGTCCGCTGACGAGGCGTGTGGCGCTGGATGTTGCCAGCAAGGGGGGGGGCCTGTGGGCCGACGCCGCAAAATAGAAAACAAAACCCTGTGAAAATATGCTACGTTGGTACGACGTACTAGCACGCCCGCTAGCAACTAAGGGGAAAACGCCCGATTGTTTTCACCTCACCCCCCCCCCCCCCCCCCCCCCCCCCCCTGCCGGTGTTTCTGCTCTTCAGTTTGATTCAATTCATAGCTTTATTTGCGTGTATGTCGACGGCGATGTCTGAGTCGGCGTAGCATTAGCATTAGAAATAGCACTAGAAACGTCAACGGTGTGGATGTATGGTGGAGCATGGTGTGTGTGTACACTAACTAAATTATTAAACCAAGACTCTGTACAATTTATGATCTTTCTACCGCTCTCTCTCTCTCTGGTTCTCACTCTCGTTAAAGTCTCTCTCTCTCTCTCTCTCTCTCTCTCTCTATGCCTCTCTTTCTCTCTCTCTCTCTCTCTCTCTCTCTCTCTCTCTCTCTCTCTGTCTCTGTCTCTCTCTCTCTCCATGCCTTTTCTCGCTCTCGCTCTTGCTCTCTCTCTCTCTCTCTCTCTCTATGCCTTTTCTCGCTCTCGCTCTTGCTCTCTCTCTCTCTCTCTCTCTCTCTCTCTCTCTCTCTCTCTCTCTCTCTCTCTCTCTCTCTCTCTCTCTCTCTCTCTCTCTCTCTCTCTCTCTATGCCTCTCTTTCTCTCTCTCTCTCTCTCTCCATGCCTCTCTGTAGCCCTTCATG
>CM051009.1:11567525-11577525 GCA_027704905.1 Muraenolepis orangiensis
CGCCTCTCCCCTAACCCCACCGCTGATAACACCACCACCACCACCACCATCACCATGAAGTGGAGAGAGAAAGTAGTACTTTTTCAAATTAAATGCACAGTTAATGATGGCTTTGATGGTGGGAGTCCCTAGGGTTGTTGATTAACTCTGTGTGTGTGTGTGTGCGTGTGTCTGTGCGTGTCTGTGTGTGTGTGTCTTTTTAATGGAACGGAAGTGTGAATTTTGTGCGTCCCCGTTGCTGATTCTTTTGGCCCGTTTTGTTTGGTTAACCAACGTTCGAGGGCCGTGCAGAAAAACCAGGATGCTGCTAATGGGAACTACGTTTCAGATCCATTTTTAAAGAAACCTGCACTTCTTGTCATTCCAGTTGACCTTTGCATGTTTAACAAGAGTCGACACACACGCATATATATATATATATATATATATTATATATATATATACCGTATTTTTAGGACTATAAGTCGCGCTTTTATTAGCTGCTGGCTGGTCCTTCGACTTTTACTCCGAAGTGACTTGTGTTTTTTTGGCCCGTGTCAAACCCAAGAAATCAAATCATCTCATGTGACGCTACTCAACCAATCAAATCACTGCAAACAGTGAGCAGATTACACACACACACACACACACACACACACACACACACACACAGAGTGACAGAGATAGAAACAGTTGGAGTAATTTCACATGGAGTGCTCTAAAAACAAAGGTTGGCAGCGAAAAGTCCTACATGTTCGGTTCAAACCCAGTACATCTAATTAGTTCCAGGGGGTTTATTAAAGGCGACAATGTGATGTCGCGCTACGAGATATAGCGCACATCTTTTGAGCAATCGTACCCACCCAAAATAAAATGAACGATCAAGGAGCCCAATAGGATTGATCTGTATTTACCGGTAGCTTTCGGCAGTGCTGCCGGCATTTCTGCTTCACAAACTTTGCATTTTTGCCGTTTTTGAGAGATCCGATCGATCGGTTGAGAGTGAATATCAACCGATAATGATCGGCGGCCGATCGATTGTAGCATCCCTACTATCAACAGTGCCGTTACGTCTCCAGTTACGCAGGTGCAGTTACCTTTTCAGTTATCTTTTGACTGGTAAATGCGACTTATACACCGAAGCGACTTATATATATTTTGTTTATCTAAATAAACACTTTTGTTTTATAAGAGACTTATACTCCGGTGCGACTTATAGTCTGGAAAATACGATTTTATATATATATATATATATATATATATATATATATGTGATATATAGTATATATGTATATATATATATATATATATATAGTATATATGTGTGTGTGTGTGTGTGTGTGTGTGTGTGTGTGTGTGTGTGTGTGTGTGTGTGTGTGTGTGTGTGTGTGTGTGTGTGTGTGTGTGTGTGTGTGTGTGTGTGTGTGTGTGTGTGTGTGTGTGTGTGTGTGTGTGTGAGAGAGAGAGAGACCAGGCCAGAGTTATATATGCATACCACACGTATAAGTCTGGATGTTCGATGTTCAACTGTTAGACGTTTGCACGTGATCATGTCCACGTGATCATGTCCACGTGATCATGATCATGTGATCATGTCCACGTGATCATGATCACGTGATCATGTCCACGTCGATCGGTAAAGCCCGTCTTCTATGGTCTTCACAACTCTGGTGGTTTCCGTGCGAGGTCGGCCATGGCCACACTGGGATGCCGTTCGGTCCGTAAATCTATTCTCCTCTCCATCCCTCAACACGCTCTCTCACACACACACACACACACACACACACACACACACACACACACACACAGACAGTAGCTTGTGCTAATGAGAACACCCTCACTGTTAATGGCATAAATACAGTCATTAGCTGAGCACAGCGGGACTCCACGGATGAGCCTGCTATTTGAGGGGGGGCGAGCGAGGCAGAGAGAGGTAGAGACAGAATAGCAGAGCGAGAGAGAGAGAGGGGGAGAGGTAGAGAGAGATATAGAGATATAGAGAGAGAGGGGGAGAGGTAGAGAGAGGGGGAGAGGTAGAGAGAGGTAGAGAGGTAGAGGTAGAGAGAGAGGTAGAGGGAGAGGGAGAGGGAGAGAGAGAGAGAGAGCGCTAGGTGGTGGGCGAGTAGTGTGTGTGGGGAGATTAAAGTACATCAGGCTCGTGGAGGACATTAGAGATGAGAGACAAACCACAGAAGAAGAAGAAGAATTCCCCTGGAAAAATGCGCAATCACCACCGATGTCGGGGAAAATGCATATACATTAGCGTCTATAAAATATAATTAGTTACGGCACGCAATTAGCACACGCTAACGATAATGGTGGTGGTAACGGTCCACCTCGTTACGCACAAAGCAGTATGGAGGCGCACAAACATTAGGTGAGATGGCTTTCTTTCTGGCCGTGGGATTATTATACACAAGTGCACACCACTCCCACACACGTGTGGGGCCTGTTCACCATTCATAATTGATGTGGCTCTGGGCTTTGGTCGTGCTTTCGAAGGCTGGGAGAGTTGTTTTATATGGTCAATAAGAATGGTGTCCAGACTACACCAACACCAACCACCACCACCACCACCAGCACCGGCAGTTTTTAACCACACCACCACCACCACGCCTTGAGCCATTGGCTCACCACCTCAATTATTTCTGTGGAGTGTGTGTGTGTGTGTGTGTGTGTGGTGTGTGTGTGTGTGTGTGTGGTTGGTGGCTGGTTTAAGCAGCCTCACCTGGCCTGATTTAGACTGATTCCTCTATGGCTGGTGAGGCTGCACACCTGTGGGTTGTTGTTAATCAATAAAGGCCCACAGGTTAATGCAGCCTACACACACACACACACACACACACCACACACGCACACACACACACACGCACACGGACACGCACACACACTGGAGGAGAAGAGCTCTAGCAGGCACCATCTGCTCTGTTTACTATGATTCAAAACTCTTGCAATAAACCAGATTCCGTGTCCTTGTCTCCGGGAGGAGCCCTCAAGAAGCAATGTTACCCTTTCTTTGGTTTATTTTTCTCCCCACATTATTATCCAAGAACCATCCGGGGGGGGCGGAACACACAGAAACAGACACGGGTACTTTTGATTTACCCTCCTGTGTCACCGGGAAAAACACTTGCCATGCGTTTGGCCATTTTTGTAGCGCCTTCCGAATGTACAGTATAGGGAATATAGTGCACTCATCATCGCATCCCCCACAATGCATCGTGAAAAGTAGTGACCAACCAACAGCCGCTTACGTGTGTGTGTGTGTGTGTGTGTGTGCGTGTGTGTGTGTGTGTGTGTGTGTCTCTGCCCGCCAGGTTTGGGAGGAAGAAGGAGGATAAGACCAGAGCCCTGAAGGACAAGCTGGAGGCCCTCAGTGAGGAGGAGCTGGACCGCAGCACAGACCCCAGGTACGATCACTAATATATATATATATGTGTAATACAATATATAACATAGTATATACTGTATGCATATTGTCATATATCGTCTCTACGGATGTGATGCTCATTTTCTTGTTTTTGGTTTTGTCTCTCTCTCTCTCTCTCTCTCTCTCTCTCTCTCTCTCTCTCTCTCTCTCTCTCTCTCTCTCTCTCTCTCTCTCTCTCTCTCTCTCTCTCTCTCTCTCCTCCCCCCCAGGTCGGCGAGGCCCACCCCGGAGGGCTCGCTGCACGGCATAGAGGACGACGAGGACGACTTCGACCCCAACTACGCCCGCGTCGGGGACTTCCGCCCGATGTCGGCCTCCTCCTCCTCCCCCCCTCCTCCCCAGCAGGTGTCGGGCCCCCGCCCCGCCCCGGCCCCCTACAGGCCCCCGGACCACCTGGAGGACCTCTACGCTAAAGTGAACAAACCGCGGGGGGCCCCCACCCATCATCATCAACAGCAGCAGGCCCTGTCAGACAGGTGAGGGGGAGGGAGGGAGTGCGTGTGTGTGTGTGTGTGTGTGTGTGTGTGTGTGTGTGTGTGTGTGCGTGTCTGTGTGTGTGCGTGTGTCTGTGTGCGCGCTCTTTTCTTTCGGGAAAACACTAAAACATATACACAATTGTTTTGTCTGCGTGTGTGTGTGTGTGTTTGTCTGTGTGTGTGTGTGTGTCTGTGTGTGTGCTCTTGCAGACATTTAAGACACGATTGCCCGATTGTCTTTCGGTAAAACACTAAAACATATGCACAATTGTTTTTTGTGTGTGTATGTGCCTGTGTGTGTGTGTGTGTGTGTGTGTGTGTGTGTGTGTTTCACGGTTGAGGTGTGTGTGTTGTCTGTGAGTGTGTGTGAAGAAACCAGCGGGCTCCGCGGTTGTTGACATGAATATTCAGACTGTAACATCCCGTCTTCTCTGATCAGTGTTCAAGTTATTCATAATTAACGACCCGTCGTGTCTGAGGTCTATATTACAAAATGACAAAGAAAACACGCTTTCACCGTTTGTCAACCACCGAGACGTGAATTCACAGGTAAACTGATGGGAAGTTGCGTGGTTACTGTAGTTGGTTGAATCTGAAGTGTTTTCCCCTTTGTGGTGTGGGTTGTTGTGTGTGGTTGTGTGTTCCTTACATCACACGAGTAACGATTTTCGGGATGAATTGTTTGATTGTTTTGTACGACAACCGTGCACACCATAAGCTACAGTATCCATGCATAAAACATGCAGTCAAACGGCACACACACACACACACACTCACACTCGCACATGCACATGCACGGACACACACACGCATGCATGCATACACACAGACACGTTTACCGACAAACGCACACACACATACAGACACGCACACAGACACGCACACACAAACTGGCTGCACATACACACGAATGTACGGACACACACACACACACCGACACACACACAAATGCACGGACACACGCACATGCATTTACACAGACACACACGCACGTACACACATGCGTGCGCATGCACCCACACACACACATACCCAAAGACACACACACACAGGCTACACGAACACACACACATGCACGGACCCACACACATGGACACACATGCACTGACAAGGATACACACAAACCCCCACGGACATATTACACACACATGGACATGGATACACACACACAGGCACACACACACGTGCATGTGCACACATGTGTACACACACACATGGACACACACAGGCTGCACAAACACCACACACACACACTTGCATTTACGGACACACACACACACACACATGGATACACACACACACACATGGACACACACACATGGATACACACACACACACAGACACATTACACACACATGGACCTGGATACACATAAACACACACACACATGGACACACATGCACTGACAAGGATACACACACACACCCCCACGGACACATTACACACACATGGACATGGATGCACACACACACACACGTGCATGTGCACACATGTGTACACACACACATGGACACACACAGGCTGCACAAACACACACACACACACACACATGCATGCATGCACGGACACACACACACATGCATGCATGCACGGACACACAACACACACACATGGATACAGACACATTACACACACATGGACCTGGATACACACAAACACACACACACACACGGACACACACTCACGCGACACACACACACACTCCCACACATGCACACTCCCACACAGGGCATGCATGATACATGACGTGCCGGCAAGATGGCTGCGGGAGCACATTAGCGGCGGGACGTTTGACGTTTAACCGACACACTGTACAAAGTACCAGGACTTTTTCAAAATGGCGCTTTGAAAAACATGCGCTGAAGCTTAGCACAACTGAAATAAACATGAAGCCACGTTTAGCTGGGAAAGAAAAACACCCAGGAAACGGTTAAGGGAAAAAAGTGGGAGCACTTTTTAAGTGAGGAGAGAGAGAGAGAGAGAGAAAATACATGAAAAACGCTTTAAAACTTGGGCCCCGGCAACAAAGAAGAAAGTCAGTGAGAGAGAGAGGGGGGGGGGGGGGGGAGAGAGAGAGAGAGGGGGGGGGGGAGAGAGGGGGGGTTTTAGACAGACTAGAAAGGGGTATGGATTTTAAAATGGAGAGAAAGAGGGGGAGAGAGAAATAGAGAAAGGGTGAAAGAGCGAGGATGTGACTGACTGTGGTCACAGAGAATAGGAAGCGACAGAGAGAGGAGAGGAACATGGTGAGAGAGAGAGAAACAAGGGAGAGAGAGAAAAGGGAGAAAAGAGAGAGCAGAAGAGAGAGAGAGAGCAGAAGAGAGAGAGAGAGAAGGGCGGGAGAGAGGGCGAGAGCAAGGGATAATTAGCCACAGTCTAGCAGCTTGACAGTTCTGTTAGACCACTTTAGCACCCGCACACTGCCTCTGTGTACTTCATTAATGGCTTCTCTCTCTCTCTCTCTCTCTCTCTCTCTCTCTCTCTCTCTCTCTCTCTCCATTTCTCTCCATTATCTCTCTCTCTCCCTTTCTCGCATTCTCTCTCCTACATTCTTCCCCTCACGCTCTCTCTCTCACTTTGTCTTTGTCATTCACCCACTGGATGGTCTTCTGCAAGTATTTGGTGTATTTGCTCTTCTCTCTCTCTCTCTCTCTCTCTCTCTCTCTCTCTCTCTCTCTCTCTCTCTCTCTCTCTGTCTCTCTGTCCTCTCTCTGTCTCTGTCTCTGTCTCTGTCTCTGTCTCTGTCTCTGTCTCTGTCTCTGTCTCTGTCTCTGTCTCTCTCTCTCTCTCTCTCTCTCTCTCTCTCTGTCTCTCTCTCTCTCTCTCTCTGTCTGTCTGTCTCTCTCTGTCTCTCTTCTCTCTCTCTCTCTCTCTTTCTTTTTGTCTGTCTCTATCTGTCTTGCACCTACTGAAATGCTCGCTCCATATTTGCTTATTCTCTCTCTCTCTCAACTGTTTCTCTCCTCTTTTCAGCACTGTTGTTTTCCTCTCTCTCTCTCTCTCTCTCTCTCTCTCTCTCTCTCTCTCTCTCTCTCTCTCTCTCTCTCTCTCTCTCTCTCTCTCTCTCTCTCTCTCTCTCTCCGCCTCCATCATCTATCATTCTCTCTCTCTGCCTCTTCCACTCACTCCAGGTGTCACTCGCTCATTATGCTGTCTTCTGCACTGTTGTGCTTGGCCGTTGTTCTTAGCCCATAGCATAGCATTGCATAGCGTAGCATAGCGCCGTAGCCCCTGGGGTTGAGACACGGTGAATGATCCGGTGGGGGCCCCGGAGGAGGGAGTCGGGGGCCCTCTCTCTCTCTCTCTCTCTCTCTCTCTCTCTCTCTCTCTCTCTCTCTCTCTCTCTCTCCTCGTTCAGGTGTCTGCTGACGGCTAGCAGGGGCCTAATGGATCTATAATGACGCTAGGCTAGGGACCTGACACACATACACACACAAACATATGCAGGAACGCATACGCATGAACATGCACACACACATGCATGGGAACATGGAGTGTGTGTGTGTGTGTGTGTGTGTGTGTGTGTGTGTGTGTGTGGTGTGTGTGTGTGTGTGTGGTGTGTGGGTGTGTGTGTGTGTGTGTTGTGTGTGTGTGTGTGTGTGTGAGACAGTATTCTTATACGCTTGGTTATCTCTGAGAATAATAAAAAAAACATATATTTTTTAATTCAAAATGTTTTGTTCAAACTTTAAATAAACTAACACAAACACACACAGCTGGCATGCATGTCCATGTTGTGTTTCCACTGTTGGTTTGGGTGAGGCTGTATTCCCAGATTTTAGAGAGTACAGCTGTTACCACACACGCGCAGACACACACACACACACACACACACACTGCAGCCTACATGTAATATTTCAGCAAAATGACTCCGGGTTACCTAGCAACAATGGCGGTTTGGTTCCAGCTACTTTCAGCAGACGTGACTTTACCTGCTGTGTGTGTGTGTGTGGTGTGTGTGTGTGTGTGTGTGGTGTGTGTGTGTGTGTGGTGTGTGTGTGTGTGTGTGTGTGTGTGTGTGTGTGTGGTGTGTGTGTGTGTGTGTGTGTGTGTGTGTCTGTCTGTGTCTGTGTCTGTGTGTCTGTGTGGCTGTCTATGCGTGTGCACTTTTTGTATGGAAGTGTGTACACTTGTGCATCTCCATGCAATGCGTGCAATCTTACTGGCCCCTTTAAGACGCATGTGTGTGTGCGTTTGTGTTTGCGTGTGTGTGCATGTGTCAAGTGCCAACTATGTTATATATACGATACCTCTCTCGCTTCTTGTGAGCTCGCCTTCCATCTCCCTAATTTACAGTTGGACATTTTCATTAGGGCGGATGGTGGCAGGTGTGTGTGTGTGTATGTCTTTCTGTGTGTGTGTGTGTGTATGTCTTTCTGTGTGTGTGTGTGTGTGTGTGTATGTCTTCCTATGTGTGTGTGTGTGTCATGACGGACGTCATATTTGATTAGCGCGGAGCTCGCCGCTGACCTGTGGAGAGGAAAGGTTAGCTATAGCTTGTCAAATTGTATTATCCAGAATGTGGCGAAGGGGGCTCAGACGGAAGGCGGGAAAAATGGGCGGGAAGACAGAAAGAGAGAAGGTGAAGGTGCGAGATGTCGCATAGGCTAACGTCGCCGTCACGGCAGCGGTGTTAGCTTAGAATGCGCACCCGGGGAATACGCGAGGCTTAGCCTCGTGGTAGTTAGTGTGTTTCAGTACAGGGAAAAAGTAAAAAGTTAATTCCTATATTTGTGGACCATTTGGAACAATAAAGATCATTAAGAAAATTGAGTGTAGCTATTTCTCCATCAGCCTACCTGTACACATTAATACGTTTGAGTACAGGGGGGAAAAGTATTATGAGTACATTTCCATATTTGTCGATTTTTTTGTTGTTGTTGTAACAATTACAAATATATATATTGATCAAGGAATTTGGGGGTTTCATGGTAAGCTTAGCTTATTACAACTTGCACCGATAAGACAGTGACATTTGTTTAGCGTTTTCTCTGGTTTGCGTTCTAACCATTTTGGATCAGTTCCCCCCCCCACTCGGTGTTCTGTTTTCCTGGACCGGGCCCACAGACTTGCTGCTGACGTGTTCTGACCTCCGGTACGGCTGGTAGTTCTATCCTCCATGACTTAGTCCAGTCCCCCACACACACACACACACGCACACACTCACACACACGCACACGCACACACGCATACACATTCACACACATACACGCACACATACACTCACTCATACACACACACACACTCATACACATAGCCAAGAAGATGACACTGTGCTTGTTACCACGCACACACACACACACACGCACACACACATCTAAGAAGAAGACACTGTGCTTGTTACACACACACACACACACACACACACACACCTAAGAAGAAGACACTGTGCTTGTTACACACACACACACACACACACACACACCTAAGAAGAAGACACTGTGCTTGTTACGTGCACACACACACACACACAACACACTTCCCTAATTAGTCTTCCCTTGCACTGGCTAACACGACAGGAGTTTCTCTCTCTCTCTCTTTCTGTATCTTTCTCTGTTTCTCTGTATTTGTCTCTGCCTCTGTATGTTGCGCTCTCTCTCTCTCTCTCTCTCTCTCTCTCTGCTCTCTCTCTCTCTCTCTCTCTCTCTCTCTCTCCTCTCTCTCTCTCTCTCTCTCTCTCTCTCTCTCTCTCCTTTCCTCCCTCCTTGCTGTATTCAATTACCACATTTTCCATCCCTCTCTTTCAACACTGTCTACTTTTTCAAGAAGTTTTTTTCTTTTTGTTGATCTCTTCAAACTTAGCTCTTGGCTTGTTCTCGCCCAAGCCACCTGTCTGTCTTTACTTTCTGTGTGTGTGTGTCTCTCTCTCTCTCCCCCTTCCCATATCTCTCCCCTTATCGCTCTCTCTCTCTCTCTCTCTCTCTCTCTCTCTCTCTCCCTTCCATATCTCTCCCCTTATCTCCCTTCTCTCTCTCCCTTCCCTATCTCTCCCTATCTCTCTCTTCTCTCTCTCTCCCTTCCATATCTCTCCCCTTATCTCTCTTTCTCTCTCTCTCCCTTCCCATATCTCTCCCCTTATCTCTCTTTCTCTCTCTCTCCTTCCTATCTCTCCCCT
>CM051009.1:11585025-11610025 GCA_027704905.1 Muraenolepis orangiensis
CCTTTGTCGTACAAAAGCGAGGCTACGCTCATAAGGCCTTTCGTCGGGGCCCCTTTGTAAACGCTTGGATCCGATTGGTGTTTACCGCCTGGCTCTAGCCCCGCCCCTTCCCCTCCTCCCCGCCCCCCCACTGAGGTTGATAATGAAACACCTATATACACACACACATACACACGTTTGTATATATAAAGTTGTGCTTTCACATCTCGCAAATAGAAACAGTGAAAGATGATGTTGAGTTGTTGTTTCCGGGGAACGGAATAATTTGAATGTGTAAATTGAACATTGCGATGCTGTGTCGAGGTCAGCGGCGTGTCGAGTGGCTTTTTAACAACAAAATGGAAAAAAAACAAAATGGATGTTTGTTAGGATAAGCTAAGGGTGCGCGTAGTCTGGCCTACCGATGCGCAATCTTTTTGACACAAACGCAGCATAGACGTCGTTTATGCTAGTGCTGCCCCATTATCCGTCTGTGCCAACGATCAGCTGCGATAGCAGCTGTGTATGTGCCAGCGTCAGAACCCTTGATGCTAACTGTACTCTAGCATGCTGTTGCAGTTAATCCCAGGCCTATAGGCCTACTTAAATATGTATAATGTCTTATTAACTTCTTAATATATCCAGCTTTGATGCTTAGTTATAAGCCATGTCGACATAATTTTGATCAATGCGTCAGGCTCAAACGTGTTCCATAGTACGACGACTGACCCCGGTGTGTAGCAGGATGAAAATGATCCAGGCCCTATAGGTCTATCTGTGATGTCCATCACCCGGACGCTCCCCAGTGGAACAAACACTGACTTGGAAGGTGGAATTGGTGAAACGTGGGGGCGGGGGTTAGGTGACTGCTCGAAGAACTGGTTTCTGCATTAATCATGTTTGCTGACCCCCCTTTGCAGTACCTCTGCGGTACTGCAAAGGGGGGTCCGCAAACATGAACCCCCTGGGGGTCGCGGACCTCTAGTTGAAGACCACCGGTCGGGTCTGGGCTCACCGTGCCGCCACAGCAGCTCCATACAAGTGAGTCCATACAAGCCGTACAGCCGTCTTTTGTCGAAGGTACCGCCGCAAGCTGTCTACGCTTGACAGTGTAACTGTTCTTTTCGGTTCCCTGGCTCTTTTCCCCGTGGCCTTCAACTGCCACAAAAGCTCTAATTGGCTCCTCTCAGATAACACTTCAGCCGCTGAGTGGATATCTTAAGCGGGCCTGTTTGCATGTGTGTGTGTGTGTGTCTGTCTGTGTGTGTGTGTGTGTGTGTGTGTGTGTGCGCTTAAGGAGTTTCACTGAATAGTCGACTTGTGGAGTATCAAAACCACTAGCGGACACGAGTGTGTATCCTTGAAGACTAAACGTTGGTCTGAATCAAAGCTTTCTACGCTATGTGTAAATGAACAGAATTCAAGGGATTAATTTAAGGTAATTTAGAGAGAAGGAGAGACTCCTTGTGTTGTGTTGCAGCGTTAGCAGGGTACAATACACTAAACTGCGATTTTAGTGCCTTTTTGGGGGATATTTTGAAATGTGATGTATCCAGTATGAGGGAGGAGAGAGAGAGAGAGGTGCGGGGGAGAGAGAGAGAGAGAGAGATTTGAGTTAGTCTATTGTTGGTCAGTAGACGTTGTTGGCGAACCAACCTATTTTATAAAGCCGCAAATGAGTTTGACTGATTTAATGATGTATCCTGCTCCAAAACGTTGCTGAAAAACACACACCAACGTAGTATATAACATATTTGTAAGATATCGGGGGGGGGGGGGGGAAATACTACAAACCGATTTTCCGAATTTGTTCACTTTTGATTCGCCCCCTAATCGTAATTGGGTGAAGAAAATCCGATGCATCTCCCCAGCGATTCATCCATTATTCATGGATTATTACGGACTCCTCCACTACTTTTTAAAGAGTAGTGGCAGAGCGCTAGCTACACTGCGGCGGTCGTGAATGCCGTAGCATGAGCCGCTGTAAACAAACCAGGAATATAAAACCCTAAAAGTCTACCAAAGAGTACCATCGTTTTGGCCTTTTTTCGACCCGTCGTGGTAAGGAAGCAGACAGTGTGTGGGTGTGTGTGTGTGGGTGTGGCAGTGCAGCAGGCAATTTGGAGAGTTTTTGTGTATGTGGCTTGGATCCTCGCCTGCAGTGTCAGCCCTGGAACAATTCTGCTTCTGTCCTTGTCTGTCTCCATCTCTTCTCTCTCTCTCCATCCATCCATCTCTCTCTCTCTCTCTCTCTCCATCCATCCATCCATCCCTCTCTCTCTCTCTCTCTCTCTCTCACTCTCTCACTCTCTCTCACTCTTTCTTCTCTCTCTCTCTCCTTCTCTACCCATCCCCCTCTCTCTCACTTTCTCCCCATCGCTTTCTCTCTCTCTCTCTCTCGCTCTCGCTCTCTCTTGCTCTCTCTCTCTCACTCTATCTTCTCTCTCTCCTCCTCCTCTCCCCATCCCTCTCTCTCTCACTTTCTCCCCATCGCGCTCTCTCTCGCTCGCTCTCTCGCTCTCTCTCTCTCGCTCTCTCGCTCTCTCTCTCTCTCTCTCTCTCTCATCTCTCTCT
The DNA here is from genome assembly GCA_027704905.1 of Muraenolepis orangiensis. Taxonomy (NCBI): domain Eukaryota; kingdom Metazoa; phylum Chordata; class Actinopteri; order Gadiformes; family Muraenolepididae; genus Muraenolepis; species Muraenolepis orangiensis. The sequence continues at coordinate 11,587,579 of CM051009.1, forward strand.
CTCTCTCTCTCTCATCTCTCTCTCTCTCTCTCTCTCTCTCTCTCTCTCACTCTTCTCTCTCTCTCTCTCTCTCACTCTATCTTCTCTCTCTCCTCCTCTCCCCATCCCTCTCTCTCACTTTCTCCCCATCCCTCTCTCTCACTTTCTCCCCATCCCTCTCTCTCTCACTTTCTCCCCATTACTTTCTCTCTCTCTCTCTCTCTCTCTCTCTAACTTTCTCTCTCTCGCTCTCTCTTGTTCTCGCTCTCTCGCTCTCTCTCTCTCTCTAACTTTCTCCCCATCGCTCTCTCTCTCTAACTTTCTCCCCATCGCTCTCTCTCTCTCTCTCCTTCTCTTCCCATCGCTCTCTTTCTCTCATTTCTTTCTCTCTCTCTCTCCTTCTCTCTCTCTCTCTGTCCCTCCATCCGTCTCATCTCTAATTTGCAGTCAGGTCTCGGTGTTCCGTGTCCGATGATAGGTCAGTCGTGTTGTTTCCTCGCTCGCTAATGATAGGCCCTTCCGTGTGATGTCACTCCCGGCCAATTATAAGGCTCCCCCCTCCGGGGCACATGAACCACGGTTCTTTAGTAGTTTTGTTTCTACCTTGTGTTTATAGGAGCTGTGGTGCTTTTAAGGGAAATAGGGAGGGTAAGAGAGAGAGGGAGTGTAGAGGGAGGAAGAGGGAGGGAGAGAGAGAGGTAGGGAGAATTTGTGCTTGTAAGAGGATGGGAGAGCGAGAGCAGAGGACATTGCTGAACAAGGGAGGTGTGTGTGTGTGTGTGTGTGTGTGTGTGTGTGTGTGTGTGTGTGTGTGTGTGTGTGTGTGTGTGTGTGTGTGTGTGTGTGTGTGTGTGTGTGTGTGTGTGTGTGTGTGTGTGTGTGTGTGTGTGTGTGTGTGTGTGTGTGTGTGTGTGTGTGCGCGCGCGCGCGGGTGTTGGTGTCTAAGACAATAACAGGGATGCACACAGTGTACTGTTCGGAGTGTACTGTGCAGTGTACACACTTGTACTGTTGAATATAACAAGAGCCAGCGAGCCAAGTTGTGCAGGGAATGTCACTCACTCACTCACTCATACACTCACTCATCATCACTCACTCATTCACATACATGCGTTCACACAATCACACAGAAACACACACATATTCCAAAACACACACACACACACGTTCCCCTGATTGCAAATCTGTCATGGAGATGTACTTAGAGGCTGCTTCATTTGTCATGAAAGCAATTTGTTTTGCTGCCTTAACTTCCTAGATGCACATGCTATGGACCAGAGCCAAAGACACACACACACACAATCACACACACACACACACACACTTATCTCACACACTTATCTCCACTCATTATACTCTGAATCATACACAACAAGGATGGTCGTGTGACATCTTAATGAACAAAAGAGTCACGCTCGCTCTCCCACACACACACACACACACACACACACACACACACCACACACACACACACACACCACACCCACACACACACCACACACACACACAGGCCTCTGGTACGTGTCCACATATGGCTTGTACGGCCGATCTGGCCTGTGTGTGTTGTTATTCCTCCTCCTTAATGTTGTGTGTGTGCACATCCATCACCTTGATGATTCTTTAATGTCACATCATCAGGCCCCCACTGTCAGTCTATCTCGCTCTGTCGCACTCTCTCTCTCTCTCTCTAGCACTCTCCCACTCTCGTCTACCTCTCGTCGTGATCTCTTTCGTTCTCTCTCTCTCTCTCTCTCTCTCTCTCTCTCTCTCTCTCCTCTCTCTCTCTCTCTCTCTCTCTCTCTCTCTCTCTCTCTCTCTCTCTCTCTCTCTCGTGCCATCTCTCAATCTCTCACTCTGTTTGCCTACCTTGCTTTGTCACTTTTTCCTCTCTCTCTCTCTCTCTCTCTCTCTCTCTCTCTCTCTCTCTCTCTCTCTCTCTCTCTGCCCCCAGCATCACTTCATAAATAAGCCCCCACATCATTAAATAAACACACTGGCGCCTGTCACTGTGATAGATGGACCACACACACACACACACACACAAACATACATATACACACACGCTCCCACACAAAACTCACTTTCACTGATGATCTGCGTGGATGTTTGATGCCCACCGGCAAGCCCCCCCCTCTCCCCATCCCCCATCCCCCATCCCTTCCTCTCTCCCTCTGTCTGGATGTGTCACCCACACATCTAATGGCACATTCATCTGCATGTCGCCACGGCGACCCCGCCTCCCCCACACACAACACCCCCACCCCACCCCCCCCATGGCGAACGCTCAAGAAGAGACAATAGTTCAGTTATGTTCCGTTCTGTTGGTGGTGGTGCTAGTAGTTGTTTTATGGTGTGTGTGTGTGTGTGTGTGTGTGTGTGTGTGTGTGTGTGTGTGTGTGTGTGTGTGTGTGTGTGTGTGTGTGTGTGTGTGTGTGTGTGTGTGTGTGTGTGTGTGTGTGTGTGTGTGTGTGTGTGTGTGTGTGTGTGTGTGTGTGTGTGTGTGTGTGTGTGTGCGTGCGCGCGCGCGTGCGTGCCCTCAGCAGCATCCTCCTCCTCCGGCTGGTTCCCGTAGCAACCCAGCAGGTCAGGTTGCCTCGCTCATGAGAGGCATCGTATGCTAGCATATGTGCCAGATGCACACACACACACACACACACGTGGGTGCGTTTTAAGTCAAAAGTAGACAAAGGCTGTTGATATCCTACCAGCAAGCCGCCATTCACCGCCGTCTTATCTGTCGCACTGACACTCTGCGCACACACACACACACACACACACACACACACACACGCTACATGTGTAATGGATGTTCTGGCAGATTCTGACAGCTGCATAAGATGCTTTTCCAAGGCAGGTAGGAGGAAGAGATAAAGGGAGGGAGAGGGAGAGAGAGATGGGGTTGTTGTGTTTATGTAAGTACCTGAGAGAGAGAGAGAGAGAGAGAGAGAGAGAGAGGAGAGAGAGAGGAGAGAGAGAGAGAGAGAGAGAGGACACATACACACACACACACAGTGGGGGGGGGGCTCTCTTTCAATGCCTCTTTCTCCCTTTGGCAGCTCTCCTTCTGGCAGGGAGAGATGGAGGGAGATGAGAGAGGGAGAGGGTGGAGATATTAAAGTAGGAGATGAGTAGCAGGGGACTGAGGAGAGAGAGATAGAGCGAGAGAGGAATGGAATGGAGGAGAGGGGGTTGAGGGAAAGAATGGTTAAAGAGAGAGAGAGAGAGAGAGAGAGAGAGAACCTGGACTGGGAAATGGGGTGAGCGAGGGCAGAGGGAGAGAGGTATGAGATATGAAGAGAGAGAGAGATGAATTGATGGAAGAAACACACATAAGGGCTATGCAGATAAAGGGAGAGCATGAAGAGAGACGAGAACATGGATGCAGAGGGAGAGAGAGAGGGAGGGAGGGACAGATTAAGGGAGGAAAACATATTATTTCTAAATGTTTATCCTAAATGGTTGTGCTAATCACGTTAGCACACGGCCCCCTCTGTGTGTGTACATGTGCCTGCAATATTCCCTAGAAGGGCTGAATTACAATCCTCTCTCTCTCTCTTTATATAACTGTCTCTCTCCCTCTTTATATAACTGTCTCTCTCTTCATATAAATGTCTCTCTCTCTCTCTTTATATAACTGTCTAACTCTCTCTTTATATAAATGTCTCTCTCTTTATATAACTGTCTAACTCTCTCTTTATATAAATGTCTCTCTCTTTATATAACTGTCTCTCTCTCTTTATATAAATGTCTCTCTCTCTCTTTATATAACTGTCTCTCTCTCTCTTTATATCACTCTCTCTCTCTTCATATCACTGTCTCTCTCTCTTTATATCGCTGTCTCTCTCTTTCTAACTGTTCTCTCTCTCTTTATATACCTGTTTTTTTCTCCATTTATATAACTGTCTCTCTTTATATAACTGTCTCTCTCTCTTCATATAACTGTCTCTCTCTTTATATTACTCTCTCTCTCTCTCTCTCTCTCTCTCTCTCCTCTCTCTCTCTCTCTCTCTCTCTCTCTCTCTCTCTCTCTCTCTCTCTCTCTCTCTCTCTCTCTCTCGGTAGTGTGCACACAGAGCTTAAACAGGCTTAAACTAGAAAGAAAACTAGCCACTACCTTTAGATAAGATGGCGCCATCAAGCAATTAAAGCACCAAAAGGATGTGCTTGCATACAGTGCTCCACACACACACACACACACACACACACACACACACACACACACACACACACACACACACACACACACAGTGAGCTGCCGAGGGCAGCTAATCTCAGCCCAAGCCCTGCTCAGAGGTTGGCCCCATGTTGATTTTTGTCTGCACACTTGCATGTGCACACACACACACACACACACACACACACACACACACACACACACACACACACAGGTAACATGACACAGCTTTTTCTGTCACAAGCATTCGTACATTCGTCCACTGTGCGTGAGGACACAGACACACAGACACAGACACACACACACACACACACACACACATACTCTCTTCGTCACACACAGTCACACACAGTCTTGGGGCATGCATTATTGTCACACACAAACTTCCCCCCCGTCAAACCGTCCCGGGAGGCAGGCGGTCAAGGCCCGGCCACTCCAAGGGCCCTCAGGGGCCCATAGGGGCAGTCTGCTCTAACCCAGCCTGCATAATTACACAGACAACCCCTTGCTCCTCTCCTCTCTCTCTCTCTCTCTCTCTCTCTCTCTCTCTCTTTCCCCCATACACCCTGCACCTCCGTTTGGGATTTTGTGCCCATCTCTGGAACAAGCCCTGGAGGAGAGGGAGAGGGAGGGAGGGAGGGAGAAAGAAAGAGAGGGATGGAGGGAGGGAGAGAGGCCAGCAGACCTCTGGGTAGTCAAACGTCTGACGGCTGGCTGTAATTAGAGGCTCCAGGGAGCCCGGTTTGGGTACAGTAGCCGTGCAGTGATCCGAGAGGAGGAGAGGGAGGGAGGGAGAGAGAGAGGAAGAGAAGGCGGGGTGACATCTCCCCCTGTCTGTGAAGTGGTGGCGGTAGTGGCCGGAGAGGGAGAGAAAGGTAAGCCGGAAAAGGAAGGAGAAGATGGAGGAAAAGGCAGAGAAAAGGAGAAGAGACATTTTGGAAGGATGGATGGGTAGCTGGAGAGGTGAAGAAAGAGGAGGAGGGATGGAGGAATGTGGATGGATGGTGGAGGTTAGAGAGAATGAGAGAGAGAGAAAGAGCAGAAATGGAGGATATATGAGGGATTGAGGAGTAGCTGGATCCTTAGGTGGAGGGTAGGAAAGAGAAGAGCGGGTGAAAAAGAGGGTGATGGAGCCCAAAAGGAGGATTTTTGAGAGACAGAAAGAGATGGAGGGAGAGACAAAAAGAGAAAAATGTGGAGAGGGTGATGGAGGGAGAGCGAGATGGAGAGACAGAAAGAGATGGAGAGAGAGTGATTGAGGGAGAGAAAGAGACAGAAAGAGAGGTAGAGAGAGACAGAAAGAGATAGACGTAGAGAAAGAGAGGTAGAGAGAGACGTAGAGAAAGAGAGGTAGAGAGAGAAATAGAGATAGACGTAGAGAAAGAGAGGTAGAGAGAGACGTAGAGAAAGAGGTAGAGAGAGACAGAAACAGATAGATGTAGAGAAAGAGGTAGAGAGACAAAAAGAGATAGACGTAGAGAAAGAGAGGTAGAGAGAGACGTAGAGAAAGACAGAAACAGATAGATGTAGAGAAAGAGGTAGAGAGACAGAAAGAGAGACAAAAAGAGATAGACGTAGAGAAAGAGAGAAACAGATAGATGTAGAGAAAGAGAGAGAGAGAGTGATGAGGAGAAGAGAGAGAGAGAGAGAGAGAGAGAGAGAGAGAGAGAGAGAGAGAGAGAGAGAGAGAGAGAGAGAGAGAGAGAGAGAGAGAGAGAGAGAGAGAGAGAGAGAGAGAGAGAGAGAGAGAGAGAGAGAGAGAGAGAGAGAGAGAGAGAGAGAGAGAGTAAAGCAACCCCCTGCCCTGAGTAGAGAGTCAGTTCAGTCTGACCAAAGCAGCCGATATGATTTAAAAACACTCTGAACAGAGCAACACTAAAGCGCTCGCTTCGCCGAGCTCCTAACAAGGCGTATTACAGCTTTTCTTTCTCTCGATGAGAGCTGGGGAGCTCGGGAGAAAGCTATTAAGATAGAGAGAGAGAGAGAGAGCTGTATTCAAATGACGTCGTCTCTTTCTCTCATGCTCCACATTTTAAAGGGAACATGTTTGTTGATCGCCCCCGCTGTCCAACATGATCTGGAACAGATTCAGCCGCTCGCTCTAATAATGATCGGATTAGTGTCTAGTGTAGCCTGTCTCTGTCTGTCGGCCTCTCTCTCTCTCTCTCTCTCTCTCTCTCTCTCTCTCTGTCTGTCTGTCTGTCTGTCTGTCTGTCTGTCTGTCTGTCTGTCTGTCTGTCTGTCTGTCTGTTCTGTCTGTCTGTCTGTCTGTCTCCCTCTACCTCTGTCTGTCTCTCTCTCTCTCTATCTCTGTCTCTCACTCTCTCTCTCTCTCTCTCTCTTTCTCTCTTTTTCTCTCACTCACTCCTTCGATCTCTCGCTCTATATATCTCTATTGCTCTATCTCTCTCTTATCCACTTTTTCTCTCTCTCTATCGCTCCCTCCCTTCCCTCTTATCCACTCTTTCTATCTCTCCCCTCTATCCCTCTGATGCTCTCTCTCTCTCTCTCTCTATCGCTGACAGAAGACAGGAGAACATCTTGTTTCTGTTCAGGGTTCTTAATACACACATTCCTCCTCTGCTCTTGAAGGTCCCAATGAGTTGAGTGTGTCCACCCTGACCCCACTTCTCTCTCCTCCTCTCTTCTCCTATCTCCTCCTCTCTCCATTCTAACCTACACCCCAATCGTCTCCTCCTGTCCTCTCTCCTCTCCACTCGAACCCCACTCCTCTCGTCTTTCTTCTCCTCTCCTCCTCTCTCCTCTCCAATCAAAACCTCATTCTCTCCTCTCCAATCAAAACCTCATTCTCTCTCCTCTCCACTCGAACCCCACTCCTCTCACCTCCTCTCCTTCCCTCTCCTCTCTCCTCCTCTCACCTCCTCTCCTTCCCACTCCTCTCGTCTTTCTTCTCTTCTCCTCCTCTCTCCTCTCCAATCAAAACCTCATTCTCTCTCCTCTCCACTCTACCCTACTCCTCTCGCCTCCTCTCTACTCTAACCCTACTCCTCCCGCCTCCTCTCTCCTCTCTAACCCTACTCCTCTCATCCCTACCCCACTCCCCTCATCTCGCCTCCTCTCCACTTTAACCCTACTCCTCTCGCCTCCTCTCCACTTTAACCCTACTCCTCTCGCCTCCTCACTCCTCTCTAACCCTACTCCTCTCTCCTCCCTACCCCACTCCCCTCATCTCGCCTCCTCTCCACTCTAACACTACTCCTCTCGCCTCCTCTCTAACCCTACTCCTCTCTCCTCCCTACCCCACGCCCTTCATCTCGCCTCCTCTCCACTCTAACACTACTCCTCTCGCCTCCTCTCTCCTCTCTAACCCCACTCCTCTCTCCTCCCTACCCCACTCCTCTCTCCTCCCTACCCCACTCCCCTCATCTCTCCTCCTCCCCTTCTCTCCTTCCTCTCTCCTCTCTAACCATCCTCCTCTCCTCCCTACCCCACTCCTCTCATCTCTCCTCCTCTCCACTTTAACCCTACTCCTCTCGCCTTCTCTCCTTCCTCTCTCCTTTCTAACCCTGCTCCTCTCTCCTCCCCTCCTCCCTACCCCACTCCTCCTCTCTCCTCCCTACGCCACTCCTCTCATCTCTCCTCCTCTCCACTCTAACCCTACTCCTCCCGCCTCCTCTCTCCTCTCTAACCCTACTCCTCTCATCCCTACCCCACTCCCCTCATCTCGCCTCCTCTCCACTTTAACCCTACTCCTCTCGCCTCCTCTCCACTTTAACCCTACTCCTCTCGCCTCCTCTCTCCTCTCTAACCCTACTCCTCTCTCCTCCCTACCCCACTCCCCTCATCTCGCCTCCTCTCCACTCTAACACTACTCCTCTCGCCTCCTCTCTAACCCTACTCCTCTCTCCTCCCTACCCCACGCCCTTCATCTCGCCTCCTCTCCACTCTAACACTACTCCTCTCGCCTCCTCTCTCCTCTCTAACCCCACTCCTCTCTCCTCCCTACCCCACTCCCCTCATCTCTCCTCCTCCCCTTCTCTCCTTCCTCTCTCCTCTCTAACCATCCTCCTCTCCTCCCTACCCCACTCCTCTCATCTCTCCTCCTCTCCACTTTAACCCTACTCCTCTCGCCTTCTCTCCTTCCTCTCTCCTTTCTAACCCTCCTCCTCTCTCCTCCCCTCCTCCCTACCCCACTCCTCCTCTCTCCTCCCTACGCCACTCCTCTCATCTCTCCTCCTCTCCACTCTAACCCTACTCCTCTCGCCCCTTCCTCTCTCCTCTCTAACCCTCCTCTTCTCTACTCCTCTCCACTCTAACCCTACTCCTCCTCCTCTCTCCTCTCTAACCCTCCTCCTCTCCACCCTACACCCCACTCCTCTCTCCTTTCCTCTCTTCCTCCTCTCCCCTTTCTCCTCTCCACCCTACACCCCACTCCTCTCCTCCTCTCCACCCTACACCCCACTCCTCTCCTCCTCCTACCCCACTCCCTCACCCCCCCACTCCTCTCTCTCTCTCCTCTCCCCTCACCCACCCTCCCCTCACACCCACCCCACTCATCTCTTCTCCTCTGGTTTACTCTCGTTACCTCACCTCCTTCCTCTCTCTTGTCTCACCTCCTCTTGTCTCTCTCCTCTCCTCCCATCCTCTCCTCCTGAATTGACTGCACACTGATTGCTCTCAGCCTCACCTTGCTTTGAACCCAGGCGTTGGCTAAATGTAAATTTAATGTCTCCCCTTTGGCTGAGAAAACCCTCTCTCTCACTCTCACTCTCGCTCCCTCGCAGGCAGGTTTCCATGCATTGTGAGCACCTCAAAAATCTCTTTTTAAGCTAGCTGTCTGTTTATCGCTTCTTCTTCTTCTTCTTCTGCTGAAACTAAAAAGGCGGTCCTCTTTAAAGACGTCCTCACCCGGAGGCCCGACTGTGAGTCGTCTCCAATGGTGAAGCCAGTGACTTTGATTTGTGAGGACTTTGATCAAAAACATTTCACGTTTTTCTACCAACAGTGATGTGATGTGTGTGTGTGTGTGTGTGTGTGTGTGTGTGTGTGTGTGTGTGTGTGTGTGTGTGTGTGTGTGTGTGTGTGTGTGTGTGTGTGTGTGTGTGTGTGTGTGTGTGTGTGTGTGTGTGTGTGTGTGTGTGTGTGTGTGTGTGTGTGTGTGTGCGCTGTGCGTGCGCCACACGCACTCTTCCCTGCATGTCAAACCGTGCCGTTCAGGACGATGTTGTCAAGCAGCCAGTATCCTGCTGTGTTTAGCTGCGCACACACACACACACTTAGACACACACGCTAGCACACTCAAACGTAAGCAGAAGTGTCATCGGTGATAACAGAACATCACACGCACACACACACACACACTGTTCTCTTCTCTTGTCAGTGTGGCAGTAGTTTGCGGAAGGTGTATGGTGTGTGTGTGTGTGTGTTTGAGAGGCATGAGAACAGACGGTGTGTGTGTGTGTGTGTGTGTGTGTGTGTGTGTGTGTGTGTGTGTGTGTGTGTGTGTGTGTGTGTGTGTGTGTGTGTGTGTGTGTGTGTGTGTGTGTGTGTGTGTGTGTGTGTGTGTGTGTGTGTGTGTGTGTGCACGCTTTGTATGGATGGATGGGCGAGGAACCCGTCTCTCATCATGACGCCAGCTGTGCCAGGCAGCGAGGGAGAGAGAGAGAGAGGGAGGGCTTTAAGGGAGGGAGGGAGGGAGAGAGAGTGGGGGGTGGGTTTGTGACGGTGGCCACGCCAGACAGCAGGGGGTGCCGGCGCCCGGCGAGGCTGGGTGATTAATTAGTCTCCGTGATGGATGGACGAGGAGGAGGAGGAGGAGGATGATGAGCGGGCGCCGGCGGAGAGGCTAATCACGCCGCTTGTAACGAGGGCCGCTACAACAACAACGAGAAGGAGAAGAAGTGATTGTTGTTTACTTCCGGAAACACACATTCCCGCTGTGCTGCTCTGTGGGGGGTGGGTGTTGGGACAGGGGGGTGGGGGGAGGGGGGGAACGGGATCCGCTGGAGGAGCACGCCGTGGTGTTCCGGAAGCTTCCTTCGTCTTAAGGGACCGGTGGGGTACTTCTTGTACCGCTGAATACGACGACAGCTGCGCCGGCCTCTGTCTGTGTGTGTGTGCGTGCATGTGTACACAGTGTGTGTGTGTGTGTGTGTACAGTGTGTCTGTACACTGAATGTGTGTGTGTGCGTGTACACAGTGTGTGTGTGCGTGTACACAGTGCGTGTTCACAGTGTGTGTGTGTGTCTGTAAACTGTGTGTCTGTAAACTGTGTGTGGGTTTGTATGTGTACACAGTGTGTGTGTGTGTGTGTGTGTGTGTGTGTAAACTGTGTGTGTGTGTCTCTATTTCATTACACATCTGGTGCTGTCGAGCCATAACTTACTAATTTGGGGAAATATGACAGCGTGACTTTCTGCATGCATAGAAAGACACATCTAGAGGGGGAGAGAGAAAGGGGGAGACGGGGGGAGGGCGGAGAGAGAAAGGGGGAGACGAGGGGGAGGGCGGAGAGAGAGATTTCCTTGTTTTCTTATCCATGTCTGTATTGGAATTAAATTGGAGGGCTTTGTGAGTATCAAAGTAAATTGCCATCTGTGTGTGTGTGTGTGCGTGTGCATGTGTGTATGCTAAAGTTCAGACAGCCGTGCTCCTCATATTTAAATATTAATTTCCTCTATTTTAAATATTCCAAACTAAATCTAAAGGACGCTTTGTGTAGAGTTGAAAGCTAGCATGCGGTGATTTTTTTGGTAAGACACAGTGGTGGTGTGTGTGTGTGTGTGTGTGTGCATTGTGGTCTGCCACGTGGTCGGGGAACGCACTTCTCTGAGCTTCTGTCTGCATAATGCATTACCGCTTGGCGTTAACCACACACGCACACACACATGCACACACAACACACACACATGCACTCACAACACACACATGCACTCACAACACATGCACTCACAACACACAGACCCATACGCACTCACAACACACACACATGCACTCACAACACACACACATGCACTCACAACACACACACATGCACTCACAACACACACACATGCACACACAACACACACACATGCACTCACAACACACACACATGCACTCACAACTCACAGACCTACGGGCCAGCTGCAGAGACCAAGTCGCATTGTGCCCCTACCTTTCTAATTCTTTCATAAACATGTCCACACACACACACACACACACACATGCACGCACAGAAGGTCGTCCACCTGAGTCCCAGTCACTCACTGAGACTAATGCCTTCGATTATACACCTCTTTGCATAATGTCTCACACACACACACTACTCATACTTCTTTATTCTGCACATGTGCAGCAGCCTTGATGTTAAGGACACACACACACACACACACACACACACACACACACACCACAAAGCCACTTCACTTAATACCCAACCGCTGCCCTGGTGTCTTTCAGTATTCATGTCGTCTGGTTTCCATTGAAAGTCATGAGCGTCCCTTTTATTACCGCAACATGCTAATGATTACGGCGGCTGTAGCGTTGAAAAGACATGAGTGTTCTTTAGCCTTTTATCACTGTGACACGCTAGCGATAATGGCTAACGCAGGCTCCCATTGAAAGACATGAGTTTAGCCCCTTTATTACCGCAACGTGGCTAACCCAGCCTTCCTTTTGTGATTACAGTAACATGCTAATTAGGGCTAACGGCTAACCCAGGCTTCCTATGTGTGGCACATGCTTGATCCTATAAATTGTGTGTGTGTATGGGTGGGTGGGGGGGTCTTTGTGTGTGGGTGATGAATGTACAGTATATGTATATATATATATACTGTATATATCTCGATATCTATATATAGATATCGAGATATATATAGATATCGATATCTATAGATATGTGTGTATGTGCGTGTGACATATGTATGTATATATGAGTGCCTGTGAATGGGATGTGTGTGTGTGTGTGATGTATGGCCTTTTTCCATGTGTGGTTCAGTGCTTTGATGCTGTTGACTGGAACACAAACCCTTCCTGTTGGACTGTCAAACCGTGTGTATCCGACCAGCACCGCCCCCGTGGGCTGGACCTGTGTGTGTGTGTGTGTGTGTGTCTCAAAACATCCCCATTGGGTAAACAGGGTGTGTGTGTGTGTGTGTGTGTGTGTGTGTGCGGCGGCGGGGGGGGGCTAATTGTAACAGTGTGCTCATTGTGCGCTCTGTTGTGCGCTCTGTTGTGGTTTATTTGTGTTGTGCAGCTTGACAGTTTAGAGTTTCACAGGCGGTCCGATGTCCCGGCCTATCTGTCTGTCTGTCTGTCTGTCTCTTGGTCAGTGTGTGTCTCTTGGTCAGTCTGTCTGTCTCTTGGTCAGTCTGTCTGTCTCTTGGTCAGTCTGTGTGTCTCTTGGTCAGTCTGTGTCTCTTGGTCAGTCTGTGTGTCTCTTGGTCAGTCTGTCTGTCTCTTGGTCAGTCTGTGTGTCTCTTGGTCAGTCTGTGTGTCTCTTGGTCAGTCTGTCTGTCTCTTGGTCAGTCTGTCTGTCTCTTGGTCAGTCTGTGTGTCTCTTGGTCAGTCTGTCTGTCTCTTGGTCAGTCTGTCTGTCTCTTGGTCAGTCTGTCTGTCTCTTGGTCAGTCTGTCTGTCTCTTGGTCAGTCTGTCTGTCTCTTGGTCAGTCTGTCTGTCCCCCTCCTGCAGTTTCTTTCTCTTGTTCTCTCCCCCCTTTATCTTGTTCGCTCTCTCTCTCTCTCTCTCTCTCTCTCTCTCTCTCCTCTCTCTCTCTCTCTCTCTCTCTCTCTCTCTCTCTCCTCTCTCTCTCTCTCTCTCTCTCTCTCTCTCTCTCTCTTCCCCCCCCCCCCCCCCATGGCGTAAACCTTGTGTTCTCCCCTGAAAGGTTAACCCACCACTTCCTGGTGTGTGTGTGTGTGTTTACGCTCACGTCGGCAGCACCCCACCAACACGCCCTGACATCTTCACCTCCCCCCCCCCCCCCCACATACAAATCAGCGTGGCACTAATGTGTGTCGCGTGTGTGTGTGTGTGTGGTCCTGGTACAGGACATGTGTTTGTGTGCGCACATGGGCAAGCCACAAGACTCGGCATACAATCAAGAGGCCTATACGCACACACACACACACACGCATATTCATCCATGTATAAATGTACCTAATGTTTTTCTTCTCCTCCTCTTCTTCCTCCTCCTCCTCTTCCTCCTCCTGCTCCCAGATGGCACCAAGAGGAGCTGACTCCCGCCCCACGCCTCCTTATGAGGACCTGGACAGGCAGCATGCGACACACCCCAGGTGAGACCACTACCTACTGTGTGTGTGTGTGTGTGTGTGTGTGTGTGTGTGTGTGTGTGTGTGTGTGTGTGTGTGTGTGTGTGTGTGTGTGTGTGTGTGTGTGTGTGTGTGTGTGTGTGTGTGTGTGTGTGTGTGTGTGTGTGTGTGTGTGTCCATGCTTGGAGGAAGTGAGGAGGAGGGAGGGGGGGACTTCCTGTAGCTTCTTCCCATTCTGTCCGTCTTACTCTCTCTCACACACACACACACACACACACACACACACACACACACACACACAGTGGCTAATCCTCCCTGGAGCTTATAATTAAATCTGGAGTGTTTGCCTTGGGAGCATCTACTGAATGGAGCACACCCGCTCCCCGGAGAGAGAGACACACACACACACACATACAGACATACAGATGCACATATACACACACACACACACAGTGAAAACACACACACATACATGCAGTATATGGTCTTCACAACACACACACACACACACACACACCCTGCTGTACACAGGCAAGCACGAGACTGACTGGCAGATCGCATGGTTCACATGGGAACAGAATGATTGATTGAGCAGGATTATTATCGGACACACACACACACACAAACGGTCTGTTTGTCTACACCGTTCCTCATCAGGTTAGACACACACACACACACACACACACACACACACACACACACACACACACACACACACACACTCTTCCCGCCCTTATCCCAGCCAAGGCCAAAGCGTTGAAACCAGGTCAGGTCACGGTGAGTGTGTGGAAGCGAGGAGGAGGAGAGGGAGGAACGGGATGTGGGATCTGGGAGGGAAGAGGTGGACGGGGGGGAGAGAGACGGGTGAGGGCGGGAGGGGGAGGGAGGGGGACGGGGAGGATAGTCATTTCATGGGTTATTGGCTCTGCTGATATGACAGGCACCAAGAGAGCAGAGAGACCTCCTCGGTGGCAGCTCACAGGGGATGAGGGCGAGGGTAGTGAGGGTGGGGGAGAGTGACAAAGAGGGAGAGGGATGAGAGAGAGAGAGAGAGGGGGAGAGTGATATGAGAGAGAGAGAGAGAGAGATACCGGTGGGGGGTTTGGGAGGTAGAGGGGGAATGAAAGAGCGTGGTTAGAGCGGTGGGAGAGAGACATTAGTGAGAGAGAGACAGACAGACAGACGGAGAGAGAGAGAGAGAGAGAGAGAGAGAGAGAGAGAGAGAGAGAGAGAGAGAGAGAGAGAGAGAGAGAGAGGAGAGGGAGAGGGAGAGAGAGAAAGAGATGGATTGAAAGAGAGAGAGAGAGAGAGAGAGAGAGAGAGAGAGAGAGAGGGAGAGGGGGAGATGGGGAGAGAGATCACGTTGTTCCCGATTGGTCCGTCATCGATCACGTCTCTTAGTTGGCCCAATCCATTTCCATTCTCTGTGCTTTACGCCAGAACCAAGGCAGGTGTACAAGAACGCCACTTTACCGGGAAGACTCAAGACAACACGTGAATACATAGACGCATACAGAGACACAAACGCTTGACCACAAACAGGACAGAAGAAACCTGGGAAAACCTCAAACCCCCCAGAAGGCAGGTGAATGGAATCGTAACACGGATCTCACCAAACATAACCTAAACTCAGGGGAGACCGAAGAAGCTGTTGGCTTTGTTTTGAACGTCAAGTGGCTTTTCCCACTCCTCTTCCTCATCCCCCACCTCCTCCCCCTTGTCCTCCTCCTCTTCCCCCCTTCTCCTCCTCCTCCTCTCCCCGCCCCCCCCCCCCCCTCCTCCTGTTTTTTTGATAGACAGGTAGACTAGCTGGAAAGAGCCTGTATCGTTAGATCTTCAGGTGGTTAGGGGGAGGGGGGGGAGGGGGTTACCCTGGCAACGACCTTTTGAACCCATCGCTGGAGGCAAGCCACTGGGACCCGGTTCGGGGATGTCTGGCACCTTCCCCACCAGCCGCGCTTCAAAACCTCCGTTCATTCTGGATACACCGGTGGAGAACTCACTCGCTTACTCACTCCCCTGCTCGCTCGCTCGCTCACTCACTCGTGAAGTGAAGTGAAGTGCTTCCGCCGAGAGCCTGGCGTGGCCCACGGCGGCGGCTCAGAGAAGATAAGTGGTCGGAAGGTCATCCGCCTTGACAAACGAGGATGGATGTATTGACACCACCACCACCGCCGCCGCTGTTGCCGTGCCGCATTGTGCTGTAGAGCGGAGCACGAGGCCACGAAGCGGATGAGGCTTTGCGCTCGGTCTGGTGGAAAAAAGTCGCAGGGAGAGAAAACAGAGAAACGCCGCTTAACACCGCGACCCCTTTCCCTGTTTTGGAAAATTCTGCAAACCCCGACCGCCGTTGCGCTTCTCAAAACAAAGATAGGACCTAGCTCGCTAGCTGTTGACACAATTCTGTTTCTGTTTCTGTTCGAGTCGCGGAAACACAGAACACAAACTATACCACTCCCCCCCCCCCCCCCCCCTACTTTCCCCAAAAGAATGTTTTTCCTCCCCTGTTGTACCCAAACCCCCCCTTCCCCCCTGGGTTCAAGGCTCGGTTTGAAGTATTTTTAGCCCCCCCGCTCGGGCGTCGCCATACAAGCTAGCGCTGTCAGTGTATGCTAGCCCTTCCCCCCCCCCCCCCCCTCTGCCTCAACGAGGAGGGAACAGCAAAGTGGCGGTTTTGGCAGTTTGTTTGCTTCTTTGTGTTCTACTCTCTGATGTCTTGATGTTCCCGCGCACGGCGAACGCCAAGCGGTCACCGCAAAAACTATATATATTTTGTCCCCGAAAAACTGTTGTGAACATCTGTCGTCACTTCTTTAAAGACACACACACACACACACACACACACACACACACACACACACACAACCACAAAGGAGTTTAAACAGAGGCAAGAAATCGAGGTCATATCAAATATTCCAGGAATGATGTTATTTGTTTTTAGGCAAAAGAGAGAGAGAAAGAAGGGAGAGAGAGAGAGAGAGAGAGAGAGAGAGAGAGAGAGAGAGAGAGAGAGAGAGAGAGAGAGAGAGAGAGAGAGAGAGAGAGAGAGAGAGAGAGAGAGAGAGAGAGAGAGAGAGAGAGAGAGAGAGAGAGAGAGAGAGAGAGAGAGAGAGAGAGAGAGAGAGAGAGAGAGAGAGAGAGAGAGAGAGAGAGAGAGAGAGAGAGAGAGAGCACTAAAAATCCTTCTTTCCCGTTTCCCCCCTTTTCATTTAGTTTCTTTCTTTTTGTCTTAACTTTGTGCTGAAATTTGGGGGGCGGCCATCGTTGGGATCCATTTGGCTCTGGCTCTCTTCAACATACAATTAGTCTAGCCTTTATAGACGGCCCCGAACGACACCCAGGTGTGTGTGTGTGTGTGTGTGGGGGGCGCTATGCTACACCACAGAAACGCAGTACAGAAGCTTTGGGAACAGGTTCGACCTGTCAGCGGGTTTAAATCTGTTGATGTTTTCCACCGGGGAAAATGACTGTACCGCCTTAATGCTTGGTTTTAAAACCACCGCTAGCTCGCTAGCCAGCCAAGTGTCGGTGTATTATTGTTTACTTTCACCGCTAGCTAGCCAGGTGTCCGTATATTACTGTTTACGTCCACCGCTAGTCAGCCAAGTGTCGTATATTCGCTTTTACGTCCACGGCTAGCTAGCTAGCCAAGTGTCGGTATATTCATTTTTACGTCCACCTCTAGCTAGCAAAGTGTCTGTATATTCGCTTTTACGTCCACGGCTAGCTAGCTAGCCAAGTCTCGGTAAATTCATTTTTACTTCCACCACTAGCTAGCCAAGTGTCGGTAGATTCATTTTGACCTCCACCGCTAGCTAGCTAGCCAAGTGTCTTGTGTTTGATCTCAGCGTTTCAGGTCAACCTATAATGAACCTCAAAAATAACTGATACCAAGCAGACTTTCTGACTGACTGACTGACTGACTGACGGCAACTTTAAGGTTCTGGGAGAGTGGCCCAGCTATGTCGCTTCAAAACTTTCGAGAACTTATTTAATTCTGGCATTTTGGCTGCATGCGGGGGAGGGGCCATAATTCATTTTTATTTCAGCCGAGTAAACAAGAAACCTGATTTCTTTTTAAAAAACCGCAGTGCGTTGCACAACCGGCAAGTAGTGTGATTGTCCCAGACGTATTGCGAAGCTGTCTCCGTACCTGGAAAGGCTTTTTGTGTGTGTGTGTGTGTGTGTGTGTGTGTGTGTGTGTGTGTGTGTGTGTGTGTGTGTGTGTGTGTGTGTGTGTGTGTGTGTGTGTGTGTGTGTGTGTGTGTGTGTGTGTGTGGTGTGTGTGTGTGTGTGTGTGTGTGTGTGTGTGTGTGTGTGTGTGTGTGTGTGTGTGTGTGATGCTTGAGAGGAGAGAGAGTGACGGTAGGGTGAGAGAGGAGCTTAGGAGAAGCCAGGGGACCTAGGGGCCAGAAAGAGAGAGAGAGGGGGGGAGAGGGAGAGAGAGAGGGGGGGGGGACACAGAGCGAGCGAGAGAGAGCTAGGAATAAGCCAGGGGACGTGGACGCCAGAAAGAGAGAGAGAGAGGGACCAGGGTCTGGGACAGGGCCAGACCCTGCAGGGGTGGAAGAAGATGGCGGTGGGGGGGGGGGGGGGGGTATGAGATGGGGGGAGAGAGAGAGGGGGAGGGAGGGAGGCAGTCGGAGGTCAGAGTTGTTTGTGGGGGGAATGTGGCCCCAGGGAGGTGATGGGGGGGGGAGAGGGGGTGTTGGTGGAGTGAGTGGTCCTTTGGATCCTGTAACTCAGCCCTGCGGGGAAAAGGGCACGTTGAACGCTTGGAAATGCAGAGTGAGCACATTCTCTCTCGCTCTCTCCCTTTCTTCCTCTCTCTGGTCTCTCTCTCTGTCTCTCTCTCTGTCTTCCTCTGTCTGTCTTCCTCTCTGTCTGTCTTCCTTTCCCCTCTCTCACTTTCTGTCTCTCTCTCTTTCTTCCTTCCTCTCTCTCTCTCTCTCTCTCTCTCTCTCTCTCTCTTCCTTTCTTCTCTCTTTCTTCTCTCTCTCTCCTCTCTCTCTCTCTCTCTCTCTCTCTCTCTCTCTCTCTCTCTCTCTCTCTCTCTCTCTCTCTCTCTCTCTCTCTCTCTCTCTCTCTGTCTTCCTCTCTCTCTCTCTCTTCCTCTCAATGTCACTCTTCCTTCATCTGTCTGTCTCGCTCTCTTTCTTCCTCTCTTTGTCTCTCTCCCTTTCTTCCTCTCCATCTCTCTTTTGGTTTCTCTCTGTGACCGTTTGACACCTTTGTATTTTTCCTCTCTTTCTCTCTCTCTCTCTCTTCCTCCCCCCCCCCTCCCTCCCTCCCTCCCCTAACGCCCCTCCCCTCCCCCACCACCCCCACCATATGGACAACATTAACGTCATTACCGATTCAAAGCGGCGGGTCATGTGCAGGCGGCGACCCGGGGCCCGGGGGGTTATCCAATCACCCCTCCTCCCTCCCTCCCTCCCTCCCTTCCCCAAAGGTGATTGGATTAGGGAGCCCGGTTGGCGTGGCAACGCTCCCGGTCGGCCCCAATAATTGGCTGATTAATGTGCAGCCGGTGCCGCGGTCGGGGGGGGGGGGGACCCACCGGGCCCCCGAGAAGTTCACATCACATCTGGACAATAGAGTAGGGCCCCCCGGGGTGGGGGACCAAGGTGTGTGTGTGTGTGTGCGTGTGTGTGTGCGTGTGTGTGTGAATACTCATGTGGTCCAACTGCACTTGTCCACAATTTATGAGTGTGCCTTCGCGTGTGTGCGTGTGTGTGTGTGTGTGCATATACTTAGGCGTGTATTAATGCCAGTCAGTCAGTTCAAAGGACCTCTTAAAGCTGAAGTAGGCAGCGGCTTTGTGGAGGCTTACTGATCATACCTCTCTCTCGCTCTCGCTCTCGCTCTCGCTCTCGCTCTCGCTCGCAGTCTCTCTCGCTCGCAGTCTCTCTCACTCGCAGTCTCTCTCGCTCGCAGTCTCTCTCGCTCGCAGTCTCTCTCGCTCGCAGTCTCTCTCGCTCTCGCTCTCTCTCTCTCTCGCTCGCAGTCTCTCTCTCTATGTCTCTCTCTCTCTCTCTCTCTCTCTCTCTCTCTCTCTCTCTCCTCTCTCTCTCTCTCTCTCTCTCTCTCTCTCTCTCTCTCTCTCTCCTCTCTCTCTCTCTCTCTCTCTCTCTCTCTCTCTCTCTCTCTCTCTCTCTCTCTCTTAAACAACAGAAGTCCTCTTCTCGATCGGCCGCCGTTTATGTGGAGTGTTCTTCGGAATGTCTTGCACAGTCGTTCGGGGAATCCTGAGACACGCGCACACACACTCACACACACACACACACAGGCTTAAGGCAAGGCTCTATGCATGAATAAAGGAGACTTCTTAGAGATGTGAGAACAGAATATGTATTGTAATAGAAACAGACTGCGTTGTTCAGTGTTCACAACCCAATCCCAGCTGAGTGGACCCGTATAATCCATATCATGGTGTATATCAATGGTATAATCCCAATATCAACTCAGTAGTACAGTAGGTGGTCAAAGCCATGAGCCATGGGTCTTTCACCACCTTACGGGGAGGGCCCCTGGTATCAGAACCGATCGGTCCTAACGGGTCACCGCCGGGAAAAGATTAGGACTTGTTGTCGCTTAAGTGGCCCCCATCCAGGCATCTGGTTTCCCTTAACACATAGCGAGAAACTGGATCTCGCACTTTCTCGCCGTTTCACACACACACACGCTGAAACGCACACACGTGCAGACACACACAAGTAAGTAAGCAAGCGATGAAACCCTCCAACGACAGAATCCGATAAAAATGTTCAAGCGTTTTTCAAGGCCTCCTCTCCCGCTGGCGTTATTTATTTATTTATTTCCCCTGCCCGAAATGCCTTTATTAAAATGCCGTCTTTCTCTGTGTGATACGATCACCTGGCCCCGTCCTCCTCCGTTAGCTTAGCGCGCTTCTCACCGCACGCGCAACTCTGTTAGCCGTTATTGCGTTTTAGAACTCTCTTCCTTCTTCTTCTTCTTCTTCTTCTTCTCCTCCTCCCTGATTGGATCGGCAGCGTCTGGCGCTTTGACAGATAGCCCTGACCTCCGCCGCCTGCCTCAGACTGACCACTTTACCTCCGCCGCCTGCCTCAGACTGACCACTTTACCCCCGCCACAGCAGCCGCTAACGTGGTCACGGGGGGAGGGGGTGGGTGATGGGTTTATAAAGGGCCCCCCCCTTCGCTCATCGGCCCTCCGTCTGCCATTATTTCCTCTCCAATAAGCCGGTTAGGGTCCACCAGAAGAACTTTAGACGTTTTCTCCTCCCAACAACCGAAACCCCAGCCCCCCAATATGACTGTCTCTTATGGGACCCCCCAGGGGGTGGGTGGGGGGGGGGGGGGTCTCGATAAAGGACCCCGGCTCTCTGAGGTCCGGGAAGGGCCCTCATATTGTCCCTGGCTAAGTGTGTTTGCGCTCCGGGGTCTGTAGATAGTAATGGAATCAGTGAGGGGCCTCGGCCTCTCTAGCTGTGTCACATCTAGAGAGGCGGGGGAGGGGTGCTGGAAACCGGAGATTCGCCGGGGGGGGGGGGGGTTTTCTCCGTAAAAGGACGGGTTCTCTGAGATGAACGTAACACGTTTAGGAGGGGGGAAAAAAAGGCATCACTTATAACTTTATTATCACCCATAGCGTGACACCGTGGAGACCCTTTAATGTGCCATCAAACATCTGCCACTCACTTTTTTTTTTTTCCGGTAAGGGACACATTTTCACTGATGTTATTCCCGAAGAAATACAATTCAAAGAAATTAAAAAATACCGTCAAGCCAAGACATCCATTGTTAGCGCAGCTTACAATGTTGTTCTTTAAAAAAATATATATATAAACAAGCAGCAGAATAACTCCCAACAGACACTAATCTACTACTCACGGGGAAAAAAAAAAGTCGACAAACCAATAAACAGTTGCATCAGATCCGTGTGAAGAATCATAATGAAGGACACTTCATCGTGGAAAGAGAGCAAAACAAACAAACATTTAGATTAGATTGGTTAGCGTTACGCTTGCCTAGCGTAAAGGTAGCCTAGAGTAAAGCTAGCCTGGCGTAAAAGCTAGCCTATGGTAAAGGTAGCCTCACGTATGCTAGCTAATCGTGTGCGTGTGTGTGCAATTATTGACGGCACAGCGCTTTTGATGAAATAAAAAATCCAGATCCGGATCCGCAGTCAATAAATTACATTTCAGATAAACTGAATCATCTCTGGGTCGAGATGATTTATACACTTTGAAGAAGGCGGGAGAACTGTAGTATGTCTTTACGCGTGTGTGTGTGTGTGTGTGTGTGTGTGTGTGTGTGTGTGTGTGTGTGTGTGTGTGTGTGTGTGTGTGTGTGTGTGTGTGTGGTGTGTGTGTGTGTGTGTGTGTGTGTGTGTGTGTGTGTGTGTGTGTGTGTGTGTGTTGTGTGTGTGTGTGTGTGTGTGTGTGTGTGTGTGTGTGTGTGTGTGTGTGCGCGCGCGTGCGTGCGTGCGGTGGGGGTACTTATCTAGATCTTTGGGGTCCAAGTGGAGCCACTCGGGGCTGGGGTGGTTTAAGGGACCATTAGAGAGAGGCTTGGGGGCCCTAATTTCCTCCATCCGCTTATGTGGGGCAGGTGGAGAATTAACCCCTGTTTTAACCCTTTATGCACACACACACACACACCACACCACGTGCAGAAGGCACATTCTTCACTGTCATGCAGCGGAAACTATGGACCGATTTTGTAGGATGCAAGACACACACACACACACACACACACACACACACACAATCACTCATATATACACACATCTGCTCCCCCGTGCTCCCACATGGGCGCCGCTCCTCCCACATGCAATCAAGTGAACCTCAACACCAGAGTGTGGTTTACGTGCACATACATATGCATGTGGGCCGGCTGCACTTTCACCCACTCACAGGGTGTCACGCACACACACACACACACACACACACACACGCATCTATACATACATACACACACACACACACATATAAACAAACATATACACACGCACATATATACATACATATACAGTACACACACACATATATACATACATATACAGTACACACACACATATATACATACATATACAGTAC
>CM051009.1:11615025-11620025 GCA_027704905.1 Muraenolepis orangiensis
TTTGTTTTATTAAAGAATGTGGATAAAAAAAAATACTATTTTAATTATCCATTCAATTACAATTATCATGTCTGTCTGTCTGGTTTGCACACATCCCCAAAGACGGGATGGGAGCTATGTTTTTCGCCCCCGTTTGTTTGTTTGTCTGTTAATCAGTTAACTCGGGAAGTTATGAACAGAGTTGGACACGACTTGGTGGTTGGAATGCTAACGGGTCAGGGAACAGTTGATTCGGTTTTGGCCCAGATCGGGATCAGAATCTGGATTCAGGAGACCGTTTTGGGTGGAGTGGAGCGGAGTTATGCACTCCTACTGGGGGCACCTCTATAGTCTTAGGTCTTATTTTTTTGTCTTATGTTTTATGTCTGCAGAGTTATTTTCCCATCCGTGTGGCTGTGCTTTTTACTGTATCGCTTGCACACACGCACGCACGCACGCACGCACGCACGCACGCACGCACGCACGCACCACGCACGCACGCACGCACGCACGCACGCACGCACAGCACGCACACACACACGCACACACACACACACACACGAGCCCTCTCACCTTGTATGTCGTGAACCGCAAATGGATCCCAATGAATGAATGAAGGAATGAATCGTGTGAAAGCCAAGCGGTATTTCCGCTGGGGGGGGGGGGGGACCTCAACCTCAACCGCTGGTACCACGGCAACCGTGTGACTTACAGCGGGGAGTCACCGAGTGTCATGAGATCACATGATGACACGGCCACTTTCCAGCCAGGCTCCTTTCCACGCCCGCCCGCCCGCGTGTGTGTGTGTGTGTGTGTGTGTGTGTGTGTGTGTGTGTGTGTGTGTGTGTGTGTGTGTGTGTGTGTGTGTGTGTGTGTGTGTGTGTGTGTGTGTGTGTGTGTGTGTGTGTGTGTGTGTGTGTGTGTGTGACATAGTCTCACTGGAAAACTACTAGCTGGAAGTGCTGTGTGCCGTCCCACCGGCTACCGTGTCAAGCTTGCTCGTGAGCTGGGGAAAAATAGATGCCATCTCTCTCTCTCTCTCTCTCTCGCCCTCTGTCTCTCTCTCTCTCTCGCTCTCTCTCCCCCTTCCATGGGTCCCCTTACTCCCTGGGCTTAGCCCCCCTAATCACCCCCCGGCTCCGGGGGAACCGGAGAGGTCCAGCTGGCTGCCTCGTTACGGTGCTCCCCCGGGACACACACACACACGTCCACGCATCCATACACGCCACATTCCTTCACATGCGGAAAACCTGGACCACTCATGTATACACCACACACATACACACAACATACACACACACAACATACACACACACAACATACACCACACACACACACACAACATACACACACACAACATACACACACACAACATACACCACACACACACACACAACATACACACACACAACATACACACACACAACATACACCACACACACACACACAACATACACACACACAACATACACACACACAACATACACCACACACACACACACAACATACACACACACAACATACACACACACAACATACACCACACACATACACACAACATACACACACACAACATACACACACACAACATACACCACACACACACACACAACATACACACACACAACATACACACACACAACATACACCACACACACACACACAACATACACACACACAACATACACACACACAACATACACCACACACATACACACAACATACACACACACAACATACACACACACAACATACACCACACACATACACACAACATACACACACACAACATACACACACACAACATACACCACACACACACACACAACATACACACACACACAACATACACACACACAACATACACACACACAACATACACCACACACACACACACACAACATACACACACACAACATACACACACACAACATACACACACACAACATACACCACACACACACACACAACATACACACACACAACATACACACACACAACATACACACACACAACATACACCACACACACACACACAACATACACACACACAACATACACCACACACACACACAACATACACACACACAACATACACACACACAACATACACCACACACACACACAACATACACCACACACACACACACAACATACACCACACACACACACACAACATACACCACACACACACACACACACACACACAACATACACCACACACACACACAACATACACCACACACACACAACATACACACACACACACACACAACATACACCACACACACACACACACATACACAACATACACCACACACACACACACAACATACACCACACACACACACAACATACACCACACACACACACACACACACACAACATACACCACACACACACACAACATACACCACACACACACACACAACATACAACACACACACACACAACATACAACACACACCACACACACAACATACACCACACACACACACACAACATACAACACACACACACACACACAACATACACCACACACCACACACAACATACACCACACACACACAACATACACCACACACACAACATACATCACACACACACAACATACACCACACACACAACATACATCACACACACACAACATACACCACACACACAACATACACCACACACACACACAACATACACCACACACACAACATACACCACACACACACACAACATACACCACACACACAACATACACTACACACACACACACACACACACAACATACACCACACACACACACACACACACACAACATACACCACACACACACACACACAACATACACCACACACACACACACACAACATACACCACACACACCACACACACACAACATACAACATACAACACACACCACACACACACAACATACAACTACAACACACACCACACACACACAACATACACCACACACACAACATACACCACACACACACAACATACACCACACACACACACAACATACACACACACAACATACACCACACACACACACAACATACACACACAACATACACCACACACACACACAACATACACCACACACACACACACACACAACATACACCACACACACAACATACACTACACACACACACACACACACAACATACACCACACACACACACACACACACAACATACACCACACACACACACACACACAACATACACCACACACACACACACACAACATACACCACACACACCACACACACACAACATACAACATACAACACACACCACACACACACAACATACACCACACACACAACATACACCACACACACACAACATACACCACACACACACACAACATACACACACACAACATACACCACACACACACACAACATACACACACACACCACACACACACAACATACAACATACAACACACACCACACACACACAACATACACCACACACACAACATACACCACACACACACAACATACACCACACACACACACAACATACACACACACAACATACACCACACACACACACAACATACACCACACACACCACACACACACAACATACAACATACAACACACACCACACACACACAACATACACCACACACACAACATACACCACACACACACAACATACACCACACACACACACAACATACACACACACAACATACACCACACACACACACAACATACACACACACAACATACACCACACACACACACCATACACCACACACACACACAACATACACCACACACACCACACACACACAACATACAACATACAACACACACCACACACACACAACATACACCACACACACAACATACACCACACACACACAACATACACCACACACACACACAACATACACACACAGGAGCAGAGGAGTCATCTCCTCCCATGCTTACGGAGGCAGTTTTTTTCTCGGTTATCTCTTGGCGTCTCGCCATCTTGCCGGGGGGAGGGAGGGAGGGGATGGAGAGAGGATGAAGAGTGAGAGGGAGAGAGATTACTGAATTGAGGGTTAAAGTCTTCGCTTGCTAGCGCCGCCTTGAAACCCATTTCAACCATTGAACGTGTTATGTCTCTCTCTCTCTCTCCCCCCCTCCCCTCCTCTCTCTCTCTCTCTCTCTCTCTCTCTCTCTCTCTCTCTCTCTCTCTCTCTCTCTCCTCTCTCTCTCTCTCTCTCTCTCTCTCTCTCTCTCTCTCTCTCTCTCTCTCTCTCTCTCTCTCTCTCTCTCTCTCTCTCTCTCTCTCAGGAGGAAGGACCCGTACGACTACCCCACCCACTCGCGGCCCGTGGCCCGGGACCCGGTGCCCTACTCTGGCGCCTACCCCTCCCACCAGCCGCCTCCCCCTCCGGCGCAGGCCCAGCGGGGGGGCCGGCAGCCAGAGAGCCGCCAGCCAGAGAGCCGCCAGCAGCGCTACCCCGCCGCACCGCCCTACAAGCCCAGCAGGGGGGGCGACCACCAACAACAACAACAACACCAACGGCATTACCAGTACGAGAGCGTAGGCTCCCTGCAGGGCTCCGCCTACAGGGAGCCCAGCCCCGAGAGGTACCCGCCGCCGGGCTACGCTAACTCCGAGCACGACGAGCGCTACGCCCGCGTCGACCGAGGCCGCGTCGACCGAGGCCGCACCGCTAACCGCGAGCGCTCGGCCAGCACAGAGCGCTACGTGGAGCCGGAGGCGGAGCCCCACGCCGGGCGCCCCGACCGCTACGGTGGGCGGGAGCGGGCTGCTAGCACCGAACGCTACGGCGGCGGCGAGCCGTATGGCTACAGGGACGAGGGCAGGAGGGCCGATCCCAGGCAGAAGAACCCGCTGATCGGAGCGGTGTGAGGAGGAAGAGAGAGTGTGAGGACTGAGGTGGGAAAGTTAGCCCGTTTCCCGCCCGTAGCGCATGTGTTAGTTGGGCTAGCTTTCAGTGTTAGCACTGAGATAGCCCCCCCAACGCTTTAGCTTTCCTCTTGG
>CM051009.1:11625025-11635025 GCA_027704905.1 Muraenolepis orangiensis
CACCCCTACTATTACAGCCCTACTACCCTCCTACTACCCTACAACACCCCTACTATTACAGCCCTACTACCCTCCTACTACCCTACAACACCCCTACTATTACAGCCCTGCTACCCTCTACTACCCTACAACACCCCTACTATTACAGCCCTACTACCCTCCTACTACCCTACAACACCCCTACTATTACAGCCCTGCTACCCTCCTACTACCCTACAACACCCCTACTATTACAGCCCTACTACCCTCCTACTACCCTACAACACCCCTACTATTACAGCCCTGCTACCCTCTACTACCCTACAACACCCCTACTATTACAGCCCTACTACCCTCCTACTACCCTACAACACCCCTACTATTACAGCCCTGCTACCCTCCTACTACCCTACAACACCCCTACTATTACAGCCCTACTACCCTCCTACTACCCTACAACACCCCTACTATTACAGCCCTACTACCCTACAACACCCCTACTATTACAGCCCTACTACCCTCCTACTACCCTACAACACCCCTACTATTACAGCCCTACTACCCTACAACACCCCTACTATTACAGCCCTACTACCCTCCTACTACCCTACAACACCCCTACTATTACAGCCCTACTACCCTACAACACCCCTACTATTACAGCCCTGCTACCCTATAACACCCCTACTATTACAGCCCTGCTACCCTACAACACCCCTACTATTACAGCCCTACTACCCTACAACACCCCTACTATTACAGCCCTGCTACCCTACAACACCCCTACTATTACAGCCCTGCTACCCTCCTACTACCCTACAACACCCCTACTATTACAGCCCTGCTACCCTCCTACTACCCTACAACACCCCTACTATTACAGCCCTGCTACCCTCCTACTACCCTACAACACCCCTACTATTACAGCCCTGCTACCCTCTACTACCCTACAACACCCCTACTATTACAGCCCTACTACCCTCCTACTACCCTACAACACCCCTACTATTACAGCCCTACTACCCTACAACACCCCTACTATTACAGCCCTACTACCCTCCTACTACCCTACAACACCCCTACTATTACAGCCCTACTACCCTACAACACCCCTACTATTACAGCCCTACTACCCTCCTACTACCCTACAACACCCCTACTATTACAGCCCTACTACCCTCCTACTACCCTACAACACCCCTACTATTACAGCCCTACTACCCTCCTACTACCCTACAACACCCCTACTATTACAGCCCTACTACCCTCCTACTACCCTACAACACCCCTACTATTACAGCCCTGCTACCCTCTACTACCCTACAACACCCCTACTATTACAGCCCTACTACCCTCCTACTACCCTACAACACCCCTACTATTACAGCCCTACTACCCTCCTACTACCCTACAACACCCCTACTATTACAGCCCTGCTACCCTCTACTACCCTACAACACCCCTACTATTACAGCCCTACTACCCTCCTACTACCCTACAACACCCCTACTATTACAGCCCTGCTACCCTCTACTACCCTACAACACCCCTACTATTACAGCCCTACTACCCTCCTACTACCCTACAACACCCCTACTATTACAGCCCTACTACCCTACAACACCCCTACTATTACAGCCCTACTACCCTCCTACTACCCTACAACACCCCTACTATTACAGCCCTACTACCCTACAACACCCCTACTATTACAGCCCTACTACCCTCCTACTACCCTACAACACCCCTACTATTACAGCCCTGCTACCCTCTACTACCCTACAACACCCCTACTATTACAGCCCTACTACCCTCCTACTACCCTACAACACCCCTACTATTACAGCCCTGCTACCCTCCTACTACCCTACAACACCCCTACTATTACAGCCCTACTACCCTCCTACTACCCTACAACACCCCTACTATTACAGCCCTACTACCCTACAACACCCCTACTATTACAGCCCTACTACCCTCCTACTACCCTACAACACCCCTACTATTACAGCCCTACTACCCTACAACACCCCTACTATTACAGCCCTGCTACCCTATAACACCCCTACTATTACAGCCCTGCTACCCTACAACACCCCTACTATTACAGCCCTACTACCCTACAACACCCCTACTATTACAGCCCTACTACCCTCCTACTACCCTACAACACCCCTACTATTACAGCCCTGCTACCCTCCTACTACCCTACAACACCCCTACTATTACAGCCCTACTACCCTACAACACCCCTACTATTACAGCCCTACTACCCTACAACACCCCTACTATTACAGCCCTACTACCCTCCTACTACCCTACAACACCCCTACTATTACAGCCCTACTACCCTACAACACCCCTACTATTACTGCCCTGCTACCCTACAACACCCCTACTATTACAGCCCTACTACCCTACAACACCCCTCTATACTACCCCCTCTACTACCCCCTCTACTACCACCCCTACTACCTCTCTACTACCACCCCTACTACCCCTCTACTACCCTCTATACTACCCTCTACTACCTCTATACTACCCCTCTACTACCTCTCTACTACCCCTCTACTACCCTCTACTACCCTATATACTACCCCCTCTACTACCCCTCTACTACCTCTACTACCCCCTCTACTACCCTCTACTACCTCTCTACTACCTCTCTACTACCCCTCTACTACCTCTCTACTACCCCTCTACTACCTCTCTACTACCCCTCTACTACCTCTCTACTACCCCTCTACTACCTCTCTACTACCCCTCTACTACCTCTCTACTACCCCTCTACTACCTCTCTACTACCCCTCTACTACCTCTCTACTACCTCTCTACTACCCCTCTACTACCTCTCTACTACCCCTCTACTACCTCTCTACTACCCCTCTACTACCTCTCTACTACCCCCTCTACTACCCCCTCTACCACCCCTCTACTACCTCTCTACTACCCCCTCTACTACCCCCTCTACTACCTCTCTACTACCCCTCTACTACCTCTCTACTACCCCCTCTACTACCTCTCTACTACCCCCTCTACTACCCCTCTACTACCCCTCTACTACCTCTCTACTACCCCCTCTACTACCTCTCTACTACCCCCTCTACTACCCCCTCTACCACCCCTCTACTACCTCTCTACTACCCCCTCTACTACCCCTCTACTACCTCTCTACTACCCCTCTACTACCTCTCTACTACCCCCTCTACTACCCCCTCTACTACCTCTCTACTACCCCTCTACTACCTCTCTACTACCTCTCTACTACCCCCTCTACTACCCCATCTACTACCCCTCTACTACCTCTCTACTACCCCCTCTACTACCCCCTCTACTACCTCTCTACTACCCCCTCTACTACCCCCTCTACTACCTCTCTACTACCCCCTCTACTACCCCCTCTACTACCTCTCTACTACCTCTCTACTACCCCCTCTACTACCTCTCTACTACCTCTCTACTACCCCCTCTACTACCTCTCTACTACCCCCTCTACTACCCCCTCTACTACCCCTCTACTACCTCTCTACTACCCCCTCTACTACCTCTCTACTACCCCCTCTACTACCCCCTCTACTACCTCTCTACTACCCCCTCTACTACCCCCTCTACTACCTCTCTACTACCTCTCTACTACCCTCTCTACTACCCTCTCTACTACCCCTCTACTACCCCCTCTACTACCTCTCTACTACCTCTCTACTACCCTCTCTACTACCCCCTCTACTACCCCCTCTACTACCTCTCTACTACCTCTCTACTACCCCCTCTACTACCTCTCTACTACCCTCTCTACTACCCCCTCTACCACCCCTCACCACACCTCGGGGTTTCTCCAGGGCTAATGTTTCCGTTTGAATGGGCCAGAATGCAGAGATAGCGGGCGAGTCATGGGTTAGTGTTAGCCGCTATCCGCTAAGGTGGGTCTGCGCTGATCTAGCGCGTGTGTCTGATCTAATGTTCCCGGTGCCACGCCACAACCCCCATCTAGCTTTCCTCCTCCTCCTCCTCCTCATCCTCGTATTGTTGTTTGGGGATACGGTTCATGAACTGTGAAATGAAATTTCCACAGTTAGTGGTGGTGGGTGGTGGGTTATTATGGGTTGTGTTTTGTATTTTTATAGTATGTAAATGATTTATCGTATCCCACCCCTCAATCTCCCTGCTTGGGGGTTCCATCCCCTCGTTGCCAGAGGAAGGTGACCCCCCCCCCCCCCCCCCTCCTCCCCCCCTAAGGGTGGAGTTTGGACGTCCCTGTATCAAGAACAACATATCAACTCTAGATGGCCCCTCACTCACTCAGTAGAGCGCATACACACCGCCACACCGGATCCGGATCTGGATCGACGCCAAAAAATCTAATGAACCGTTCCTTGGCCCGTAAGTGATCTAACCGCCGAGTTTCGTCCAATTCCGTGCGTAACGTTTTGAGTTATCTCGCTAACAAGACAAACAAAAAGAAACAAACGGACACACCAGACAAACAGGGGGTTTGCGAAAAACATAACCTCCATCCTCCGTCTCCGATGGCGGATGGTAATCGAAATAGAAATATGAAGGAAAAAAACACATATATATTTTAAATTGCCTCTTGTTCTTATCATGGTAAACATAAGAGCTGTGGTAAAAAAAAAAACCGTTTGTGTGTGTACTACCAAAGCGTTTATTTGAAGTGTCGGAGAAGAGGCGAGAGTCGGGTGAATCATTTTTCCAATCCGATATCCGATATCCGATTATGGTTCTATCTAGTCTAGTGTGAGGAAGAGCCCCCCCCCCCCCCCCCCCCGCCCCCACCCCAGACTAAAAGACCCATGAGATCCAAGATCAAAGGAACGGCCGACCGGGGGTTTGAGGTCCTGAACAGCCCAACGGGATGTGAGGCCAACAGTCTTCATGTGTGTACCTTTTTTAGCTTTCGTGTGTGTGTGTGTGTGTGTGTGTGGGGGGGGGGGGAGTGTGGGTGTTTACCGTTTGTCCTCTTCCTCTGTGTAACAATAATCCATATTTAGACCGGATTTAGCCCCAAAAATACACACACACACACACACACACACACACACACACACATATACATATACATTGACACTCCCCTATTCCCTCGCCCACTCACACACCCGTCACCGCCAAAAAAAAACAAGAAAAACAAGAAAACCACCATCTTTTAAAACCAGCTGTCACCATAGCAACACAGCCGTTGTTTGCATCGTCAAAAAAAAGACAGGAGGAGGAGGAGGAGAAGACTCTTTCTGGGGCTGATGACATCGCCGTGGCAACAATGAAAGGCTGGTTTAGCCCCGTCGCAACGCAGAGCGGGTTTTTTATGATATAAATAGATTTCTTCTTCTTCTTCTTCTTCTCCTTCTTCTCCTTCTTCTTCTTCTTCTTCTTCTTCTCCTTCTTCTCCTTCTTCTCCTTCTTCTTCTTCTTCTTCTTCTTCTTCTTCTTTCTTTTTTTTTTATCTGCCGTATCCGGAATGATCCGGGGCGGACGGCGATGGAGTCGTGACATTTGTGTTTGATTTGTAATGAAGGAACAAAGAAAGACGGGAGAAGAAGATTAAAAGCAGATCTCCTCGGTTCTTTCTGATTTGAATAAATTAAAAATAGATATTTAAAAAAAATGTATGTCAAAAAATTTGGTAAAAAAAACCCTGAAACACTCTCTTACAAACACATCGTCATTTTGGTTAATTTAGTTAATTAGTTATTTTTTCTAGCAGTTCGGAGCTTGCGATAACATTTCGCTGTACACTTTGTACACTTTGTACCTTACACATGTGACAAACCACGTCACATCTGGATCTGAGAGAGAGAGAGAGAGGGGGAGAGAGAGAGAGAGAGAGAGAGAGAGAGAGGGGGAGAGAGAGAGAGAGGGAGAGGGAGAGGGAGAGAGAGAGAGAGAGAGAGAGAGAGAGGGAGAGAGAGGGAGAGGGAGAGATGGAGAAAGAGAGAGAGAGAGAGAGAGAGAGAGGGGGAGAGAGAGAGAGAGAGAGAGAGAGAGAGAGAGAGAGAGAGAGAGAGAGAGAGAGAGAGAGAGAGAGATGGAAAGATGGAGAAAGAGAGGGGGAGAGAGAGACAGCGGGAGGGGGAGGGAGTGAGAGAGAGAGAAAGGTGAGAGAGAGGGCTAGAGAGAGAGAGGGCTAGAGAGAGGTGAAAGAGAGAAAGGGAAGGGGTGAGAGAGAGAAGTGGAGAGAGGTGAGAGAGAGAGAGAGAGGGGGGGGGGGGGGAGGGAGAGAGCACATCTTTGGGGCTGGCTTCAACATGTCACTGAACCTTTTATACACGTGACAAATAAACCAGAATCTGAACCCGTGTAGCTGCTAAAACACACACTTTCAGAGAGGGTTCATACCAAACCTCCTCCTCCTCCTCCTCCTCCTCCAGCTCGGTCTGACCTGACCCCAACCTCTCTCCTCTCCTCCCCTCCCCTCCTCATCCCCCTCCCATCCCTCCCCCGCATCCGCTAAAACCCGTTGGAACCGCTTTCCAGAAAGAGGCCAGAATGTTAAATCATTTTTTTATTATTTTTTTTATTTCCGTTTTTGTTTTTTGGACTTTTTTTTTTTTTATCCAAAGCTCCAAAAAATAAAAGCGGACTCAGAGGAGAAAAGGCTTGTGGGAGACATGTCTCCCAGTGTCTCGGGCCGGGCGAGCGGCTTAAGGACTTTAGTAGAGAGAGAGGGGGGGGAGGACAGGTTATAAACCTGTCCCCCCCCTGTCCCCCCCCTGTGTCTGTAGCCCCTGAGAGAAGGTTCTGCCGGGGGGGATTTGAACTCGGATCGCCGGAAACCACAGAATACCTGTCTACTACTCCTTTTTTTTACTGAAGAGGTTCTCTTACTTCTATCATCATGTGTGGGGGGGGGGGGGGGGGGGGGGGCGGTTGTTTTCTGTCTGTCTGGCAACCCTGCCGGTTCGATTCCCCCGGCCCAAAATGTCGAGGTTTTCTGTGAGGAAGACACACAACACCCTAACTGCAGGATAGCTCCAGTCTGTTGGGAGTCTTGTTGGGGCTTGGGAACCCCGAAGGTCGCCGGTTCAAGTCCCCCCCCGAAACACCCGGGGGGGGGCCACTGCCCTTGAGGTGCCCTTGAGCAAGGCACCAGACCCCTGTCCTACACACTGCTTCCTGGGACGCTGTATGTACAATAGCTGCCCCACTGCTCCTGATACTAGGATGGGGTTAAATGCAGAGGAACCTATTTCTCTGTGTGTGTGTGTGTGTGTGTGTGTGTACATGTATGTGACCGCCCACCCAGCTGGCTTGTGTGTCTCCTTGCTAGCTGACCCCCCCCCCCCCCTGTGTGTCATGTGTGTGTGTGTGTGAACAGGTGAATGTGAGGCAGTGATGGTGAAGCGGCGTTGGGTTTAAACAGCGCCATGTGCAGTGCACTAAACTCACAGCCCACTTAGCCTTCATCGCCTCGTTCAGCGCACGACAGTAAGCCGCTTAGACGCTGAATAACCCACAAGATACAGGTCATTAAGAAGAGGGTAGGGGGGGTGGTTAGAGAGGGGGGGGGTGTCTTGCTCAAGGGAACGCCTACGGGTTAGGCTGTGGACATCGGTGGGGGGGGGGTGGAGGTGGAGGAATGGAACCCACAACCCTTCGCCCACCCCACCCCCACCCACCTAACCTCACTGTGGAAAGAAAGGTGCACTAGCCGGCTCAGAGTTCAGACTGTGGACCCTGTGTTGTCCGACTGAGGCCCGCTACAGAGGGAAGGGAGATGGAGGCGGAGGCGTGGGCGGGGGTCGTGACCCGGTAA
The DNA here is from genome assembly GCA_027704905.1 of Muraenolepis orangiensis. NCBI lineage: Eukaryota > Metazoa > Chordata > Actinopteri > Gadiformes > Muraenolepididae > Muraenolepis > Muraenolepis orangiensis. The sequence continues at coordinate 11,632,773 of CM051009.1, forward strand.
CGGCCCATGGCTGATGGTCCCGACCCCCCTGTTGACCCCCCCCCCCCCCCCCCCCTTGTCTGTCTGTCCATCAGTCTCTCGCTCTCTCCTCTCTCTCTCTCTCTCTCTCTCTCTCTCTCTCTCTCTCTCTCTCTCTCTCCTCTCTCCTCTCTCCTCTCTCTCTCTCTCTCTCTTGCTCCGTGTTCGTTTCTCCTCCCCTCTGCCGATGTCCACGTGGCCCCGACTCACACACTTATTGGACCGTCTCGCTCTGGCAGAAGCGCACACACACTGACATGCACGCTCTCACACACACACACACACACTGACACACACACACACACACACACACACACACACACACACACACACACACAGACACATAGTCACAAAGCACAGTCATGCATGCTCCCATTTAGACTCACACACACACACACACACACACACACACACACACACACACACACAGACACCTGCTTCCACTCAGGGAAAAATACACACAAGTTACCTCAACCGCAAACACCTCAAACACACACACCTAGTATCCTTTTCATTTTCCCGTGCGCTGCTCCCTACTGTGTGTGTGTGTGTGTGCATGCCTGTGTGTGTGTGTGTGTGTGTGTGTGTGTGTGTGTGTGTGTGTGTGTGTGTGTGTGTGTGTGTGTGTGTGTGTGTGTGTGTGTGTGTGTGTGTGTGTGTGTGTGAAACGTGAAATCTGCAGCGTTCCCATACCGATAGCAGGTGTTTAGCTTGGCAGCCATGGGAGAGTGTGGGGGGGGGGGGAGAGAGAGAGAGAGGGGAGAGGGAAAGAGCGAGGGGGGGGGGCAGAGGGAGAGAGAGGGGGGGGGAGAGAGAGAAAGGGGGGGGGGGAGAGAGAGAGAGAGAAGGGGGGGGGCAGAGGGAGAGAAAGAGAGAGAGAGAGAGAGAGGGGGGGCAGAGGGAGAGAAAGAGAGAGGGGGGGAGGGAGAGAGAGTGAGTGTCAGGGGGTGTTGGGTTGCTGTTTTGCGGTCGACGGAGGATGGGATAATGTGTCGTGTGTGTGTGTGTGTGTTTGTGTGTGTATGTGTGTGTGTGTCCCTGTTTTAAACCAAGCTGCTTTGGCTCCAATTGCCTCCCCTGCCCCCCCCCCCCATCCAGAGTGGAAAAATGACCCCCCCCCCCCACCCCATCTCTAGATCGGGACCATAACGGTGTGTGTGTGTGTATGTGTGTGTATTTGTTTGTGTGTATTAATGTGTGTATTTATGTGTGTGTGTGTATTTATGTGTATGTGTGTGGGTGTGCATTTATGTGTGTATTTGTGTGTGTGTGTGTGTGTGTGTCGATAGAGAGAGCGAGAGAGAGAGAGAGAGAGAAAGACAGAGAGCGTTATGGAGGCTCCAAAAGTTGGGGGTCATAGTTCACAAGTTCAGACTGTCAAGTGTCACAGTTGCGACCACCAGTTCTCTCTCTCCCCCAACTAAAATTTTCGTTGGGGGAGGAAAATCCCAACGTTCCCTCTCGGGGGGGAAACCAGCATCTTCCTCCCCTCAGTCTCTCTCTATGTCTCTCTCTCTCTCTCTCTCTCTCTCTCTCTCTCTCCCAGGTGGTGAGCAGAGAGACTCTCTTTTAAGTTTAAGTTTAGGTTCCTCTTTTCTATTTAGGTTCTATGTGTTTTCTCTCTCTCTCTATTTTAGGTCACATGCTGGCGGCTTCTAGTGCGAGGCCAGTCATCTCATCTGGTCAGTGTCTGAATTGTGCTGAGCTCTGCAGTTGGCCCCCCATTCTGGATGGGAAGGGAGGGGGGAGGATGGGAGGGAGGGAGGGAGGGGGGAGGGGGGGGAGGGCAGAGAGTGGGAGAGCGTCCATGTCGGAAAGTGGGAGTCGCGGCCAGCGGTGTAACCCAAGAGCCCCATTCCTTCCACGGAGGAGAGAGAGAGAGAGAGAGAGAGAGAGAGAGAGAGAGAGAGAGAGAGAGGAGAGAGAGAGAGAGAGAGAGAGAGAGAGAGAGAGGAGAGAGAGAGAGAGGGGGAGAGTGAGAGGGGGGGAGAGGGGAGGGCTGACACCGAGCCAGAGGAACCGTAGACTTCCTTCCACTGCTCTCTCTCTCTCTCTCTCTCTCTCTCCTCTCTCTCTCTCTCTCTCTCTCTCTCTCTCTCTCTCTCTCTGCTAATTCCTTAAAACCATACGGTGCAGTTAGCTAACTAATTACCATACTGAATATATAAACACACACACACACACACACACACACACACACACCCTTCTGAGTGACATGGTCGCCGCAAGCTTCAT
>CM051009.1:11640025-11645025 GCA_027704905.1 Muraenolepis orangiensis
GTCCCATAGTTACTAAAGCATAATAGTTACCAAAGTTACCATAGTCCCATAGTAACCTAAATATAATTGTTACCATGAGTTACCATTGTTACCATAGTCCCATAGTTACTAAAGTATTGTAGTTACCATGAGTTACCGTATTTACCATTGTCCCATAGTTACCATATTACCATAGTGACCATACTACCATAGTTACCGTAGTCCAATAGTAACCATACTACCATAGTTACCATGAGTTACCATAGTCCCATAGTTACCATAGTACCATAGTGACCATGAATACCGAAGTTACCATAGTCCCATAGTAACCATATTACCATAGTGACCATCCTACCATAGTTACCATAGTCCCATAGTACCCATATTACCATAGTGACCATCCTACCATAGTCCCATAGTAACCATATTACCATAGTGACCATCCTACCATAGTTACCATAGTCCCATAGTAACCATATTACCATAGTGACCATCCTACCATAGTTACAATAGTCCCATAGTAGCCATATTACCATAGTGACCATCCTACCATAGTTACCATAGTCCCATAGTAACCATATTACCATAGTGACCATCCTACCATAGTTACCATAGTCCCATAGTAGCCATATTACCATAGTGACCATCCTACCATAGTTACCATTGTCTCATAGTAGCCATATTACCATAGTGACCATCCTACCATAGTTACCATAGTCCCATAGTAACCATATTACCATAGTGACCATCCTACCATAGTTACAATAGTCCCATAGTAACCATATTACCATAGTGACCATCCTACCATAGTTACCATAGTCCCATAGTAGCCATATTACCATAGTGACCATCCTACCATAGTTACCATAGTCCCATAGTACCATATTACCATAGTGACCATCCTACCATAGTTACAATAGTCCCATAGTAGCCATATTACCATAGTGACCATCCTACCATAGTTACCATAGTCCCATAGTAACCATATTACCATAGTGACCATCCTACCATAGTTACAATAGTCCCATAGTAGCCATATTACCATAGTGACCATCCTACCATAGTTACAATAGTCCCATAGTAGCCATATTACCATAGTGACCATCCTACCATAGTTACAATAGTCCCATAGTAGCCATATTACCATAGTGACCATCCTACCATAGTTACAATAGTCCCATAGTAGCCATATTACCATAGTGACCATCCTACCATAGTTACAATAGTCCCATAGTAGTCATATTACCATAGTGACCATCCTACCATAATTACCATAGTCCCATAGTAGCCATATTACCATAGTGACCATCCTACCATAGTTACCATAGTCCCATAGTAGCCATATTACCATAGTGACCATCCTACCATAGTTACCATAGTCCCATAGTAGCCATATTACCATAGTGACCATCCTACCATAGTTACAATAGTCCCATAGTAGCCATATTACCATAGTGACCATCCTACCATAATTACCATAGTCCCATAATAGCCATATTACCATAGTGACCATCCCACCATAGTTACCATAGTCCCATAGTAGCCATATTACCATAGTGACCATCCTACCATAGTTACCATAGTCCCATAGTAGCCATATTACCATAGTGACCATCCTACCATAGTTACCATAGTCCCATAGTAGCCATATTACCATAGTGACCATCCTACCATAGTTACCATAGTCCCATAGTAGCCATACTGCCATAGTGACCATCCTACCATAGTTACCATAGTCCCATAGTAGCCATACTGCCATAGTGATAAACAGCTGCCCTGTGATTGGCCAGCTCAGCAGTTATTCTACAGTGGGTCAGTGAGGTGTTAAAGTTAGTCCAGACATGCCATTGGACCTCCGCAACCGCTTCAGCTGTCTAACCCTGTGTATGTGTATGTATACATGCACACACACACACACACACACACACACACACACACACACACACACACACACACACACACACACATTCTCTATGTCACTTATGTTCACACATGTGCACACACATGCACGCACACCGACCGTGCACACACCACACACCACACACACACACACAAGCCACTACACATACACATTTCTGTCACCCACACACACACCACACACACACACACACACACAGTTAAGTCACATCTATGACTTACATGTGCACTACTTATATGCACCTAGTCACTGCACCCTCTCCCCTGCACACACCTACACTTACACTTCATACCTTCACACACACACACACACACACACACACACACACACACACACACACACACACACACACACACACACACGTGTGTAAGTGTCTTTTGTCTACATCTGCGTCCACATGTGTGTCTCCACGTGTCCCCCATGTGGCCTGCCATTTCCTGGCACAGTTAAACATCACTGATGGAAATGTTTTCGAGTTCTTTTGCCTCACTTATTTATATTTTTTAAATTGATTTTCATTCCAGCCGTTGATGTTTCGACGTCACCATTATTATTATTATTATTATTATTATTATTATTATTATTAATTGTATTGTTATTATAATTAAGTGATGTTTATGTTTCCAGGGCGTTGATGGAGGCTGTGTGTGTTCCACATGTTTAACACATTTCTGTCCAGAATAGCAGCGAGAGTCTTGTGTGTGTGTGTGTGTGTGTGTGTGTGTATATGTGTGTGTGTGTGTGTGTGTGTGTGTGTGTGTGTGTATATGTGTGTGTGTGTGTGTGTGTGTGTGGGAACACTGGGTGGCTAATCGTGTAACATCTGAGCTTTCGTTAGTTCATCTCGGAAAACATATCACACGCGCCCACACACACACACACACACACAGACATATACACACACACACATACACACACACACACACACACACACACTCTTAACCAAAGGCGGTCAAAACCCCGATCATTAAAACCGCCCGCAAACATTCAGCCGGTCGTAAAAATACAGTCTGAACTCCCTTTTCATCCTCTTTTACACACACACACACACACACGCGTGCGACCCCCCCCCCCCCCTCCACCCACCCCACACACACACATGACCCACTCCCCCCACACTAACACACACGCGCGACCCCCCCCCCCCCTCCATCCACCCCACACACACACACGACCACCCTCCCCCCGCACCACACACACACACATGACCACCCGCCCCCACACACACACATACAAAACCCTGCGACCACAGTGCAATGATGATGATGATGATGATGATGATGATGACCAGGATGAAGAACAGACGTATTGCTATTCTGGGATGTTGAGTTTGTCTGTGTGTGGAGCAGCTTTGTGGCGTGTTTACTGTGTGTGTGTGTGTGTGTGTGTGTGTGTGTGTGTGCCTGCCTGTGTGTGTGTGTGTGTGTGTGTGTGTGTGTATGGTCTGATATAATGAGTCTTGGATAATGAAGCTAAAGGATGCAGTGCTTCCATTCAGCTCCATTTACGGCCCATATTTCTTCAGTGTGGGGAGGGTGTGTGTTGGTTGGTGACAGGACTCGTGTGACCGTGTGTGTATGCGGTTGCTGTGTGTGTGTGTATGCGGTTGCTGTGTCTGTCATTGTGTGTGTGTGTGTCTGTGACTGTGTGTGTGTGTTTTGTGTGTGTGGTTAGTTGGGAACAGTGTGTCTCTGCATGTGTGCCTTTGTGTGTATGTGTCTGTGACTGTGTGTGCGTGTGTGTGTGGTTAGTTGGGAACAGTGTGTCTCTGCATGTGTGCCTTTGTGTGTGTGTGTGTGTGTGTGTATGTGTCTGTGACTCTGTGTGTGTGTGTGTGTGTGTGGTTGGTTTGGGAACAGAGTGTGTCTCTGCATGTGTGCCTTTGTGTGTGTGTCTGTGAGGGTCTGTGTATACATGTTTGTGTCTGCGTGTGTTTGTGTGTGTGTGTGCGTATGTGTCTGTGCGTACATCTGTATGTGTGTGTGTGTTTGCATGCTTGTATGTGCGTGTGTGTGTCTGTGCGTATGTGTGTCTGTGCGTACGTGTGTGTGTATGTGCGTGTCTGTGCGTACGTGTGTGTGTGTGTCTGTGCGTGTGTGTGTGTCTGTGTGTGTCTGTGCATACCTGTGTGTCAGTGCATACGTGTGTATGTGCGTGTCTGTGCGTGTGTGTGCGTGTGTGTGTCTGTGCGTGTCTGTGCGTGTGTGTGCGTGTGTGTCTGTGCGTATGTGCGTGTCTGTGCGTACGTGTGTGTATGTGTGTCTGTGCGTACGTGTGTGTATGTGTCTGTGCGTGTGTGTGTGTCTGTGTGTCTGTGCGTACCTGTGTGTCAGTGCATACATGTGTATGTGCGTGTCTGTGCGTACGTGTGTGTGTCTGTGCGTGCGTGTGTGTGTGTGTGTGTGTCTGTGCATGTGTGTGTGTCTGTGTGTGTCTGTGCGTACCTGTGTGTGTGTCTGTGCGTACGTGTGCGTACGTGTGTGTGTGTCTGTGCGTACGTGTGTGTGTGTCTGTGCGTACGTATGTGTGTGTGTCTGTGCGTACGTGTGTGTGTCTGTGCGTGCGTGTGTGTGTGTCTGTGCGCACCTGTGTGTGTGTCTGTGCATACGTGTGTGTGTGTGTGTGTGTGTCTGTGCGTACCTGTGTGTGTGTCTGTGCGTACGTGTGTGTGTGTGTGTGTGTCTGTGCGTACGTGTGTGTGTGTGTGTGTCTGTGCGTACGTGTGTGTGTCTGTGCGTGCGCGTGTGTGTGTGTGTGTCTGTGCGTACCTGTGTGTGTGTCTGTGCATACGTGTGTGTCTGTGCGTACCTGTGTGTGTGTCTGTGCGTACGTGTGTGTGTGTGTGTGTCTGTGCGTACGTGTGTGTGTGTGTGTGTGTCTGTGCGTACCTGTGTGTGTGTGTGTGTCTGTGCGTACGTGTGTGTGTGTGTGTGTGTCTGTGCGTGTGTGTGTGTGTGTGTGTGTGTGTCTGTGCGTACCTGTGTGTGTGTCTGTGCATACGTGTGTGTGTGTCTGTGCGTACCTGTGTGTGTGTCTGTGCATACGTGTGTGTGTGTGTGTGTCTGTGCGTACGTGTGTGTGTGTGTGTGTGTGTCTGTGCGCA
>CM051009.1:11650025-11657525 GCA_027704905.1 Muraenolepis orangiensis
AGTTATGTTATAACACAGTAGGACTGATCAGAAGTTATGTTATAACACAGTAGGACTGATCAGAAGTTCTGCTATAAAACAGTAGGACTGATCAGAAGTTCTGTTATAACACAGTAGGACTGATCAGAAGTTCTGTTATAACACAGTAGGACTGATCAGAAGTTATGTTATAACACAGTAGGACTGATCAGAAGTTCTGTTATAACACAGTAGGACTGCTGGATCAGAAGTTATAACACCAATGAGGACCAATGAGGCTTCACAGGACCATGCAGGTCTGCTGGTTTGTTTGTCTAGCGCAAAGATTGATCACATGTAGACAGAGGACATAGTGGGTTCAGCCCCCGGGGACCTTTAAGCTAGGATTTGAATACCCTTCAGTCAATATAGACCACACACATTATATCATGTCACTCTTTGGACTTTTCTTCCCCGCTTTCTTGTTCTAATTCCGAAAAAGATAGGTTCTTATCGTCCTGATGTTCCCGTTAAGAGTTAAGAGTTAAGGTGTAAACCACCTCGTAGCGAAGTTCCCTTCAACTCAAGCAGCTCATTTGGCCGTTCACAGCTTAGTGTTCAAATTAAACCTTCCTTGTTTGCACTGAAGCTTGCACACACATACACACACACATGCACATACACACACATGCACACACACACACACACACACACACAGATTGACTTGATAGGCTGGTTTGCGAGTTTCCCATTTTTTGGTTTATTTAACACAACCTGAACTGCTGGGCCAGAGTTAGCCAGCTAATGTACGTCCATCTGCAGTCCATGGGCAGGCAGCTATTTAAAAACAATGCAGTACAAAATATTCAAATCAATACAATTAGTAAAAATGAAAAAACTGTATACATGAGAAAGTCTCCATTTCGGTCATATAATGTTGGACCTGTAACTGTAACGGTGATGACTGTAACTGTTACTACTTGTAACTATGATGAATGTAACTGTTACTACTTGTAACTGTCATGACTAACTGTTACTACTTGTAACTGTGATGACTGTAACTGTTACTACTTGTAACGGTGATGACTGTAACTGTTACTACTTGTAACTGTCATGACTAACTGTTACTACTTGTAACTGTGATGACTGTAACTGTTACTACTTGTAACAGTGATCACTGTAACTGTTACTACTTGTAACGGTGATGACTGTAACTGTTACTACTTGTAACGGTGATGACTGTAACTGTTACTACTTGTAACTGTCATGACTAACTGTTACTACTTGTAACAGTGATGACTGTAACTGTTACTACTTGTAACAGTGATGACTGTAACTGTTACTACTTGTAACTGTCATGACTAACTGTTACTACTTGTAACAGTGATGACTGTAACTGTTACTACTTGTAACAGTGATGACGTGTGTGTGTGTGTGTGTGTCTGTGTGTACGTGTGTGTGTGTGTGTGTCTGTGCGTACGTGTGTGTGTCTGTGCGTGCGCGTGTGTGTGTGTGTGTCTGTGCGTACCTGTGTGTGTGTCTGTGCATACGTGTGTGTCTGTGCGTACCTGTGTGTGTGTCTGTGCGTACGTGTGTGTGTGTGTGTCTGTGCGTACGTGTGTGTGTGTGTGTGTGTCTGTGCGTACCTGTGTGTGTGTGTGTGTCTGTGCGTACGTGTGTGTGTGTGTGTGTGTGTGTCTGTGCGTGTGTGTGTGTGTGTGTGTGTGTCTGTGCGTACCTGTGTGTGTGTCTGTGCATACGTGTGTGTGTGTCTGTGCGTACCTGTGTGTGTGTCTGTGCATACGTGTGTGTGTGTGTGTGTCTGTGCGTACGTGTGTGTGTGTGTGTGTGTGTCTGTGCGCACGTGTGTGTGTGTGTGTCTGTGCGTACGTGTGTGTACTGCGTACTGCTGGATCAGAAGTTCTGTTATAACACAGTAGGACTGAGCAGAAGTTCTGCTATAACACAGTAGGACTGATCAGAAGTTCTGCTATAACACAGTAGGACTGATCAGAAGTTCTGTTATAACACAGTAGGACTGATCAGAAGTTAGTTCTGTTATAACACAGTAGGACTGATCAGAAGTTCTGCTATAACACAGTAGGACTGATCAGAAGTTCTGTTATAACACAGTAGGACTGATCAGAAGTTAGTTCTGTTATAACACAGTAGGACTGATCAGAAGTTCTGTTATAACACAGTAGGGCTGATCAGAAGTTATGTTATAACACAGTAGGACTGATCAGAAGTTATGTTATAATGCAGTAGGACTGATCAGACGTTCTGTTATAACACAGTAGGACTGATCAGAAGTTATGTTATAACACAGTAGGGCTGATCAGAAGTTATGTTATAACACAGTAGGACTGATCAGAAGTTCTGTTATAACACTGTAGGGCTGATCAGAAGTTATTTTATAACACAGTAGGACTGATCAGAAGTTATGTTATAACACAGTAGGACTGATCAGAAGTTATGTTATAACACAGTAGGACTGATCAGAAGTTCTGTTATAACACAGTAGGACTGATCAGAAGTTCCGTTATAACACAGGACTGATCAGAAGTTCTGCTATAACACAGTAGGACTGATCAGAAGTTCTGCTATAACACCGTAGGACTGATCAGAAGTTATGTTATAACACAGTAGGACTGATCAGAAGTTCTGTTCAGAAGATGACTGTTACTGTTACTACTTGTAACAGTGATGATTGTAACTGTTACTACTTGTAACCGTAATGACTGTAACTGTAACTGTTACTACTTGTAACTGATGACTGTAACTGTTAATACTTGTAACTGATGACTGTAACTGTTAATACTTGTAACGGTGATGACTGTAACTGTTACTACTTGTAACTGTGATGACTGTAACTGTTACACATTTTAACTGATGACTGTAACTGTTACAACTTGTAACCATGATGACTGTAACGTTACTACTTGTAACGGTGATGACTGTAACTGTTACTACTTGTAACGGTGATGACTGTAACTGTTACACATTTTAACTGATGACTGTAACTGTTACAACTTGTAACCATGATGACTGTAACGTTACTATTTGAAACTGTGATTACGGTAACTGTTACTAGTTGTAACCGATGGCTGTAACTGTTATTACATGTACTGATGATGTTACCTTCTGAACTCAAGAACTACAGACCGTCCCTTGGTCTGTAGTTCCCTTGGTGCTGTTATCCACTCCCATGACTTATCCTACCACTGCTATGCTGACGACACCCAACTGGTCTTGTCGTTTCCCCCCTCAGACACTCAAGTGGAAACACACATTGTCGTGTGCTTAGCAGACATCTCAAAGTGGATGTCGATGCACCACCTAAAGCTCAACCTGGAGTCTGAGTCTAGTGTTCTTCCCGGCAAAGTGCTGTCCGCACCGAGACCTGGCTGTCACCATTGATGATGCTGTGGTGACACCTACTCGGACCGCAAGGAATCTGGGTGTGACCCTGGACGACCAACTGTCGTTCTCGGCAAACATCGCATCGGTGACACGCTCCTGCAGATTCCTCCTCTACAACATCAGGAGGATTCTGCCTTTTCTCACTGAAAAGGCTGACAGGTGCTCATGCAGGCTCTTGTCATCTCCCGGCTGGACTACTGCAACTCCCTCCTCACGGTCACGGCTCTTCTCCGTCCTGTGGCCCCAAAGTGGTGGAATACAATTCCCACAGAGATCAGGACTGCAGAGTCACTCCCCATCTTCCACCGCAGGCTGAAAACTCATCTCTTCAGGACACACTTCCTGGATCCTTCCTCCTAGCGCATCCTCTTATTACTTTTACTAGCGTAGAAACGTCTTACTATAAGTAGATTGTCTCAGTAGATTGTTAGGTAGATATTGTTCTATATTGTTTGCCAACTTATAGTACTTTTACCTGAACTTATTGTGCTCTTACCTGCACTTTTGACTTCTGGTGACGAGATGTTCTCTTACCTTCCTTTGTTGAAACACACTATTGTAAGTCGCTTTGGATAAAAGCCTCTGATAAATGACGGTAATGTAATGTCATGTACCCGTTAAAACTTGTAACGGTGATGACTGTAACTGTAACTGTTACTCGTATCGTCATTAGTTATATGAAAACATGGCGACAGAGTCACCCCCTCCCCCACCCACCCAGGGTGGCATTCCTATCGGGGTTCTATTAGGGGTCACGGGGTCGGGTCAGGTTTTGGCAGGAACAGTGCCGTGATTTTCCGCTGGCGAACTGGGGGGACGGGACGACGACTACATACACACACACATTTGGAGCAACTTATATGAATTATTAGTATTATGAACTGCAATGAACAGGGTCATGTGTCTCTCTGAAGTGCCTCTCTCTTTGTTTCTCTCTCTCTCTCTCTCTCTCTCTCTCTCTCTCTCTCTCTCTCTCTCTCTCTCGCTCGCGCTCTCTCTCTCTCTCTCTCTCTCTCTCTCCTCGCGCTCTCTCTCTCTCTCTCTCTCTCTCTCTCTCTCTCTCTCTCTCTCTCTCTCTCTCTCTCTCTCTCTCTCTCTCTCTCTCTCTCTCTCTCGCGCTCTCTCTCTCTCTCTGTCTCTCTGTCTCTCTCTCTCTCGTGCTCTCGTTCGCTCACTCTCTCCGTACGTTGAGGTCCTGATGTCAACACTATCCTTTACAGCAGCTGTGGCCCCCATTGTGTATGTTTCTGTGTGTGTGTGTGTGTGCGTGTGCGTGTGCGTGTGCGTGTGCGTGTGTATCTGTCTGTGTAGGCAGGGCTACTGGTTTGTGTATATTTCTGAGTGTGCATGTATCCACTGATGCGTCCGACCGCCGGAAAACAGTGAGGGAGAGTATGATTGGGTGAGAGAGAGAGAGAGAGAGAGAGAGAGAGAGAGAGAGAGAGAGAGAGAGAGAGAGAGAGAGAGAGAGAGAGAGAGAGAGAGAGAGAGAGAGAGAGAGAGAGAGAGAGAATGATACAAGATACAAGATACAAGATTGTTTTTAGTCCATAGGAACGCTTACTCCCCATTCCCTCCTGCAGTATACATCTTAAAAACATCACCATAAAAATAAAAATGATATATACAATAAAATAAACCAAAAAAGAGCAGCAAAGTGACTTAAATGATATGTACATGTTTTTTTGATTTGATTTTTTACAAAAACATTTAAAGTGCCAGTAGTGCAGCAGCATCGTGAATACAGTGCAGTACAGTGCAGTAACTGTGATGAGTCCAGAAAGTCCAGCAAGGTATGTAAGTGTAATGTTAATGACATGTTATGATAGTGAAAGTAGCAGCACTCCTTGCAGTTCAGTAGGCGCACTGCCTGTGGATAAAAACTATCCTTAAACCTGCTAGTACTTGCACGGATGCTGCGCAACCGTCGACCAGACGGTAGGGGAGAGAACAGATGGTGCCCAGGGTGGTTGCAGTCCTTAATGATGGACATGGCTTTCTTCCGACATCTGGTCCTAAAGAGCTCCTCAATGCGTGGAAGTGCACACCCGATGATCTTCTCTGCCGTCCTCACGACCCTCTGGATGGCTTTCTTGTCCCGTGCAGTGGTGTTGCCGTACCACACAGTGACGCCACCCGTCAGGACGCTCTACGGTGCCACGATAAAAGGTCACTAGCCACCGTTAGCCTATACCGCTTTTTCTGAGGCACCGCAGAGCATAGATGCGCTGGTGTGCCTTCTTCAGCATGACCTCCGTGTTGCGTGTCCCAGCCAGGTCATCGTAAATCTGTAGCCCAAGGAAACCGAAGCAGCTAACAACTTCCACCGGTGTCCCGTCCAGGCTGATGGTGGAGTGGGTGCCCCAGTGGCTCCTGAAGTCCATGATGAGCTCCTTTGTCTTGCTGACATTCAGTGCGAGGCTGTTGTCCTCACACCATCGCGTCAGCCGGACTACCTCATCTCTGTACTCCGTCTCATCGCCTGTGACTGTGGTGTCGTCTGCAAACTTGATAATCCGATTATTGCTGTGTGTGGCAGTACAGTCATGTGTGTACAGCGAGTACAGCCGGGGACTGAGGCAGCAGCCTTGGGGAGCTCCGGTCTGGTGAGGACCAGAGTGGATGAGATGTTGTTCCCAATCTTCACCACTTGAGGCCTGCCTGTCAGGAAGTCCATAATCCAGTTACAGATGGGGGCGCCCAGACCTAGGTCCCTCAGTTTCAGGACCAGCTTGGAGGGAATGATGGTGTTTAACGACGCGCTGTAGTCAATGAACAGCAGTCTGACGTAGGTGTTCCTCCTGTCTAGGTGCTGCAGGGCCGTGTGTAGGGGAGCCAGGGAAATGGCGTCGTCTACGGACCTGTTTGGTCTGTATGCAAACTGGAGTGGGTCTAGGGACTCAGGGATGGACAAGTTTATACGCAACATTATGTTTCTCCAGGCACTTCATGGCTATGGGACGATAATCATTGAGGCATGTTACCTTGGTCTTTTTGGGTAAAGGCACAATGATTGTTTTTTTTTCTTTGAAGCACGCTGGGACGACAGACTGTTGCAGTGATGCGTTGTAGATGTCTGTGAACACAAGAGCCAGCTGGTCAGCGCAGGTCTTGAAGACGCGGGATGGAACTCCGTCTGGGCCGGCTGCCTTCCCTGCCTTCACCCTCCTGAAGGTTCTGCGGACCTCGGGCTCGGACAGTTGTAGAACGTAGTCCTCTGGGCTGATGTTCAAGTTGTTGGTCGGCTCATGGTCCCTTTCAAAGCGAGCGAGAAACTTGTTTAGCTCCTCTGGTAGGTTAGGGTCGTTGTTGGTGACTTCCCCTGAGCTCCCCTTGTAGTTGGAGAGGACCCTCAGACCTTACCACATACGTCTGGTGTCAGAGCCCCCGAACTCTGTAATTCCAATTTGTTTTTGTAATCCAATTGACCCTTCTTGATGGCTTTTCTGAGTTTGTACTTGGCCTTCTTGTAGAGATTGAAGTCGCCTGCTGTGAAAGCGGTACTCCGTTCCTTAAGTTTGTTCCGTATGTCAGCATTCATCCATGGTTTGCGGTTCGGAAATGAGCGAACAGACCTGGTCAGGATGCATTCCTCCACTAGCCTGTTAATGTATTTTGTGACATGATCTGCATACACATCAAGGTCAGTGGTCTTGAATACACTCCAGTCAGTGATTTATAGCCCCCCTGCAGGTGTAGTACAGCATCGTCTGTCCAGCGAAGCACGTTCCTTACAACTGTGGGCGTGGACTTCAACTTCTGCTTGTAAGCAGGAAGTAGAAGCACGGAGGCGTGGTCTGATTTGCCGAAAGCAAAAGATGCTGTGGAGAGAGAGTATGATAGTGTGAGAGAGAGAGTATGATAGTGTGAGAGAGACTGATAGTGAGAGAGAGAAAGAGTATGAGAGTGAGAGATAGACTATGATAGTGGGAGAGAGAGTATGATAGTGTGTGAGAGAGAGTATGATAGTGAGAGAGAGACTTTGATGGTGAGAGAGAGTATGATAGTGAGAGAGAGACTTTGATGGTGAGAGAGAGTATAATAGTGAGAGAGAGACTTTGATGGTGAGAGAGAGTATGATAGTGAGAGAGAGACTTTGATGGTGAGAGAGAGTATGAT
>CM051009.1:11675025-11687525 GCA_027704905.1 Muraenolepis orangiensis
TCTCTCCTCTTCCCCCTCTCTCTCTCTCTCTCTCTCTTTTTCTCTCTCTCTCTCCGTCTGCCTCTCTCAGCCAGCTGTTCCCCCCCCCCCCCTCTCCCCCCCCCCCTCTCCCTCCCCCTCCATTAGCGACGAGCCCGACCCAATATTTTGGTTCCTGAAAGGGAAGCTGCGGAGGGAACACACTCTCTGGCATGTTGACAAGTGGGGGGTCAGTAAGGGTGGGGGTGTGGTCGGGGGGGTATCGAATGACCCCCCAGGGTGGAGGGGGTGGGGGTGGGGGTGGAGGGTGTAGTACCCAACCAGTCCCGGGTTGAGTGGTTTCCTCAATAGACTAGTCTGTCTATAGTGTCGACGACTGCTGATGTTTTGTTTTTGTCAAGCCGGATCTTTACCCAGTGTTTGGGATGTGTGTGTGTGTGTGTGTGTGTGTGTGGGGGGGGGGGGGTTTAAAGAGTTGGGGGTTGGGATTCGAACCCGGAACCTTTCCGAGGGTGGGAGGTCAGGCACCCTTAACACTGTACTTATGCTCACTCTAGTTGTTTGTTTACGTCTGACATACCTCTCTCTCTTTCTCTGTCTCTCTCTCTCTCTTTCTCTGTCTCTTTCTCTCTCTTTCTCCATCTTTTCTGTCTCTCTCCCTCTCTCTCTCTCTCTCTCTCTCTTCTCTCTCTCTCTCTCTCTCTCTCTCTCTCTCTCTCTCTCTCTCTCTCTCTCTGTCAAGCAAGAAAAACCTGATGGTGTCAGTTCTATTCAGATTCCACGATAAAATATAACATACACGCGCACACACACACACAATCACACACACACACACACACACACACACACACACACACACACACACACACACACACATTCACACACACACACACACACACACGCACACATTCACACACACACACACACACACACACACACACACACTCACACTCACACTCACACACATGCACACACTTACACAAACACCATGGTGAGCAATGTGGCAAACTGGTTTGTGCCAGTTTGGTTCCAGGGGCTCCGATTAGCCAATCGCGGTGATGGCTGACAGCCGTGCCCTCTGGCCATTGGTCGGTTGGTGAGCGTGAGAGACGCCATGCTGCCGTCTAGTCAGACTCCGTCCGAAGGGAAGGGTGGAGTGACAGTCCATTTGAGGCGACGCACACAGATGCCGCCCTATGACCTTCATTTGACCTTCGTATGACCTCGCCCGTTACGCCGCGCTTCACCGCTGACCCCCTGTGGACGCCGTGAGTGAACGGGTGTGTTGTTATGGTGGTCTATACGTGTTGGTTGTGTACAGGGTTGTCATCAAGGCCTGGCTCTCTACCTCCAAGTGCAACGTCCCGCTGCTTGTCCCATTAACCAGCCAGCCGTCAGTTAGTTAGCCAGCTAGCCAGTCAACAAGCCGGTTTGCCAGTTAGCTAGTCAAAAAGCCAGCTAGGTACCCAAACATGCTGACTGGTTGACAGCCAACCATTCAGCTACCAGCTAGTCAGTCAGCCAGCCAACCAGTCAACTAACTAGCCAACCAACCAACCAACCAGTTAGCCAACCAGCTAGCTAGCTAGCCATCCAATCAGGTAGCCATCCAGGTATCCAGACAGCCAGTCAGTTAGCTAGCTAACCAGTCTGCCAACCATTCAGCCAGTCCACCAGCCACCGACTGTCAGTCAACCAACAAGTTGTTCATCCAACAGGTTGGCTAGCCAGTCGGCCAGCCAACCATCCAGCTAGTCGTCCGGCTACCCGGCCAGCTAGCCAGTCGGCCAGCTAGTCATCCACCTAGCCAGCTACCTAGCCAGTCGGCCAGCCAACCATCCAGCTAGTTGTCCAGCTACCCGGCAGCCTAGCCAGCCGGCTAGCCAGTCGGCCAGCCAACCATCCAGCTAGTCGTCCAGCTACCCGGCCAGCTAGCCAGTCGGCCAGCCAACCATCCAACTACCCGGCCGCCTAGCCGGCCACCTAGCCAGCGTGCCAGCGTGGCTAGGCCCCGCACCGCTACACTGCTGGGCCCCTGCTGGGCCCCGCACCGCTACATTAGCCGGTAACACTAGCCAGCGCGGAGCAGGGGAAGGGCCCATCAGCTGGCCAGCGCCACGCTGTTTCTCAGCAGATTATTTTGGGCCCGTCCCGTACCGTGTCATTACACGGCGCTCTGTATTTAGGAGCGGGGCTGATTGCAGGGCTGCCTCTCGGACCTGTAGTGGTCCTGGGTGGGGCCCCCCCCGAGGTGGGTCGTCCCCTCCCCCCCCCCCCCCCCTCCTCTGGGGTTCTGGGGCTCTGGCGGAACCGCCGCTTGATGTGTTTAAGGCAGTAAGAACCAGAGCCTTGTGCTGTGGTCACAACACACCCCTTTCTCTGTTCTCTCTCTCTCTCTCTCTCTCTCTCTCTCTCTCTCTCTGTCTCTCTCTGTCTCTCTCTCTCTCTCTCTCTCTCTCTCTCTCTCTCTCTCTCTCTCTCTGTCTCTCTTTACTTTGTTTCTCTGTTCTACCCCTCCCTGTCTCCCTGTTCTCTCTCTCTCTCTCTCTCTCTCTCTCTCTCTCTCTCTCTCTCTCTCCTCTCTCTCTCTCTCTCTCTCTCTCTCTCTCTCTCTCTCTCTCTCTCTCTCTCTCCCCCTCTCTCTCTCTCTCGCTGTTCTCTCTCGCTGTTCTCTCTCTCTCTCTCTCTCTCTCTCTCTCTCTCTCGCTCTCTCTCTCTCTCTCGCTCGTCTCTCTCTCTCTCTCTCTCTCTCTCTCGCTCTTCTCTCTCTCTCGCTGTTCTCTCTCTCTCTCTCTCTTCTCTCTGTTCTCTCTGTTCTCTCTCTCTCTCTCTCTCTCTCTCTCTCTCTCTCTCTCTCTCTCTCTCTCTCTCTCGCTGTTCTCTCTATGTTCTCTCTCTCTCTCTCTCTCTCTCTCTCTCTCTCTCTTCTCTCTCTCTCTCTCTCTCTCTCTCTCTCTCTCTCTCTCTCTCTGTTCTCTCTCTTCTCTCTCTCTCTCTCTTTCCCGTTTGTGTTATTGGTTATTTTATTATTCTGTCATTCAAAAGCAGCCTAGTGGTGGAGGAGGAGGAGGAGGGGGAGGAGGAGGAGGAGGGGGAGGAGGAGGAGGGGGAGGAGGAGGTCCCTCCCTATCCCCAGGCCTCTCCTCATGGTTAGTTATATTTACCGTTATGTTGTAGCTAGTCTTATATGTTAAGGCCCTATCTGGGGGATAGAGAGAAGAGTTCATATCGACACTGTTTATCGTCGCGAACGTGTGTGTGCGTGTACACTACTGTGACTGTGTGTGTGTGTGTGTGTGTGTGTGTGTGTGGTGTGTGTGTGTGTGTGTGTGTGTGTGTGTGTGTGTGTGTTGTGTGTGTGTGTGTGGTGTGTGTGTGTGTGTGTGTGTGTGTGTGTGTGTGTGCCCGAGTGCGTGTGTGTGCCCGAGTGCGTGTGCCTGCGCGTCCCCGGGCGAGTTCCGTGCGCGCGCGCGCTCCTCCTCCTCCTCTCTCTCTCTCCTCTCTCACTCCTCTCTCTCTCCTCTCTCTCCTCTCTCTCTCTCTCCGTGTAATCAACGGCCGCCGACGACGGGAGGGAGGGAGGGACCGAGTCACCGACTGGGGGGGGAGGAGGGAGAGAGAGAGAGTTCCTCCGCTCAAAAGCGCGATCACACGAGCTGCCGAGCGGAGCTGGAGCAGACGGCGGCGAGAGAGAGAGAAAAGGGGGAGGCAGACACAGAGAGAGAGAGAGAGAGAGAGAGAGAGAGAGAGAGAGAGAGAGAGAGAGAGAGAGAGAGAGAGAGAGAGAGAGAGAGATGAGAGAGAGAGAGAGAGAGAGAGAGAGAGAGAGAGAGAGAGAGAGAGAGAGGAGAGAGAGAGAGGAGAGAGAGAGAGAGAGAGAGAGAGAGAGAGAGTTGCGAAGAGAGAATGACTGATATCCTCTGACTGAAGCAAAGCGCGCAACACTCGTCTCCTCCACTCCTCACTCCTCACTCCTCCTCACTCCTCACTCCTCACTCCTGCAGGGCTGCAAAGAGAGAGTTCAGTCCGGGGTGCTTGTTTCGTTCTCCAAGTCTGCCGCTGTGCGCTAAAAAAAAGGACGGACCTTTCTCTCTTTTTTTTTTGGTTGTGTTTGTTGCATTTCTCCATCAGAGGAAAAAGGACGCACACACACGCGCAAAGAAGCAGAAAACGACACGGGGGAGAGAAACGGGAACCGAGAACCGGGTGCCCGTCACACCGGGGTTGTTTTGGACTATAAGAGAGAGCCGCTCTCTCTCTCTCTTATACCGGAGCCGAAGGAGGACTCTATTGCGGTCCGTTTTGGATGAGAGTTTTACGCGCCAGTGGATGAAAAGTTCACCGTACTATAAGATGTAACGACGCTTCTTAACGCTTTTTCTTCTTCTTCTTCTTCTTCTTCTTCTTAAAGAGAGACCTGACGAGACTGGAAAAGGGTCAAGTCTTCTGGGACCGTGTTTTCTTAACGCGTAAATGACGCTATGCTTCGGAGAGACTTGTTTGTTTTCCTTCACAATAAAGGACTTCGGGGGGGAATGACCGAATAGTTTGTTCCGCGATTTTTTTAATTTTTTTTAATTTCTTTTGGAGGGGGGGTTGTTCGAAAAGGGTGTGGATTTTATTTTTTGTCTCTCTTCCTTCCCCCCCCCCCCCCATCTTTTTGGAGGAATTCCCACGCAGATTTGACTTGAAGCATCCCCGAGACTTTCCCCGTCACCTCCCGGTCGGTCGGTCAGGATGGATTTTGTGTCACGTTTGATTGGATTTTTAATGACCGCCGTCTGTCTGACGTGTCGGGCCAGGGGGGAAGCCGGTGAGTTCACATCCCCTTCTTCTTATTAATATTATTCTACTATTTCAGATTGTATATCGGGCTAATAACAACGCACGTCTTCTTGCGTGGATCGGACACACACACACACACACACACACACACACACACACACACACACACACACACTCACACTCACACTCACACTCACGCAAACAGACCAACACACACACACACGCAAACAGACCAACACACACACTACAACGGGTTTTCCAAGTGACCATCCAAAGCCAAAACATGCATGGTTGGTCCACATTGCATTGCGTGTTGCGTTTCATTCCCCGTGGTAGATTAGATTCGATTTAGATTCGATTCGATTTTGAAACGATTTACCGGTTTAAACGCATGTAAACAAAATGTTTTATTCTCCAAAAAGGGTTCTTTAAATTACCCTTCTATAGTCGCCTATATACTATAATGCTCCGCTCCATCTGTTTAAAATCAAACGCATAGTATACTGTATGTATTGTATTCCATATGTCAGACATCGCATGCATGGCGGCAATTGATGGACCAATACGACCGTTAACCCAGAGCCGTTAGAACCCAGAGCCGTTAGAACCCAGAGCCGTTAGAACCCAGAGCCGTTAGAACCCGCACGGTTATAGGAAGCTCCAGGTCCCCCCGCGTTTAGCACGGAACGGGCAGGGAACGGAGAGACGTTACGGAGAGAAAACATACTGGTGTGTGTGTGTGTTTGCGTTCGTGCGTGCGTCTGTCTGTCTGTCCGTCTGTCTCTCCCCCTGTCTGTCCCCTCTCCAACCATTTTCGGTAAACACGGTTCTGCCCTCACTACACCACACCGGGTCCGCTTGTCCAACGACCGGCACCACCTCCTCCTCCTCCCCGTCGCGTTGGACCTCACCGGTCTATACGGGAGGGAGGGAGTTCCACACGTGCGTCTCCAATCCTCGTTAAAAAATAAACGTGCCTTACTACTACTACTACTACTGCTATATTATATTAATATTCTCCACTTAAAGAGCAACGTTTCTCCACTTAAAGATCAAAGATCAACGTTTTTAGGCGTTTGGGCCATCGGCCCTTTTACGCACTCTGTCTGTGGTCCGTTCCTTTCCGTTCCTTTCCGTTCCTTTCCGTTCCTTTCCGTTCCTTTCCTTTCCTTTCCCCATCAGAGCCGGTTGTTTGGTATATTCACATCACTGTATGTCACTAGACGTCGTAGAGGGGGTTCCGTATGAGCCTCGTCAGACGTTCTCCGGTGCGCTTTATCTTCCGTTGTACGCGACTACTGCGTACGCGTAAATGTCGTTCGTCCTCCAGTTATTGCCTCCGCCTTATCTCGTTCTTTCCCCCCTCTCTTCCTCCTCCTCTTGACACGGGTTTAATTATTCATCGAAAAATAGATAAATAAACAACAAAATCTCTGCGAGAAAGGCGGTGATTAAAGCGCCACTCACACAAACGACGGGGATCCCTGCAGCGCAATGAGCGTTACCGTGCGTAAAGCGGAGAGATAAGACACGCTGTGGCGTCAGTGTGTGTATGTGTGTGTGCTAGGTGAGTGTGTGTGTGTGTGTGTGTGTGTGTGTGTGTGTGTGGTGTGTGTGTGTGTGTGTGTGTGTGTGTGTGTGTGTGTGTGTGTGTGTGTGTGTGTGTGTGTGTGTGGTGTGTGTGTGTGTGACTAGGTGAGTGTGTATGTGTGTGTGTGTGTGTGTGTGTGACTAGGTGAGTGTGTATGTGTGTCTGTGACTAGGTGAGTGTGTGTGTGTGTATGTCTGTGACTAGGTGAGTGTGTGTGTGTGTGTGTGTGTGTGTGTGACTAGGTGAGTGTGTGTGTGTGTGTGTGTGTGTGTGACTAGGTGAGTGTGTGTGTGTGTGACTAAGTGAGTGTGTATGTGTGTCTGTGACTAGGTGAGTGTGTGTGTGTGTGTCTGTGACTAGGTGAGTGTGTGTGTGTGTCTGTGACTAGGTGAGTGTGTGTGTGTCTGTGAGTGAGTGTGTATGTGTGTCTGTAAGTGAGGGAGTGAGTGAGTGTGTGTGTCTGCTTGTGTGTGAGTAAATTGTGTGTGTGTGTGTGTGTTGCGTTGTGAGTAAATGAGTGCTCATCGCTATTGGGAGAAGAGTGTGCGTAAAAGTCCAATTTCATTGTAGGTATGGTGGTTGTTGGTTTTTTGTTGCGCTCAGAGAGACGCGCTGACTCTCTCTTTCTCTCTCTCCTCCTCTCTCTCTCTCTCTTCTCTCTCTCTCTCTCTCTCTCTCTTCTCTCTCTCTCTCTCTCTCTCTCTCTCTCTCTCTCTCTCTCTCTCTCCTCTCTCTCTCTCTCTCTCTCTCTCTCTCTCTCCGGGAGTGTGTGGCACGTACGGGTGGTTACGGTATACGGTAAAGGCTCATCATGCTTCGCCCCGGCGAATTTGGCGACCTGACGCGCGCTCTATACTCTCCAAGATCCCACCGGGACTAGACTCACGTTAAATGCCGTTAATATTATCGTTTATTATTTATTATTATTATTATTATTATTATTATTATTATTATTATTATTATATAATTAATATCTATTTGTGATGATAATTATGTTATCACCTCCGCCACGTACCTGTAGGTTTTCGCTCGCGTCTGTTTGTCTGCTAGCAAGATAACCCAAAAAGTTCTTCACGGAATTAGACAACACTTGGTGGTTAGATGGTTAGATTAAGTATGGAGCCAAGGAACAGTTGATTCGATTTAGGCGCAGATCCGGACCGAATCCGAATCCAGATCCAGGGGGACTTTTGGGTGTGGCGGAAGTATAACGCTCTACTGAGAGCCCTCAGTTTAGTGAGTTTTTGTTATTTCGCGGGTATGTTTCCGTGCGGGTGTTGTCCATGCACACACACACACACACACACACACACACACACACACACACACACACACACCACACACACACACCACACACACACACACACACACACACACACACACACACACACACACACACACACACACACACACACCCATCCGTCCCCATACACATTTCATACGCAGCTTTTATACACAGTTTTGCCAGCGCATTTGGGAAGCTTTAGAGAGAGAGAGAGAGAGAGAGAGGGTGAGAGAGAGAGAGAGAGAGAGTAGAGAGAGAGGAGAGAGGAGAGAGAGGAGAGAGAGAAAAGGGATTTGAACCTATGATGTTCCGGAAGCCTCCACAGCCCCTGAATTGGAGACACCCTATCCCTCTCCCGGGGAATCCCTTCCTTGTTTAGGCTACTCTTGTTTTAAAATAGGACACTCATCCCCCGCCACCAACCTCACTCTCTTGCTGTGTGTGTGTGTGTGTGTGTGTGTGTGTGTGTGTGTGTGTATGTGTGTGTGTGTGTGTGTGTGTGTGTGTGTGTGTGTGTGTGTGTGTGTGTGTGCGCGCCTGCGGGAGCGATTTGGTGATCTGCCTACCCGTTGATCAGAGACAGATGTGAGGTTCTTGGCAGATATCCCCCCTCTCTCTCTCTCTCTCTCTCTCTCTCTCTCTCTCTCTCTCTCTCTCTCTCTCTCTCTCTCTCTCTCTCTCTCCTCTCTCTCTCTCTCTCTCTCTCTCTGCTGTCGTGTTCCTTTGCCAAGACACGGCATGTCTCTGCCACCCGCTCGACATAAGAGCCACATGACAGAGAAAGGGAGCGAGAGTGAAAGAGAGACATGACGAGGTGGTGAGAGAGAGAGCAAGGGAGAGAGACAGAGAGAGCGAGCGAGAGAGAGAGAGAGAGAGAGAGAGAGAGAGAGAGAGAGAGAGAGAGAGAGAGAGAGAGAGAGAGAGAGAGAGAGGGGGGGGTGAGCAGAACAAGGAGGTTGAGGGAACGAGAGGAGGAGTAGATCAACAGACAGCTGAGGCAAGAGGGAGAGAGAGTGTGTGTGTGTGTGTGTGTGTGTGTGTGGTGTGTGTGTGTGTGTGTGTGTGTGTGTGTGTGTGTGTGTGTGTGTGTGTGTGTGTGTGTGTGTGTGTGTGTGTGTGTGACAGAGTGGAGGGTGGGGGGGGGGGGGTGGGAGTGGGCGGAGGAAGACGATGGGAATGCCTCATCCCCGTGGCCTGGCTTCCGTCGACCCGGGAAACGGGAGCTAGAAGAACCCTGAAAAGAAAGAAGAAAAGGCAGAGAGAGAGGAGAGGAGAGAGAGGAGAGAGAGAGAGGAGAGAGAGAGATGGAGAGAGAGAGAGAGGGAGAGAGAGAGAGAGAGAGAGAGGAGAGAGCGAGAGGAGAGAGGAGAGATAGAGAGAGAGAGAGAGAGAGAGAGAGAGAGAGAATCCATCCACAAATCCATGATATTAAATCATTTGTTCTCATAGAAGCCGATACTAGAACAACACCTGGACCTAAGGGTGGTTGTTATGCCGATGATGACATGGGAAACATTTTCTACTTCAGGACGGACGGTTTGATTCTGTTCCAACAACAGCCGTGAAAAGGGTTGGGTCTGATTTGGTTTGCTCTTTGAGTTAGAGTCCGATTTTCTGATCTAAACCCGATCACCACACCGTCTAGGTTTTATATCCTGGAAATTGAAAAAAAAAAAAAATCTTCTCCTGGTTTCGGAAATCTGGATCCGGATCTGCGCCAAAATGGAATCACCTTTTCCTCAGCTCATAAGTAATCGAAACCGACAAGTTGTGTCCAATTCCGTACATCACTTTTCCAGTTATTTTTGCTAACTGGACAAACAAAACGGCTAGCTACGCCGTAGCGTAGCTAGCCCTCGACGCTACATCATGCAACATCCAATTTCGGCTCTTTTCCCCCCCGATGTCTCCGAGGCGGATGAAGGAGCCGCAATTCCAGCCGTTTGTGTTTACGTTAATTGCTCATTACCGCGGGGGGGGGGGGGGGGGGGGGGGGTAGTAGCTAACAGTCACGGTGTTTAAAGCGGCTCACTGTGTTCGTCAAGTGGGCTTGGATGGTTCCTCGTTTGGCTTTCGGTTTCGGATCCTAAGGAGCTTAATCATGCCCCCTTCTTCTTCTATTTCTTCCCCCCCCCCACCACCATTGATGCTGTCAAGGTTTTTCTTCTTCTTCTTCTTCTTCTTCTTCTTCTTCTCTTCTTCTTCTTCTGTCTACACTATCTGGGTTTCTAAAAACCGTTCGTCCCTTTCATCTTCCCTTTCCCTGCCTCTGAATCTTCTCTCTCTCTCTCTCTCTCTCTCCTCTCTCTCTCTCTCTCTCTCTCTCTCTCTCTCTCTCTCTCTCTCTCTCTCTCTCTCTCTCTCTCTCTCTCTCTCTCTCCTCTCTCTCTCTCTACCTCTCTACCTCTCTCTCTTTCTTTCCCTCGGCGCTTTTGAATTTCTTTCTTTCTCTCTCTCTTTCCACAATCTGTGTGGGATCCCCTCATGGAAACGGAGCAAGGGCATCTCTTAGCATTCAGAAGAGAGGGCCGGGTGTGATGGGGGAAGAGGAGGGGGGGTGGAGGGGAGAGGGGAGAGGGGCGGAGGAGGGGGTTCAAATTAAAATCAAGACCCCCATAAATAAAGCAGAACTAGACCTCCACCCCCCCTCGCCTCGCCTCGCTGAATGATGAAAGATCACCAGGTACAGCCAACAAGCACGTGTGTGTGTGTGGTGTGTGTGGTGTGGTGTGTGTGTGTGTGTGTGTGTGTGTGTGCGTGTGAGATTTTTGGTAAGCACCTGATATCCCCCCCCTCTGTATTTAACGGCAAACGCTTCCAGAGAAACACAGCAATTTCGGTGTTTCTCTCTCTCTTCTCTCTCTCTCTCTCTCTCTCTCTCTCTCTCTCTCTCTCTCTCTCTCTCTCCTCTCTCTCCTCTCTCTCTCTCTCTCTCTCTCTCTCTCTCTCTCTCTCTCTCTCTCTCTCTCTCTCTCTTCTTTTGTGTCCATATCGCTGCCCTCTTCCCTCAACTGGACACCTTGAATAAGTGGAATGAAGTCTGTAAGGATGTGCGCTTGTTCCTGTTTGCCAATACGCTTAAGACACACAGTGTTGGGAAGCAGCAGGATGAGGGTGGTGGTGGTGGTGGTGGTGGTGGTAGTGGGGTGGTGGTGGAGGTGGTGCTGGATGGTGGTGGTGGTAGTGGTGGTAGTAGTAGTGGAGGTGGGGGTGGTGGTGTGGTGGTGGTGGTTGGGGTGATGGTGGGGGTGGGTGTGTGATGGTGGTGGTGGTAGTGGAGGTGGTGGTGGTGGTGGATGGGCTACAGACAGGCAGGGGTGCCTCATACTTTACCCAGGTATAGTGTTGTAGTTCAGGTGGTGGGGGAACTTAGAACCTCCAGCCTCCTCCTCCTCCAACATCTGACTCCTCCTCCTCCTCCAACATCTGACTCCTCCTCCTCCTCCTCCTCCTCCTCCTCCTCCTCCTCCTCCTCCTCCTCCTCCTCCTCCTCCTCCTCCTCCTCCTCCTCCTCCTCCTCCTCCTCCTCCTATGGCCGAGGAGCAGACGTGGGCAACCATCTGTTAACTCAATCCCTTGACCCATTGATCCTCGGTGGCTCACAGCACTGTGGCCATTTAGCTGATTAGCATGGAGGGGGGGGGGGGGGGGCTTATCCTGTTAGGGATGGAGGGGCGGTACAGGGGGGGGAGGGAGAGGGAGGGGGGAGGGGGAGAGAGGGAGGGGGAGAGAGAGGGGGCATTGTTTGGTGATTTTCTTGCCTACAGTGGGGATTTTGCGGCACACACACTGTGTGTGTGTGTGTGTGTGTGTGTGTGTGTGTGTGTGTGTGTGTGTGTGTGTGCGTATGTTGACTCATGTTGACACGCACGCACACACACACACATTTAGTCACACGCACACACACACACACACACTCACTCACTCACTCACTCACTCACTCACTCACTCACTCACTCACTCACTCACTCACTCACTCACTCACTCACTCACACACACACACTGACACACACTCACTGACACACACACTCACTCACTCACTCACTGACACACTCACTGACACACTCACACACACACAGACCCACTCACACACACACACACACACACACACACACACACACACACACACACACACACACACACACACACACACACACACACACACACACACACACCCACTCACTCACTCACACACAGACCCACTCACTCACTCACTCACACACTTCTTCAGTGAGGGCTGTATGGTATTGTCTATGCTGTAGTACTTCCACTAGCGATTGTATAACGCCGGAGGTCCTTTTGATCAGCAGGTGTGAGAGAGTGAAAGAGTGAGAGAGTGATTCACCACCCTTTCATTTCTCCTGCTCCTTCTCCTTCTCTTTCTTTCTTTCTTTCTTTTCTTTTTCTTTTCTTTTTTTTTCATTTGATTCAGCTCATCGCCGCGGCGACGGAGGCAGAGGCGGCAGAGGCGGCGGCGGGTGGCGTCTTTAAATCATTCCGCCTCCCTTTTCTCCATCTCCATCTCTACCTCGCTCTCTCTAACTCGCTCTCTCTACCTCCATCTCTCTCTACCTACCTCTGTCTCTGTCTCTCTCTCTCTCTCTCTCTCTCTCTCTCTCTCTCTCTCTCTCTCTCTACCTACCTCTGTCTCTCTCTCTTCGCTCTCTCTCTCTCTCTCTCTCTCTCTTTCCGTGTGTGGGATCCTCACGAGATGAGATTAAAAAAGGCTACGAGAAAATGAGAGGGAGAATGAGAATCGAGGAGAGAGAGAGTGCGAGAGAGTGAGAGAGAGAGAAGAGAGAGAGGAGAGAGAGAGAGAGAGAGAGAGTTGCGGAGAGAGAGAGAGAGAGAGAGAGAGAG
>CM051009.1:11692525-11695025 GCA_027704905.1 Muraenolepis orangiensis
CTCCCTCTCCCTCCCCCCTCTCCCTCCCCTCTCTCTCCCTTCCTTCCCCTCTCCCCTCTCCCCCCACCCTCTCCCCCTCCCTCCCCCCTCTTTGATCAAAACAAGAGAACCAACATCATAATAATCATAATAGAAACACAGACGCACCTTCCCACGCACCACCTTAATATGGTCGGTCCGGGTTCATTGCACGCGGCCGGTCGCCGTGGCGACCTTTCTAACGTCACCGCATAACCGCCGTGTGACTGATTGATGGTGATGGTGATGATGATGATGATGATGATGATGATTCCCCCACTTCCTTCCTCCCGCCCGCCGCCGCCGCCGCCGCCGTCCGCGCGGAACGGAAACCCTGTTTTTCAATCTATGGGGGGAGGAGGGTGGGAGGAGGGGGGAGGAGGGGGAGGAGGAGGAGGAGGAGGCGGCGATGAGTGGAGGAGGGGGGAGAGAGAGGAGAAGGAGGGGGAGGAGGAGGGGGAGAGAGAGGGGGAGGAGAGAGAGGGGGAGGAGGATGAGGCGATGAGTGGAGGAGGGGGGAGAGAGAGGAGAAGGAGGGGGAGGAGGAGGGGGAGAGAGAGGGGGAGGAGAGAGAGGGGGAGGAGGAGGAGGAGAGAGGGGGAGGAGAAGGAGGTGAAGGGAGGTAGTGTGGGGGAGGGAAGGAGGCGTATGAAATAATAACAGCCCTAAAATGCGTGGAGGGGTAGTAAGTGGCCCGTAAAGGAAATGAAAAAAGATGAAGAACCGATGGACCGGAAGACCCCAGGGTGTTTCTGTTTATAAGAGAGAGGGAGAGGGGGAGAGGGAGGGGGAGAGAGAGAGGGAGAGGAGTGAGGGGGAGAGAGAGAGGGAGGGGAGTGAGGGGGAGAGGGAGAGGGAGAGAGAGAGGGAGAGGGAGGGAGGGAGAGGAGTGAGGGGGAGAGAGAGGGAGAGGGAGAGAAGGGGAGATGGAAAGAGAAAAACAAAGAAGGGGGGACAGAGACAGAGAGAGAGAGAGAGAGAGAGAGAGAGAGAGAGAGAGAGAGAGAGAGAGAGAGAGAGAGAGAGAGGTTAGAGAGAGAGAGAGAGAGGTAGAGAGAGCATACAGAGAGAGAGAGAGAGAGAGAGACATGGTCAGACACTGTGGTCAGTGTTCTTTGGTACTCACTGTGAGTTTACATGTTTGACGCGTTTGCGTCAGATAACGCACGAGACGCCGGAGAAGCATCACAGACGCGCGTGTGTGTGTGCGTGCGTGTGTGTGTGTGTGTGTGTGTGTCTCTCATCACAGGGGTTGGGTGGCTTGTTACACACCCCCCCCCTTTCTCCCCTTTCGACTCCCCCACCCTCCCCCCTCCACCCTCCTCCCCCTCCCCCTCTCCCTCCCACGCAGACGCGGCGGTCTTGCGTGTCACTTCCTGCCTGTGGATTCCGCCAGTGAAAGCTGTCGCCATTGGCTCTACTGCTCCTGTGGGAGCAGTGGGATGGGATGGGATGGGAGGGTGTGTGTGTGTGTGTGTGCGCGCGTGTGTGTGTGTGCGTGGGCTAATGCCTGCTGATTGGCTCACCAGAGCAACAATTACTCCTGAAGTGGTGGGCCCACAGGGAGCCCCCCCCCCCCCTCCTCCCGAACTAGAGATAGGAGCCTGGGTGTGGAACAGGGAGGAGGAGGAGGAGGAGGAGGAGGACGACGATGACGAAGACCGGGGCTCTTTGTGTGTGTGTGTGTGTGTGTGTGCGCCTGTGTGTGTGTTTGTGTGTGTGCGTGCCTGTGTGTTTGCGTGTGTGTTTGTGTGTGTGAGTTTGCGTGTGGGCCTGTGTGTGTGTGTGTGTGTGTGTGTTTCCTGTAGCAGCTGTGGTAAATGTTCATTTTTATATTGACGTGTGTGTATGCGTGTGTGAGCTTGTGTGTGTGTGCGTGTGTGTGTGTGTGTGCGCTTGTGTGTGTATATGTGTGTGTGCTTGTGTTGGCGTGTGTGTGTGTGTGTGTGTGCAGTGTCAACAATCATCTCTTTCTCACGTTCATCTTTTCCAAACGCTGCTGTTTTCCTTCGGGTCGCGAATTAGAAAAAAACCACAACCCTGAATTTCGCCATTTCCTCATTTCCCCGTGGTTCCCTGTTTCTGTTGGTGGAAAATTGCTAGTCACTCATCACTCTGTGCTTTAAGAAGCTATACACACACACACACACACACACACACACACACACCCTACGCGACCTCAAAGTGTGTGTGTCATTGTATATCTGGGTAGAACCGTGAGAACTGAGACACTCAATCCCTATTGTTTCATTTAATAATTAATATTGTTATGTTTGTTATTGTATTGTCATGTTTCTTCATATCTTTATGCTGACAAGAGAACCCACGATTTTACATTACATTACATAATATAACATTACATTACATGACATGACATTACATTACATCATATAACATTACATTACATGACATGACATTACATTACATCATATAACAATACATTACATGACATGACATTACATTACATCATATAACATTACAT
>CM051009.1:11706236-11708736 GCA_027704905.1 Muraenolepis orangiensis
CGTTTCCCTGGCCGAGACCCTGGGCTTCTCGAGGTGTGTGTGTGTGTGTGTGTGTGTGTGCGCCTTGCCAAGACGCTGCTCTCTCTCGTCTGCTGTGCGGCTGCCAAGAGCGATGAGCTGGCACACTCTTACACCACACACACACACACACACACACACACACACACACACCACACTCGCACACACACATTCGCGCACACACACACACACACACACACACACACAAACACACGTACACACTCGCGCACACACACACACACACACACACACGCATACATGCACGCACACGCACACACACACGCAAACACACACACACACATGCATACATGCACGCACACACAAACACACACACACATTAAAAGCAGGGTGGTAGGGAGAGTGTCTCGTCTGCTCAGAAGGTTCTAGAGACCTGGGTCTAAATGGTTCTAGAGACCTGGGTCTAAATGGTTCTAAAGACCTGGGTCTAAAAGGTTCTAGAGACCTGGGTCTAAATGGTTCTAGAGACCCGGGTCTAAATGATTCTAAAGACCTGGGTCTAAAAGGTTCTAGAGACCTGGTCTAAATGGTTTCTAGAGACCCGGGTCTAAATGGTTCTAGAGACCCGGGTCTAAATGTTCTACAGACCCGGGTCTCTGTCTGTTAAAGGATCTAAAGACCTGGGTCTAAATGGTTCTACAGACCCGGGTCTCTGTCTGTTTAAGGTTCTACAGACCCGGGTCTCTGTCTGTTTAAGGTTCTACAGACCCGGGTCTCTGTCTGTTTAAGGTTCTACAGACCCGGGTCTCTGTCTGTTTAAGGTTCTACAGACCCGGGTCTTGGGGGTGTTTCCTAACTGCTGCTCTCGACCCCCCCCCCCCCCCCCCCACCCCCGAAGCGTCAGAACCCCTGTCCTCTATTTCTGGGCCCGACGTTTCGAACCTCAAATTCTGTTATTTATTTGTTTCTCTGTTTTTTCTTTTTCTTTTCTTCTTCTTCTTCTTCTTTTTTCCTATTTTTTTTTCTTTTTCCATGTCGTTTTTTTCAGCATTTAAAAACTCTTTCATCTTAAATCTATCGATCTTAATAAACAGTGATGGGAGGATGATGATGATGATGATGAGAAGGATGATGGGGGGTGATGATGAAGATTAAGATGATATGGTGATGATGATGAGATGACGATGATGAGATTACATTATTATGTGACGACGTTGATGATGATGAGATGATGATGACGATAAATGGTATGATGTGATGATGATGATGATGAAGATAATAATGTGATGATGATGATGATGATGGCGATAATGATGATTTAAGAAGACGATAACGAGGGGGAGGTTTCCGTTTTTTTGGGGTTTTTCCCGACGTTCGTGTCGGCGGCGCCATGTCGTGTTTTTATTCGTGCATCTTAACCTGTGAATGGAATGGAATGACCAGTCTTACGCCACACACACTCACTATGTCTTGACCGCTTGTTTGTACGGAATGCACTACACACTATACACACTTTGTCCATCAATAAAGTCGTATTTTTCTACTTAGCCTGGCGACTCGCCTGCGTGTGTGTACTTGTGTGTGTGTGGTCATGGTGTTTTTTGTCAAGGTGTATATACCCCGTGTATATATATATATATATATATATACACCGGAAATTCCCGACAAACGAAAACTTATATTTATGATTGGCCGGTACTTCTTCCGCTTCATTGGCTGGAACGGAAGTTCGGAAGCGCCGAGCGAAGTTCGGAAGCGCCGAGCGGAAGTTCGGAAGCGCCGAACGGAAGTTCCGAAGCGCCGAACGGAAGTTCCGAAGCGCCGAAACGGAAGTTCCGAAGCGCCTTCCGAACAGAAGTTTCGAAGTGATGTTCGATTGAGATTCACCTGAAGGAATAACAGTTTGAGGCCTAATTCGAAGCGTTATTGTTGTACGCTATATATCGTACTTTAAATGACTGAACTGTAATAATGTGTGTTGGCGGGTCTTCATGCTCGATGCTCAAAGTCTGGTTCTGTCTCCCTCTGCTACAGATAACCGACCCATAGAGTTCGGAGACGGACGACTTTTTAACAGCAGGGACTCTCTCGGCGCAGGTAAAGACATCGACGTTTCGTTTTAACCGAACTAGAATAGTCCATAGATTTCTCTACTTGGCTCGTCTCTCTCTCTCTCTCTCTCTCTCGCCGCCTCGCCCGCTCTCCTCTCTCTCTCTCCTCTCTCTCTCTCTCTCTCCCTCTCTCGTCTCTCTCCTCTCTCTCTCTCTCTCTCTCTCTCTCTCTCTTCTCTCTCTGCGTCCTCACCTCTTGCCGTCTCTCTAGTTAAGTTCAATTAACTGCAAAGCCATTTTTATACTTTCTTGGGAACATGTAAAAACAATATCTCTCTGTCCCTCTCCATCCCTCCCTCTCTCTTCCCCGCCCTCTCTCACTCTCTGTTTCCCCCTCTCTCTCCTCTCTCTCTCTCATCTCTCTCTCTCTCTCTCTCTCCTCTCTCTCTCTCTCTCTCTCTCTCTCATCTCTC
>CM051009.1:11728736-11733736 GCA_027704905.1 Muraenolepis orangiensis
GACCCCTCTCCTCCCCTTTCAATCCCTCCCGACCAGGGTCACTGATTAAGGACCCCCCCAGGGGCCACCCTGAAATCCCTCCCACCCCTGGCCCCCTTGAAGTCCAAAAATCAAGGGAGTCAAAGAAATTTACTGTTGATGCTTTCATCTTACAAGACACAAGATACAAGATACAAGATTTGTATTTGCCATTTGTAACAAGTCCATAGGAACGCTTACTCCCCATTCCCTCCCGCGGTATAAATCTTAAAAACAACACCATAAAATAAAAATGACATACAATAAAATAAACAAAAAAAGAGCAGCAAAGTGACTTAAATGATATGTACATGTTATTATTATTATTTTTGTAATGTTTCAAAAGCATTTAAAGTGCCAGTAGTGCAGCAGCATCGTGAATACAGTGCAGTAACTGTGATGAGTCCAGAGAGTCCAGCAAAGTATGTAAGTGTAATGGTAATGACTATGTT
Organism: Muraenolepis orangiensis; assembly: GCA_027704905.1. NCBI lineage: Eukaryota > Metazoa > Chordata > Actinopteri > Gadiformes > Muraenolepididae > Muraenolepis > Muraenolepis orangiensis. Next base: position 11,729,207 of record CM051009.1, read on the forward strand.
ATGAAAGTGAAAGTGGCAGCACTCCTAGCAGTTCAGTAGGTCACTGCCTGTGGATAAAACTATCCTTAAACCTGGTAGTACTTGTTGTACGGATGCTGCGCAACCGGCGACCAGACGGTAGGGGGGAGAAGAGATGGTTCCCAGGGTGGTTGCGGTCCTTTATGATGGACATGGCCTTCTTCCGACATCTGGTCCTAAAGATCTCCTCAATGCATGGAAGTGCACACCCGATGATCTTCTCTGCCGTCCTCACGACCCTCTGGATGGCTTTCTTGTCCCGTGCAGTGGTGTTACCGTACCACACGGTGACGCCACCCGTCAGGACGCTCTACGGTGCCACGGTAGAAGTTCACTAGTCACCTCTGGCCTATTCCACTTTTTCTTCAGCATGACCTCCGTGTTGCGTGTCCACGCCAGGTCATTGGAAATCTGTAGTCCCAGGAAACGGACGCAACTGACGGCTTCCACCGGTGTCCCGTCCAGGCTGATGGTGGAGTGGGTTCCCCCGGTGGCTCCTGAAGTCCACGATGAGCTCCTTGGTCTTGCTGACATTCAGTGCGAGGCTGTTGTCCTCACACCATCGCGTCAGCTGGACCACCTTATCTCTGTACTCCGTTTCATCGCCCTCGCTTATCAAGCCGATGACTGTGTTGTCGTCTGCAAACTTGATAATCCGATTATTGCTGTGCGTGGCAGTACAGTCATGTGTGTACAGCGAGTACAGCCGGGGACTGAGGTGTTGAGGACCGGAGTGGATGAGATGTTGTTCCCAATCGTCACCACTTGAGGCCTGCCCGTCAGGAAGTCCATAATCCAGTTACAGATGGGGGCGCCCAAACCTAGGTCCCTCAGTTTCAGGACCAACTTCCTCCTGTCTAGGTGCTGCAGGGCCGTGTGTAGTGCCAGGGAAATGGCGTCGTCTACAGATCTGTTTGGTTTGTATGCAAACTGGAGTGGGTCTAGGGACTCAAGGATGGACAAGTTCCCTCCCTCCCTTCCTCCATCTCTCTCTATCTCCCTCTCTCCCTATCTATCTCCCTCTCTCTCTCTCTCTCTCTCTCTCTCTCTCTCTCTCTCTCTCTCTCTCTCTCTCTCTCTCTCCTCTCTCTCTCTCTCTCTCTCTCTCTCTCTCTCTCTCTCTCTCTCTCTCTCTCTCCCTCTGGATTCATACCTGCATCACCTTTAAGGAGCAATTTTGCTCAAGGGTTAGGTTAGGCCCTGGGCGGACGATGGGGGATGACTATCCCCAGGCCTTTTATATTGTACACCGCCATCACCTCTTCAGTCAATATGGTCACACTAACACCCTCGGCCTTGCTGCGTCTCGGCCCACACACACACATACACACACATACACACACGTACACACACACGCGCGCGCACACATGCATGCGCACACACACTCAAACACACACACACAGCCATGCACACACGCACACACACTCAAACACACACACACACACACACACACACACACACACACACACACACACACACACACACACACACTCACACACACACACACACTCAAACACACCCACACACACTCAAGCACACACACACACACTCAAACACACACACAGACACACACGCAAACACACCCACACACATACACACTCAAACACACACACAGACATGGCCACACACACACACGCGCACACACACACACACACACGCACACACTCAAACACACACACACACACACACACACACACACTGAGGAGGGAGAACAAACTATGTACCTACACCGGCGATTTGTGTTCCACGCGTGGTTGGGATTCACCGCGCCAGCACACACACACAAAACACTTACAAGTACACACACACACACACACACACACACAAAACACAAGCCTCACCACAGAGGCCCTGTTCCCCCTGTGATGGATGTCCTTCTCTCTCCCCTAATGTGATTCTCTCTCTCTCTCTCTCTCTCTCTCTCTCTCTCTCTCTCTCTCTCTCTCTCTCGCTCTCTCTCGCTCTCTCTCTCACACTCTCTCTCTCTCCGTCATCACCTCTGCAGGTGGGGAGGAGAGGGCGGAGGAGGTGCAGGTGGAGGTGGAACAAACACACACACACACGCACACGCACACACGCACACACACCCCCGGTAGCTTCCCTGCTGGCCACCAGTGGAAGAACGCGTGGCTGGAGATGCACTCATGCAGCGCTGCTCTGGGTATGAGACTGTAGTGTTTGTAAGTGTGTGTGTGTGTGTGTGTGTGTGTGTGTGTGTGTGTGTGTGTGTGTGTGTGTGTGTGTGTGTGTGTGTGTGTGTGTACACGTGTGTGTGTGTATGTGTGTGTTTGTAAGTGTGTGTGTGTGTGTGTGTGTGTGTATTTGTAAGTGTGTGTGTGTGTGTGTTTAAGTGTGTGTGTGTGTGTGTGTGTTTGTAAGTATGTGTGTGTGTGTGTTTGGCTCCCAGGTTGGTTTCACTTGGCTGGTGTTTCTCATTGTTGGCGGGAACGAAACCGTTTGAGCTAGCTCATGGATACTGGTAATAATAATGGGAATCATTTTGTGTCGGTGGGGCGCAGATGTGACCCACCCACCCCCCCTCCCCCTCACCCCTTTCCCGGGTCATCGCGAGTCGCGCTTAATTACCAGGTGGGGAACGCCTCCCTGTCAGTCAAAAGTCCAAAATTCCGAATGAACTGCTGTGGTGGACTTTTTTTGATTTGTTTTGGTTCTCTGGGCTCGTGCGGCGCCGTCTGTCTGTCTGTCTGTCTGTCTGTCAGGGTGTGTCTAAATAACGAGCCAATCAGAGAGGCCCCCCCCAAGGAGGAGGAGGTTCCATTCTGTGTCAACCTCTCCCTTTGTTGTCGTGGGTTCACGTCTCGATGTACATACAGTATGTATCTCGGTGTTTTCTATATTATTATATTATTATATATTATTTCTACATTATTTTTATTCTATTCTTATTTTAGTTTTCATTTATACACATGTATTGCTCGCTCCTTGGGTGTAGCGCTGGATGATAATTCAATATGATGGTGGATTATTAGTTTGAAATAAAATGACCTTGACATCGACCCGGAGCGGTTCGGTCGTCTGAATGAATTATGTGGAAAATTAAATTGCCCTGAAATTGATTAAAATAAAAGATTTAAAAAGGTGGAGAGAAACGGTCGGTCCGTGTTCGGGTGGGGTTCTCAACTGGTCCCTCAGCCTCGGGGCTAGCATCAACTTTGAAAGAGGTGTTTTTTACGCTACTAAAGATGGGGTCTATGCAGTAGAAATACTGATTTCAAATGGAGGGGAGGGGGGGGGATTGATCATTGATATCATTCATACACTGAAGGCGGCTGAATGAGGCTATGCTCAGTCTGTCAGGCCTTGGCTTGGGAGCCAGAGGGTGGCCGGTTCAAGTCCCCCCAAACGGACCAAGTGATTAACTGGTACTTGGGGAAAAGGTGCCAGTTTGCCTCCTGGACACTTCACTGCCGAGGTGCCCTTGAGCAAGGCACCAGACCCCTTCTCCACTGCTCCCCCAGGCAGCTGTTTATATACAATAGCTGCCCCACTGCTCCTGATACTAGGATGGTGTTAAATGCAGAGGAACTAATTTCACTGCGTGTGTGTGTACATGAATGTGACTAATAATAAAGAGGATTAAATTCTCTGGATTTAGAGATTACGTCATTAGTTAGTTCATGGGTTGAAACATGAATTAACACTGAAACATTAGTAAGTTAGTTTGACATGAATAAACAATGAAACATTAGCTAGTTCATGGGTTGAAACATGAATTAACACTGAAATATTAGCTAGTTCATGGGTTGAAACATGAATTAACACTGAAACATTAGCTAGTTCATGGGTTGAAACATGAATTAACACTGAAACATTAGCTAGTTCATGGGTTGAAACATGAATTAACACTGAAACATTAGCTAGTTCATGGGTTAAAACATGAATTAACACTGAAATATTTGTTAATTCATGGGTTGAAACATGAATTAACACTGAAACATTAGTTAATTCATGGGTTAAAACATGAATTAACACTGAAACATTAGCTAGTTCATGGGTTGAAACATGAATTAACACTGAAATATTAGTTAATTCATGGGTTGAAACATGAATTAACACTGAAACATTAGTTAATTCATGGGTTAAAACATGAATTAACACTGAAACATTAGCTAGTTCATGGGTTGAAACATGAATTAACACTGAAATATTAGTTAATTCATGGGTTGAAACATGAATTAACACTGAAACATTAGCTAGTTCATGGGTTGAACATGAATTACCATTGCAATGGTAGTTCATTTGTGGGCTATTTTCCAACGATCCAATCCAAATGCCTTGGCGAACCCGCTCACGTGTCGCGACCCATCAGTTGAGAACCACTGGGGGGGGGTTAACGTAATGGCCCGGATAAGGAACGGTTTGGATGGATGGTGTTGAACTCCTGAGCATATTGTATCTTAGGTGGTGTTCTTTCCCCCTCTCTCCGTGGGTCCCAATGAGATCCATTTCTCCTGATCTTACCCCCCCCCCTCCCACTCCACTCCACACGGT
>CM051009.1:11746236-11756236 GCA_027704905.1 Muraenolepis orangiensis
AGAGAGAGAGAGAGAGATGGAGAGACTGAGAGAGACTGAGAGAGAGACAGAGCGAGAAAGACGGATAGATGGAGAGACTGAGAGAGAGAGAGAGAGATGGAGAGACTGAGAGAGAGAGACGGATAGATGGAAAGACTGAGAGACCGAGAGAGAGAGAGAGAGTGTGAAGGAGAGAGAGAGAGAGACGAAGAGACAGAGAGACGGATAGAGTGAGAGACAGAGAGATACAGAGAGAGGGAGAGACGGATAGAGGAAGAGACGGAGAGACGGATAGATAGAGAGACTGAGAGAGAGAGAGATGGATAGATGGAGAGAGAGAGAGAGAGAGAGAGAGAGAGAGAGAGAGAGATGCGTGTTCCCCCCCCTAGAAGCAGGTCCATTCAAATCTATTAGATTTCATGAAGCGATATACCCTGCTTTGTAAGTGCTAAGCTGGTGTTTGCCTCTTGACACTAATAAAGTAAGTAAGCAAGTCAATTTAATGTATATATAAATGTATATAGCGCAAAGTGCTTTACTGCAACAGCATACATTACAATAAACGGCAGACACATTTAAACACTAAAATGCAACAAACTATTATTTGTAAAGCCAGGAGCCCCATTTTACAACCAGACTGATCTTGGATGTGTAGTACCAATCTATTGAATATGTTAAATACTAACTACCTACTAAACTACTAGAAACCTGGTATGGATGGAGTGTTCCTTAATATTAGACATGAGCCAAATTCAGCACATTATTGTGTTGTGTAACTTTATACTTTATAACTTTGTTAAACTGTCAACTTCAAGTGCTTTCTAGAAGGTGGAAATACAATCCACAGCCAACTCAGTTATGAAGAAAATGTGCCAGTCACAGAGACAAGCAAGACACGACCAGAAGAGCTCTAGATTTTGCCGAGTCATTCTACACACCACACACACACACACACACACACACACTTCACGGCCCACAGCCGTTTCTCAACCAATCAAAATTAAGCAACCACAGGTGGTCCCTCCTTCTGAGGAGGGAACCAAGGTAAAACCCGCCTCTTAACATGCTTAACATGACACACTACATTTCTGTTGGAGTTCGTAGACGTGACCTAAATCCCACAACTCTTGTGTCTACGAGGAAATATGCGTATGTGCTTTGCTATCATTTAGTGTGCTTCAATAAAGATTACCCTACAACTATGTGACTCCTAGGTGAAGTCAACAGTCCAGATAGTGATATCTGGAGTGAACAGAATGGTGATACAGTGTCTGTGAACAGAATGGCCAGTGACCTTTACCAAGGCCAAAGGCGGTGTTTTAAATGACTTTGTCTCGCTAATGTTTGTTTACCTCCACCATACAAGATAGACTGGAGTAACTGTTTTTTGGTTAGCTTGTTTGTCTGTTTGTTTGTCTTTTAACTCAACTCTTAACTTAAGATAACTCAAACAGTTATGAATGGAATTGGACCAAACTTGGTGGTTAGGTTACTTATAGGCCAAGGAACAGTTGATTTAATTTTCAGGATCCAGGGCACTTTTTTGGTGTGATTTTTATATTAGCACTTTGTTGTTTTAAAATCAAAAGTTAGCTTATGCTATATTTGAGTTGCACACTCAAACACACTAGAGAACACTATCTGAGTAACACAATTACGGCTAAGTAAGTTCTAGTGAGTTTGAATCGGTTAATCGGTCGGTTGGTGATTTGGTTCATTCGAAATTTTACCGTTTCCACCCATCAGGTGCAGTTCTCCCTGTGGCTGATTCGCTACCTGGCCACCGGGACGCTCTTCGCCCTGGGCCTCCGGGCTCCGGGGTTGCCGCAGCGACCGTACCTACTGCTCATCAACGAAGACGAGCACGACGTGGAGGGCGATCGCAGCGCACAGGTGGGTAGCTGCTGGGGTCGAAAGGTCACCTACAGTATATAGGTCACCTCGATGTCAATGGAAATGGCGCATTCAGACTCCATTTGGGGAGGTTTTGTTTTTCGGCTCCGTTTGTCACGATAGCTCAAAAAGTTCGGTATGGAAATGGACAAAAAGGTAATGGTTAGATTACTTTTGGGCCAAGGGAACAGTTGATTCAATTTTGGCGCAGATCCGGATCCCAATCCGGATCAAGGGGACTTTTGGTGTGCGGCGGAGGTATGCGCTCTCCTGAGGGGCCCTCTAGTATAATAATGAGTAATGTCCTCCCCATCAGAAGGAAATGCATCTCTTCTTGACCAAATGATCCATTCTAATATCTTCAAAGGAATGTGTCCAGGCCTATTGTTACCTATTCTTGACTAGTGGAGACAGAGACAACCAAAGATGCAATCTTGTTTGTGTGAACCATATATATATATAAATATATATATATTGTCTTTATTGAGTGTACACAATTCCAGTCATCCAAACCCTTGATCCAATCCGCTTTATATTCACTCAGCGGCCATCCTGAATTCAGAACAAGGCCGGGGTGCGGGGGGTGGGGGCAGGGGGCTTCCTGTGGATTCCGGAAGCTGACCCTAGCTTTTTGGACGGTTGCTTTTGTTGACCGTTGACTCTGTGACTCTGTAGCACTGAGCGACAGCCACAGGAGAAGCAGGGTTCGCACACCAATCGCTCTCATCATGCCGGCGTCGGACCGTCGCTACGCGGCCGAACGCGCGTTTTTCGGAAAAAAGGACTCTTGTCGGATCACGGGATTCCAGAGTTTCCCACAAACCCCCCGACTTCGCAGAGAAAGGGGTGGGGAAATCGGGGGCGATCACGGACCGAAATCGACGGTATGATTTACAAACCGAACGGCGAGAAAGTTGGACTATTTTCTAATCTTTCGGTATCTCACTATTTGATTTAAAATAGATTCTCGATATTCATAAGTTGGACTATTTTCTAATCTTTCGGTATCTCACGATTCGATTTAAAATAGATTCTTGATATTCGGTATGTAGGGCTACTCATTTCCGAATATCCGGCGTGGCAAATGATGGCATGAAAGTGTGTTTTTAGATGATGTCGTTTTTTGTGTTTTGAAAAAGTTATATCAACTGGGTAATACTGTTAAAACACGCAAAGGCAAATCTAAGACGAAAGGAAAAAATACAAATAAATAAAGCTATTCTAACGTGAATACATGTTTTTCATACACTCCAAAGGAACAACAATTCTTTTCGTACACCTCTAAGGATAACAAATTATTATAAAATTAAAACAATTCTTAAGTTAATCAAATTAGTTCATACACCTCTAAGGAAAAAAATAAATTGCCAAAAACAATTAATACGCTACTAATGAAAGATAAAAAAAAAATGTAAACAAATTTTAAGTAAATTTCCCCCAGCGCTAGTTCAAATTCAAGATGGCTGCTTGAGCACTCTTGGGTTCAGTTTGGTCCTCTCTCTGTTCCCATCGGTTGTCTCCGCCCCCCCGGCCGCAGGGCGTCGCCGAGGAGAACCAGTCCACGTGGCAGGGCTTCCGGTCCAAGCTGAGGCTGCTGCTGCCCTACCTGTGGCCCCGGGGCAGCCTCCTGCTGCAGTGCCTGGTGCTGCTCTGCCTGGGGCTCCTGGGGGTGGAGAGAGCCATCAACGTGTTCGTCCCCATCTACTACAAGAACATCGGTGAGAGGGAGGGAGAGGGGAGAGAGGAGGTGGGGGGGAGAGGAGAGAGGAGGGGGAGGGAGAGAGAGGGGGGGGGGGGGGGAGAGAGCCATCAACGTGTTCGTCCCCATCTACTACAAGAACATCGGTGAGAGGGAGGGAGAGGGCAGAGAGGAGGTGGGGGGGAGAGGAGAGAGGAGGGGGAGGGAGAGAGAGGGGGGGGGGGGGGGAGAGAGCCATCAACGTGTTCGTCCCCATCTACTACAAGAACATCGGTGAGAGGGAGGGAGAGGGGAGAGAGGAGGTGGGGGGGAGAGGAGAGAGGAGGGGGAGGGAGAGAGAGGGGGGGGGGGGGGGGAGAGAGCCATCAACGTGTTCGTCCCCATCTACTACAAGAACATCGGTGAGAGGGAGGTGGGGGGGAGAGAGGAGAGAGAGGGGGAGGGGAGAGAGGGAGAGCGGGGGGGAGAGGAGAGAGAGAGAGGAGGGGGGGGGGGGGGGGGGGAGAGAGAGCCGTCAACGTGTTCGTCCCCATCTACTACAAGAACATCGGTGAGAGGGAGGGAGAGGGGAGAGAGGAGGGGGAGGGAGAGAGAGAGAGGAGGCGGGGAGGAGGAGAGAGGAGAGAGAGAGAGAGAGAGAGAGAGAGAGAGAGAGAGAGAGAGAGAGAGAGAGAGAGAGAGAGAGAGAGAGAGAGAGAGAGAGAGAGAGAGAGAGAGAGAGAGAGAGAGAGAGAGAGAGAGAGAGAGAGAGGGGGATAGAGAGAGACTGACTGACTGACTGACTGGTGTATTGGTCTTTGTCCAAAGCAGAAGTGTGAGGTTGTTGAGGCCATAATCATAATATCTTACCAGCATGGCAATGCTGCGCTTCCACCACAAAAATCACTTCAAAGTTAGGTAGTATTTTCTAAAACATCCATCCATCCATCCATCTTCTCCCGCTTATCCGTAATCGGGTCGCGGAGGTAGCAGCTTCAGCAGGGGACTCCAAACTTCCCTCTCCCTGGCAACATGGACTAGCTCTGACTGGGGGATCCCGAGGCGTTCCCAGGCCAGTGTGGAGATGTAATCACCCCACCTGTACCTCGGTCTGCCCCGTGGTCTCTTCCCAGTTGGATGTGCCTGGAAAACCTCCCTCGGGAGGCGACCAGGAAGCATCCTTACTAGATGCCCGAACCACCTCAACTGGCTCCTTTCTACGCGAAGGAGCAGCGGCTCTACTCCGAGCCTCTCACGAGTGACTGAGCTTCTCACCCTATCCCTCAGGGAGATACCAGCCACCCTCATGAGGAAACTCATTTCGGCCGCTTGTATTCGCGATCTCGTCCTTTCGGTCTAATACATACTTTTTTTTTTATCAACTATTATCAATTATCCTCCATCTCTTCCCCTCCTGTGTATGAATTTATACTCTCTCTCTCTCTCTCTCTCTCTCTCTCTCTCTCTCTCTCTCCTCTCTCTCTCTCTCTCTCTCTCTCTCTCTCTCTCTCCTCTCTCTCTCTCTCTCTCTCTCTCTCTCTCTCTCTCTCTCTCTCTCTCCAGTGAACGAGCTGTCTGACGGAAGCAGCTGGAACAAGCTGGCCACCACCGTCTGCGTCTACGTCATGCTCAAGTTTCTCCAAGGTGGGGGAGCGGGTGAGTGACCCCACTCACACACTCAAAGTGTGATGATCGTCTGTGTGGCCTTTTGTATCATTACACACTCTCTCTCTCTCTCTCTTTCGCTCTCTCTCTTTCGCTCTCTGTGTTTCTGTCATTAGCATAAGCAATATTCCTATTGAAAGATACAGGAGCCAATGGGTTCTTCTGAAGTTCTTCCAGGAGACTAGAGAAGATGCTAGTCACTCATGTTGGGGTGGGGTTTTTAACTAAGGGGTGGTGGTGGTGGTGGTAGTAGTGGTAGTAGTAGTAGTAGTAGTAGTAGTAGGATGGGGTCTCTCCTACTCCACGGTTGTCGTAAAACAGGCGGCTATGTGAGATGAGGTCGCAGGACGCAGTGGATACGTCCGTCGCTTAGGAATATGTGTGGGTTAGCAAAGCCGTTTATTTCTTGGTCAGAAATGTTGGATAACGCAATGCCCTACGTTTGTTTGCACACTGTGTCCTCGTGTCGTTTGTATTACAACACCATTTATTGGAATGTTATGTGCTGTTGTAAAAAAAAACAGATGGAACATGCTAGAGGGGGGTGTGTGTGTGTGTGTGTGTGTGTGTGTGTGTGTGTGTGTGTGTGTGTGTGTGTGTGTGTGTGTGTGTGTGTGTGTGTGTGTGTGTGTGTGTGTGTGTGTGTGTGTGTGTGTGTGTGTGTGTGTGTGTGTGTGTGTGTGTGTGTGTGTGTGGTGGCAGCAGCAGCAGCCACCACCAAGCGCACACACACTGTCTCGAGTGTGTGTGTGGTGGTGGTGGCAGCTAACACACACACACACACACTCACACACTCCGCAGTGTCCTTGAGCAAGACACCCTAAACTGCTCCCGACGTGCTGGCTGTCTCCTTGCATGGCTGTCTCCGTTGTCGGTGGATGAATGTATGTGTGTATGAATGGGTGAATGTGTGAGGCATGACTTGATGATTTAAAAAGCGCTGTATAAATGCATTTCATTTACCAATTTACCCGGCGTCCTCAAACCTGTGACCTTTTCTTTGTTTGTTTGTTTGTTTGTTTGTTTGGTTTCTACCCTCAGGGGCGTCGGGCTTCATCAGCAACCTGCGGTCCTTCCTGTGGATTCGCGTGCAGCAGTACACCAACCGGGTGGTGCAGGTGCGTCTGTTCGGCCACCTGCACGCCCTCTCCCTGCGCTGGCACCTGGGCCGCAAGACGGGGGACGTGCTGCGCAGCGTGGACCGGGGCACCGCCTCCATCAACAGCCTGCTCAGGTAGGGGGTACCGCACCTGACACACACACACTCTCTCTCTCTCTCCCTGTGTCTGTCTGTCTCTCTGTCTCTCTATCTCTATCTCTCTGTCTCTTCCTCTCTTTCTCTCTCTGTTTCTGTCCGTTCTGTCTCTATGTCTCTCTGTCTCTTCCTCTCTCTCTCTCTCTGTTTCTGTCTGTCTGTCTCGGTCACTGTCTCTCTCTCTCTCTGTCTCTTCCTCACTTTCTCTCTCTGTTTCTGTCTGTCTCTGTCTGTGTCTCTGTCTCTCTATCTCTCGGTCTCTTCCTCTCTCTCTCTCTCTGTTTCTGTCTCTGTCTCTGTCTCTGTCTCTGTCTCTGTCCTCTGTCTCTTCCTCTCTCTCTCTGTTTTTGTCCATCTGTGTCTGTGTCTCTCTCTCTCTCTCTCTCTCTCTCTCTCTCGATCTCTCTTTCTCTCTGTTTCTGTCTGTCTCTCTATCTCTCTGTCTCTTTCTCTCTCTCTCTGTGTTTATGTCTGTCTCTGTCTCTCTCTATGTCTCTCTCTGTCTGTCTGTCTGTCTGTCTGTCTGTCTGTCTGTCTGTCTGTCTGTCTGTCTGTCTCTGTCTCTCTATCTCCCTGTCTCTTCCTCTATGTCTCTCTCTCTCTCTGTCTCTATGTCTCTCTCTCTCTCTCTCTCTCTCTCTCTCTCTCTCCCTCTCTCTCTCTCTCTCTCTCTCTCTCTCTCTCTCTCTCTCTCTCTGTGTTTCTGTCTGTCTCTCTCTATGTCTCTGTCTCTTCCTCTCTCTCTCTCTTTCTCTCTGTATGTCTGTCTGTATCTCTATTCTCTATCTCTCTCTCTCTGTCTCTGTCTCTGTTGTCTCTGTCTCTGTCTCTCTCTCTCTGTCTCTTCTCTCTCTCTGTCTGTCTGTCTGTCTGTATCTCTGTCTCTCTCTGTCTGTCTCTCTCTGTCTGTCTGTCTGTCTGTCTGTCTGTCTGTCTGTCTTTGTCTTTGTCTGTATCTCTCTATCTCTCTGTCTATATCTCTGTCTCTGTCTCTCTCTCTCTCTCTCTGTTTCTGTCAGTTTGTCTCTATGTCTGTGTCTCTGTCTCTCTATCTATCTGTCTCTATCTCTTTCTCTCTCTCTCTCTCTCTGTTTCTGTCTGTCTGTCTCTATGTTTCTGTCTCTGTCTCTCTCTCGTTCGTTGTCATAGTTACGTCTGCGTAAAATTGCAGTTCCCGAAAAACACCGTGATTAATTTACATTTAGACGGGGCTACAGCTGACGATTATTTTCGTCCTTAATTAATCTAACCTTTTTTGAAATTTTCGGATTAATTCAGTTAATTGTTTTAGTTTATAAAATGTCATAAATAATAGCAAATAATTGACATGACCAGAATCCAAAGTGATTTGTGCTTGCTGTACTTAAATGTGCTTACGTTATCCGACAAGCAGCCAAGGACAAACTAAAGTATTCATTTCATAGTGATCCGTGAAGAAAATATTTGAATTGAACTGCAATGCTAAGCAGAACATAGGTATTTGTACTTGATCAATTACTTCAACGATCCCACATTAAGATAAGATAAAAAATATGCATATTATGTCATCGCAGGCTGCCACCAGCCAGCACTCAAACATGCCTCAAAACTCAATTGCGTCGGCCGTAAAAAGTATCCTGTGAGGTTTGGAGACTCGAGAGGGAATGAGGTGAGGTCTGTGTTTCCAGTAGGCGGTCAGAGCCATACAGGGACAGGAAATCCATTTTAAACAAAGGTTGATTCATATCCTATGGGGATTGAACACACGACCAAACCGCCACTGCACTATCCTGCCCCCCAGTAGATGCGTTATGATCATTTGATCAACTCTCTCTGTTTCCTTTCTCTCCCTTCCTCCCCACCTCCCTCCCCACCTCCCTCCCTCCCTCCCTCCCTCCCTCCCTCCCTCCCTCCCCACAGCTACATCGTGTTCAGCATCGCCCCCACCATCGCCGACATCGTCATCTCCATCATCTACTTCATCACCTACTTCAACGCCTGGTTCGGCCTCATCGTGTTCGTGTGCATGACCCTGTACCTCAGTGAGTGGCGGCCATTACTGTAACAACCTCTCCCCCCCCTCCCCCCCCCCCCCCCCCCCAACCAACTGTCCCTTTCTGAGTCGGTTGGCTTCAGGAAGGGAAGGAAGTTGTGGACAAATGTGGCTGGTGAACTCCAGTTGATCACGGTATGCAACCGTGATCAACCGTGATGTGTGCCAATGTTTTTTTTTTTTTAATTACTTCATAATAGTATTTTATTGGTTTTTGGTTTATTTGGTCTGTGATTGATCGGTTATGGATGTTGTTGATCAGTTATTGACTTTCTCGGTTATTGATCTATTTGGGGGTTTTTTTTTGAGGTTAGTGGTTTATTTGATTGGTTATTGGTTAAATTCATCTGTTTTCGATCAGTTATGGATGTGGTTGATCAGTGATTGACTTGTTTCTCGGTTCTAGATCCCTTTGATCGGTTATGGATGTTCTTGATCAGTTATTGATTTCTGAAGTGCAGCTGTCGAAACATTTCGAATTTCCAGTAAATTGTTAAGTTGTGTGAGTGCTTTTATTTTCATAGACTTTCATATCAGATCTCTCTCTCTCTCTCTCTCTCTCTCTCTCTCTCTCTCTCTCTCTCTCTCTCTCTCTCTCTCTCTCTCTCTCTCTCTCTCTCTCTCTCTCTCTCTCTCTCTCTCTCTCTCTCTCTCTCTCTCTCTCTCTCTCTCTCTCTTCCCCACAGCTCTGACCATCATCATCACAGAGTGGAGGACCAAATACCGACGGGACATGAACACACAGGACAACAACGCCAAGACTAAGGCTGTGGACTCCCTGCTCAACTTTGAGACGGTGTGTGTGTGTGTGTGTGTGTGTGTGTGTGTGTTGTGGTCACCTGTCACCAACCGATCAGATTATTAAAAGGTCGAGGTGTGTGTATGCCTTAACACTCCTTAACAGTGAGCAGTTTTTGCTGTCTCACTTTGCTGTATTGATCCTTGATTATCTTTGAGTTCCCTCCTGAATGTATAATAATGTTTTTTAAATTTGTGATTAGTTCTTCGTATACTAATCTGTGTGTGTGTGTGTGTCTCTCTATCTCTCTATCTCTCTATATCTATTGGTCATTGATCATCTTTGAGTCCCTTCCTGACTATATCATTCATTTTGTTATTAGTTATTACTAAGTTGTTGTTGCAACAATCGGGAACCAAATAAACACACCACTGAACACACTGAAATATGTACATTTTTAAATAACATAAAAAACTACATCTCCCAACAGGTGAAATACTACAACGCTGAGAGCTACGAGGTCCGCCGCTTTGAAGACGCCATCTTGAAATACCAGGTCAGACACGACACAGTCTTAGCATTAGCACCAGCGAGGTATGTGTATATATATATATATATATATATACAGTGCTGCTCGAAAGTATGTGAACCCCTTGAACAGTTAAGAGTTTTCTGTTGTTTTACCATGATTTTCCTATTTTATCATCACAAGTTTTACATATATGAAATGTCAGGTTTATGTTTAACAGTTCCATGTAC
>CM051009.1:11761236-11886236 GCA_027704905.1 Muraenolepis orangiensis
TGTTCAACGACAACATCCGGGACAACATCCGCTACGGACGCATCGGGGCCAGCGACGACGAGGTGGAGGAGGCCGCCATCGCCGCCGACATCCACGACAAGATCATGACCTTCCCCGAAGGTGACGCCGCCGAGCATTGTGGTCTTTTTTTCACACATTTAGTTTGTGAACCAAATTAGTTTTATTATGAAAATGAATGAAAACTATTTCAATGTATAATTTAATTATATGAAATTAGCCTTTTTTGAAATGATCTTCAATTTATGTGGCATTCATTAAACCCATAATAGCTATACATTGACCTTGACATAATAACCCCAACAAAAATGTCAAAATATTAAACCGACATCCCGATCCAAAATAATTCTCCATCCTGCTCATTCTATGTCTTTATTCACGAGAGAAGCGCGACTCTCTTCGCGTCTTAAGTTCTATCAATGGACCGTTTTACAGGGTTAACTGGACTGCAATTATACAGCGCTTTAACCCCAAGCAATTATTGCCTCACGATCACCCATTCATACACCGACGGCGATGTCAGTCACGCAAGGAGACCGACCGCCAGCTGGTCTGGAGCAGTTAGGGTGTCTTGCTCAGGGACACCTCGGCACTTTGGCTCGGAGAAGGAGGAGGAGGAGGAGGAGGAGGAGGAGGAGGAGGAGGGGAGCCCGGGGAGGGGGGGGGGGGTTGAACCTACCGCCCAACTTCCCTCGCCCATATACGGTAACAATGATCTGTGCCCCCCTGCCCTTCCGATAGGCTACGAGACCCAGGTGGGCGAGAGGGGCCTGAAGCTGAGCGGCGGGGAGAAGCAGAGGGTGGCCATCGCGAGGACCATCCTCAAGGCGCCACAGATCGTCCTTCTAGACGAGGTGACACCCCCCAACCCCCCCCCCCCCCAGAGTTTTCCTTGAGTCGGTTACATTGAGAAGCTATGATCTTAAATAGCCCTGTACAGCACTCTTTGTTAATAATTTCGTAAAATGAAAAAGCGCTTTATCAATAAATTGTATTATTATTATTATTATTATTATTATAAATATATATATAATACATATTATTTTTATATTTATATATATTTTTGATATAAATTATTATTATTTTTATATTATTGTTTAAATGTTTTATTCTTATTATTAGTATTATCATCATCTCTGTGTCGTTTTGCTTATAAACTCCATGTAATCATTTTACAATATCACGTACGTCAAGAACAGTCTTTTTTTTTGTTTTAGATTAGATTAGATTAGATTGAAATGTATTGTCATTGCACAGGACAAGTACGGTACAGTGAAAATAAATTGGCATCTAACCAAATGTTGTGCAAATGTTGCAGTAAAGATCATGGTAATATATAATGTACAGTGGTATAAAATAACATATATATATATATATATATACATATATACATATATACAGGTAAGTATACAAGTATTCAATTGGTAGTGAGCAAGGGGCATGCAATTATATCGACAGGATAAAAAATATATAACCCATTTAAGGGTTAACTTTGGGAGAGGTGGTGATTTCCTGTCAGTTGATTCCATTGAGAAGTTATAAATCCGCGGCTGCAACAAGGATGTGTGGTAACTCCGCATCGGTAACGCTTTAAACGCTCCACGGTTTGGCAGTTGAGGCCACGTTGCTGCCGCACCGGTCTGATATGAACTATGAAGAAAACCCAAGAGTGTGAAAATAAATGAGTGAACGATAATCCTTCTAGAGGAAGTGAGTGCTTGTGGGTCGGTCCGTCTTTCCACTAACATCTCTCTCTCTCTCTCTCTCTCTCTCTCGCTCTCTCTCTCTCTCTCTCTCTCTCTCGCTCTCTCTCTCTCTCTCTCTCTCTCTCTCTCTCTCTCTCTCGCTCTCTCTCTCTCTCTCTCTCTCTCTGTCATATCCTCTTCCTGCCACAGGCCACGTCGGCACTAGACACCAAAACGGAGCGCAACATCCAGGCCTCGCTGGCGAAGGTCTGCGCTAACCGAACCACCGTCGTCGTGGCTCACAGGTGAGCGGTTGTTTAGCAGACGCTGCTATGCTAAAGCCACTTCCGGTGAACACCTTGTGAAACGTGTTCACGAAGGGAGGGGGGCTTGCTCTTAGGGGGGGGGGGGGGGGGGGGGGGGGCTTGCTCTTGGGAGGCCCCCACACATGGACATCGGGGCTCGAATTTGAAAAAGATACCAATACCTGCCCGTACATCTCCCATTTCAACTATCCTACCAAAAACGATCCTACCAATATAATTGTTATCCTGCCAATTTTACCAATGACGTCTGGTTTAAAGGACCTGGTCATGTGATCGGTTAAACTGGCGTGGACTACCAGGTTCAAAGACAGTTTTTATCCACAGGCAGTGTGCCTACTGAACTGCTAAGGAGTGCTGCCAACATTGTCATCCATATTACATTACACTATCGTGAATGTTGCGGTGTGTTCCTCCTAGGCTGTCCACCATCATTGGAGCCGACCAAATCCTGGTGATCAACGATGGGCAGGTGGCAGAGCGGGGAAGGTGAGTGCATGTGTGTGTGTCTGGGGGTTGTTTATTTCTTTGTTTCTTTGTTTCATTGTTTGTTTTTTTTATTCCGAGAAAGCACCAGTCAGTCAATACACAGCCACCTTAAAGCCCGAAATGTTACACTCACGATTATTCTAAGATAAAGAGCGTGACAGTTCTTATTTAGCTTTCTTGAAGAGTGACGACAAATATTTTCCCCGACTTTTTGATGACTTTTCTCTTTCGCTGTATGTATTTTCCCACGGAAGACACGAGGAGCTGCTGCAAAAGGGCGGCATGTACGCCGACATGTGGCAGAGGCAGCAACAGGCCCAAGACTCCGACTCCGACACGGAGGCCAAGGACCGCAAGTCTGAAAAACTACAACCCCCAGACACCTCATCATCAGGCCACCACCCCGGCCACCACTGATTGAAACAGTGTTTGTTGGCTGGTTTTTTTTGTTTGTGATTTTTTTTTTTTAAAGGTGCGTGGTTTTATAACCCCCCCTCCCTCCTTTTGAGCTCTGAATCACGCTACGTTCTTACTAAGCTCGCCACGAGAACTCTGAATCACGCTACATTCTTACTAAGCTAGACACGAGAACTCTGAATCGCGCTATGTTCTTACGAAGATAGCCGCGAGAACTCTTGCTACGTTCTTGCGAAGCTAGTTCTGAGAACTCTTGTTTACATTTTTACAAAGCTAGTCGCAAGAACTCTGAATGACGCTATGTTTTTACGAAGCTAGCTGTGAGAACTCTGAATCGTGATACGTTCTCAGGAAGCTAGTCGCGAAACTCTGAATCACACTACGAAGCTAGTTGTGAGAACTCTAGCTACGTTCTTACAAAGCTGGTCCTGAGAACTCTGAATCACGCCACGTTCTTAGGAAGCTAGTTGTGAGAACTCTAGGTAGGTTCTTACAAAGCTAGTCCTGAGAACATTAAATCATGCTACGTTCTTACGAAGCTAGTCGCGAGAACTCTGAATCACGCTACGTTCTGACAAAGCTAGTTGTGAGAACTCTGTACGTTCATACAAAGCTGGTTCTGAGAACTCTGAATCACGCTGCATTCTTACGAAGCTAGTTGTGAGAACTCTTAATCACGCTACGTTCTTATGAAGCTAGTTGTAAGAACTCTGAATCACGCTACGTTCTTACAAAGGTAGTTGTGACAACTCTCGGTACGTTCATACGAAGCTGGTTCTGAGAACTCTTAATCACGCTACGTTCTTACGAAGCTAGTTGTAAGAACTCTGAATCACGCTACGTTGTTACGAAGCTAGTTGTGAGAACTCTGAATCACGCTACTTTCTTTCGGAGCTAGTCGCAAGAACTCTAGCCATGTTCTTACGAAGCTAACTGCGAGAAGACGCTACATAGCACATACACTCCAGCTGATCCAAGTCAAATACTTTGAGTGTGTGTACAATCGGGAGATAAGGGAAAGTATCACATTTTTACAGTCGGAATCCAAAACCAAGGCCTCAAGGAGCGGAGCTACGCACAATAGGAATTAATGTCTTTGGTGTCGGTTTTGGTGCTTTAATAAAAAAAAAAGTTTAGCCCTCACCTGAAGTGCGTTTATAATTAGCATTAGTGCGGTATGTACGTTTTTAGTTGACACTGGCAGGTCCCGGGCAAGAATGATCTTTCGTTATATACTATGGGTGGAATGTTCTTTATGGTTATTGTTTTTATTTGCGTAAACTCGTGATGTGTTGGACAAAAGGGAAAGTTGCCTGATAATCGCTGATCCAACACTAATGTTAAGTTTATGACCTTATTTTTAATAATTTCTGTTGCTCATTTTATGTTGCCTAAAGAAAGGCTTTTCAGACAATAAAGATAGCAAGGCTGCTTTTATTCTTTCAATGTGTTTGCATCTTGTATTGTTTTTTTTTTCTCTTATTTGTGAACATAATTTATTTAGCTTGCTATTGGAAAACACTGCCCTGCAGTGTACGGGTCGTTTGTGTATGCTTTTTGTGGTTTTGTTGAAAAACACCACAATATTTTAGAATCAATTTGGAAAAAGTTCTGCATGTTGAAAACGGCCTTTAAATACAGATGTGTGGTTTCAAGTCTAATTTTAAGTCTTCAAGGATGGATTTGACAACGTTTTATATATATATATATATATATATATATATATATATATATACACACAAGACAAACTATGCAAAGCCGACACTTTAAGTGTATGTTCATATTGACATTGAGAAGGGACATGTAAGTATGAGGTGTGAAGAACCTCATTTATTTTTAATAGTGACTTTCAAATAAACAATACAAAATATGATAAAATACTGTAGTGGGAAAAAATGTGTGTTCCTTTTATTTAGAATACTTAACCATGGATATTATTGATGCTGCAACAGTTACACACACATTACAGTGGTCTCCAGTGCAATGGGATGCCGCGCGTTCCAGACGTCCGTGAATCGTTTATTTCCGACTTGAAACTTCCGAGTTACGACCTCAAAGCGTTCCAGGTGCATGACGCCAAATGTAAACAGAAAGCATGCCTGACCGTCACAAGGTGGCGTTTCTTTGGCTGTACAGCCACCTTGCATGCATTAATTACACACATTTAAAACGGACACTATTACACATTATATATTTATGCCACTTCTATACTTGAAAACGTATCTAAAAATGACATACACTAGCCTAATACAAATACAGACTAGTCTACACATACGTGCTACCTCCCTCCCCTATTGATTGACATGTACAAGAGAGGAAATAAATGGTGTAACTGCCTCTGTGTTCAGTTTGAGTTTTTGGTTCCTACCAGTTTTTGGTTCCTACCTAAATGCTGTAGAGTAAGAGCGGAACTAATGGTTGAAGCGCACAGTGTTCCGGGGACGTTTTATGCCGACGCACACGCGTGTAGAAATCTCTATATAAGAGAAAGTTCCGTCACAGTTAGTCAGTTCGATCGATCAGTTCAGTCAGTGAAGTTCCATAATTTCCTCTCTTATTGCATGCAGCCAATAAGGTACGTTTGGTGTTGTGGTTGTTAGTTGTGTGTAAGCTCAAGCCAGGTAGCTAAAGTGCTAACGAAATGTTTGTTAAGTGAGTTTATTATTATTATTATTATTGCAGAAGGATTTAATGCGTTTTGTAGGTTAAGTTCATTTTGGTAAACAATATTGTAAAGACATGTGACACTAAGAGACGAAGTAGAATTAATATGAATGTATGTTGTTATTGTTTGATCTGTGATTTATTGTATTTCATGTGTGTGTTTCACAGTTCTCACGGTTTGGATTGAATAAATCCTATCAGTATCATAAAGAACGCATAGCTGTCATCATTGCATGAGAGGGAGTTACAAATGGTATGACATTGAAAACGAAGTAACGAATCGCTTGGTGTCACCATTGTTATGTGACGTCAGAAACTGAAGTCGGGGTACGTGGATTTTCCCCGAGTTCACAAGTAGAAAAAGCGCGACTTCAGGTGGAAGTTCCGTTGCACTTTTTCCAAGTCGGAGATTTTTGTGAATTCTCGACTTACGAGTTGTCTGGAACGCAGACAATGACACCCCCCAGCGTATGGTGCGCAACTCGGTAGTACGTCATCACGTCACCGATCAGGGGGGTGCGGTGGAGTTAGCGCAGCCCACACAGCCACGACCCAGGCCCCAAAAAAAAACAGTATTTTGTTTATTAACAATTCGATTATTACTTAGTTAACTAGCTCGTCGCTGATGTTAATTTGGCCGCAAACAACATGGATTTCAAGGCGTTATTTGACGACACGGCATTCGAGCTGTCCGACTTCCAGGAGTTCACGGTAAGGTTGAAGTTAGCTCGTTTAGGCTAGGCTAAAGCAGCTCGCTGTTTACCAGGCCGCGTTATGTTATGTCATGTATTGTTGTTATTATTATTATTATTATTATTATATCGTGGTAAAAGTTTCAGTTTTTCTACGCGATCCACACCTATATCAGAGCTCAATTGAAGTGTAGTCAAACGAGTTGGTCCAAAATAAACACTTTTGTGTGTGTGGGTGTGTGTGTGTGTGTGTGTGTGCGCGCGCGCGCGTTGCTTGTTCTTGTTTCCCCCACAGTGTTTAGGTGGAGACGGGTGCTAATGAAGTTACTTTGGGGATTAAGACCTCTCAAAGAGACTGTCTAAACTCTCTAACTCCCTACCTCTACCTATAGTTTACATATTTATAGTTTACAGACTGTCTTAACTCTCTCTGAACGAGACTTGTCTTAACTCTCTCTAAACGAGACTTGTCTTAACTCTCTAAACGACTGTCTTAACTCTCTCAAAACGAGA
This sequence comes from Muraenolepis orangiensis, assembly GCA_027704905.1. NCBI lineage: Eukaryota > Metazoa > Chordata > Actinopteri > Gadiformes > Muraenolepididae > Muraenolepis > Muraenolepis orangiensis. Next base: position 11,768,038 of record CM051009.1, read on the forward strand.
CTTGTCATAACTCTCTGACCGAGACTGTCTTAACGAGACTGTCTTAACTCTCTCTGAACGAGACTGTCTTAACTCTCTCTTAACGACTTTCTTAACTCTCTAAACGAGACTTGTCTTAACTCTCTCTGAACGAGACGGTCTTAACTCTCTAACTCTCTGAACGAGACGGTCTTAACTCTCTGAACGAGACTGTCTTAACTCTCTTAACGAGACTGTCTTAACTCTCTAAACGATACTCTTAACTCTCTGAACGACTGTCTTAACTCTCTCAAAATGAGATTTGTCTTAACTCTCTTAACGAGACTGTCATAACTCTCTGACCGAGACTGTCTTAACGAGACTGTCTTAACTCTCTCTAAACGAGACTTGTCTTAACTCTCTGAACGAGACTGTCTTAACTCTCTCTGAACGAGACTGTCTTAACTCTCTCTAAACGATACTGTCTTAACTCTCTGAACGACTGTCACTCTCTTAACTCTCTCAAAATGAGACTTGTCTTAACTCTCTTAACGAGACTGTCATAACTCTGACCGAGACTGTCTTAACTCTCTCTAAACAAGACTTGTCTTAACTCTCAACGACTTCTAACTCTCTAAATGAGACTTGTCTTAACTCTCTCTGAACGAGACGGTCTTAACTCTCTGAACGAGACTGTCTTAACTCTCTCTGAACGAGACTGTCTTACGAGACTGTCTTAACTCTCTCTAACGACTTCCTTAACTCTCTAAACGAGACTGTCTTAACTCTCTGAACGAGACGGTCTTGACTCTGAACGAGACGGTCTTAACTCTCTCTGAACAAGACTGTCTTAACTCTCTATAAACGACTTTCTTAACTCTCTCTAAACGAGACTTGTCTTAAATCTAACGACTTTCTTAACTCTCTAAACGAGACTTGTCTTAACTCTCTCTGAACGAGACGGTCTTGACTCTGAACGAGACGGTCTTAACTCTCTCTAAACGAGACGTCTTAACTCTCTCTAAACGAGACTGTCTTAACTCTCTGAACGAGACGGTCTTGACTCTGAACGAGACGGTCTTAACTCTCTCTGAACAAGACTGTCTTAACTCTCTTGAAATGAGACTGTCTTAACTCTCCAAACGATACTGTCTTAACTCTCTCTAAACGATACTGTCTTAACTCTCTCCAAATGAGACTTGTCTTAACTCTCTAAACGAGACTTGTCTTAACTCTCTGAACGAGACTCTTAACTCTCTGAACGAGACAGTCTTAACTCTCTCTGAACGAGACTGTCTTGACTCTAAACGAGACTGTCTTAACTCTCTAAACAAGACTGTCTTAACTCTCTAAACAAGACTGTCTTAACTCTCTAAACAAGACTGTCTTAACTCTCTCCAAACGAGACTTTCTTAACTCTCCAAACAAGACTGTCTTAACTCTCCAAACGAGACTCTTAACACTCCAAACAAGACTGTCTTAACTCTCTCCAAACGAGAGTGTCTTAACTCTCTTGAAACAAGACTGTATTAAAATGTTTCTTAAGAAAAGTCAAAGCATTAGAACGTGTCACATGTTTTAACAATCAATTACTTAAATGAGCCTTTGATCATGTTCTGGCCTGCCATCTAGTGGCTCAGAAAAAGTTTGGCCCAAGGCCAAACTTACTTGCCGACCCCTGCTCTAAACGATACTGTCTTAACTCTCTATACGACTCTTATCTCTCTAAACGAGACTGTCTTAACTGTCTCTAAACGAGGCTGTCTTAACTGTTTCTAAACAAGACTTGTCTTTACTCTCTCGAAACGAGACTTCTCTTAACTCTCTCGAAACAAGACTTGTCTTAACTCTCTTTAAATGAGACTCTTAACTCCAAACGAGGCTTGTCTTAACTCTCTCTAAACAAGACTTGTCTTAACTCTCTCTAAACGAGACTTGTATTAACTCTCTCTAAACGAGACTTGTATTAACTCTCTCTAAACGAGACTTGTCTTAACTCTCTCTAAACGAGACTGTCTAACTCTCCAAGTAAGACTCTCTCTCTAAAATAAACCGTCAAACCCTCGCAGAAAGACTTACTGTAACTCTCTAAAAGAGAGACCGTGGCGGATCTGTGTTTTGTGGTTCGAAACTAAACTAAACCTCCGGTGCTTCCTCCCGCAGTTTCTCCCCGGGCACCAGAAGCTGTCGGAGCGGGTAAGAAAGCGACTGTATTACGGCCTGGACCCCGACGTCTCCCTGGATGACCTCTCCTCCCCCGTGACGGGTGAGGCGCACCCGTCACATCACATTCATTGCGTTACATAACGTTAGTCTTTTTTAGCCGACGCCTCTTTCCAAAATGACTTACACTGCAGTCATTCAACAACAGCTAGGCATAAGAACTACTAGTCACCAGAAGCCATAAGTGCATTTCCTTCCTAACAAGCCTCCAAGAGCAGAACCAGTGCTCGGGGAAAGTTGTCTCCCTAGATTTTTGTTACACAATAAGTGCCTCAAAACACTCTTGCCTGCATGCATTGAGTTATTGATTTTAAACTCAATATAATTCTGTATGTCGTGTAAACTTGGATGGTAGCCCGCTTTAACACCTAACTGTGTGCAAGTGTGCCTTTTTTTTTTTTTATAGAGATTTTTGTTTTATACTGTGTTTATTACGAGGGTAGTGGAGGTTTATTAGCGTAATGAAAATGTAGGTGGCGGTTTTAGGTATTGCTATTTGGACTACAGGGTGTAATACACAAGGAAAACAGCTGGGAGCAAGAATGCCCCCCCCCCCCCCCTTAAGTCACATGACACTTGGATGCCCCCTGCCTTGCTGGAGGAAGTAAAAGGGCAAGACTTGCCCTTTTACTTCCTCCAGCAAGTCTTGCTAAAGAGCACTTGGGGTGTGAGGATTCAATAACAAGTTACAGTGAAGAATAAACTTGTGTGACCACATTCTGTTCATCGCTAATCCTCGCAAGAATCTCCTTCTAATCACACTTGGGTTTGTGTTTCCGGTTCAAGAGAGCGCTGACTCTTATTTTCCTTGTTCTTGGTGTGAATATCTCCAGACATCGCTGTGGAATTCCTCCAGAAGTCTGCACCCAGCCCCATCCGAAAACTACACAAGAAATATGCCTCCCACGTGGCCAGGTGTGTAGTTTAATATCTTCTAGGGGAGTTGAATCATTAATTATTTCAGTGGGGGGTATGGAAGTCTTAATGAATGAAGCAAACGTAAGTTCCTCTTGCTTAGACCTATTTAAAAACACAATCAAGCTACCATCAAGTTAGTTCAAGTTAGTTGTCACTGTTGGATGCAAGAAACTTGGAATGTATGTAAATAAAAATGCAAATTGCATACCGTAATGTATTGTGCCGGAAATAAAATATTTGTTTTTCATTTAAAAAGTTAATTTTATTTATTTTTGTTATTGAATTTTCTAAATCAAACAAAAGCCAATCATTCACCTTTTTAACTTAATTACTCTGAACCTTCAAGTTAAATTGTTAATGGTGGAAAAAAAATTGAGAATTTACCCGTTCTATTTCTTTTTAATTGATTTTTATTTTGTAAAAAGGGCCTAATATTTCCTCAAAAGATGACCACGGTCATGACCATTGTTTTTGTCTATGTATCTTAATTGTTCAGACTTTTGTTGTTCAGAATTGGCTGACCAGAATTGTTTAGATGTGGACCGGCTTTCTCTTTGACAACAGGGAGGCCTGCATCTCCCCGTGTGCCATGATGCTGGCCCTGATCTACATCGAGCGACTCAGACACAGAAACCCAGAATACCTGCAGAACATCTCCTCCTCCGACCTCTTCCTGATCTCCATGGTATGCGCCCCCCCCCAAAAAACAACAACAACCAAGGCCTTGCTATTCCTGGGCCTGCCTCGGCTGCTTGTCTCAAGCTCTTGCTATCGGCCCTTGTGGGTGTGGGGGCAGGACCTACTTTTATTGGTTGAGGGGTTGGACCCAAGATGAAAGGTTTTCTGTTCAAACCCCAATATCCGCAGTCTACCTAAAGGGTGTCCTTGAGCAGGACGACAAAGCCCTCCTGTTCCTGTTCGCTAATGACCTCTATAAACAACAACAACAAAAATAGATGTATACATTTAAAATATATATATATTTGGATAACATTTTGAAATGTAAAAAATATATTAGTTTTTTTTAAGATGAAATAGTCAGCGGAATGACTCCATTCATGACTTTCCCCACCATATGTCTCAGATGGTCGCCAGCAAATACCTGTACGACGAAGGGGAGGATGAGGAGGTGTTCAACGACGAGTGGGGGGCGGCCGGGAAACTGGACGTCCAGACGGTCAATGCCCTGGAGATGAACTTCCTCAACGCCATGGTGGGTGTGTGTGAGAGACTCCTAGCCTCAAGGTTGTGGGTGCGAAGCCCAATGTGGGCTGCCTCTGACCTACAGGCACCTACTACTCGCCCTACTTACTGAATGACCTGTCACTGAATACACAGATGTGTCATGTGTTTCTAGTCGACTTTGACCTCTGACCTCTCTGCCCCCCCCCCAAAAGGAATGGAGCCTCTTCACGGAGCCCGCAGACTTCCTTGACATCCTGAGTCAACTGGAAACCAGGTGGGTGGCCCATTCAAGTCCCCGAGGTGCCCTTGAGAAAGGCAAGGCATCAGACCCCTACACTGCCCCCCCCTGGCAGCTGTATATACAATAGCTACCCACTGCTTCTATTACTAAGATGGGTTAAATGCAGAGAAACAAATGTCATTGTGTGTGTGTGTGTGTGTGTGTGTGTGTGTGTGTGTGTGTGTGTGTGTGTGTGTGTGTGTGTGTGTGTGTGTGTGTGTGTGTGTGTGTGTGTGTGTGTGTGTGTGTGTGTGTGTGTGTGTGTGTGTGTGTGTGTGTGTGTGTGTGTGTGTGTGTGTGTGTGTGTGTGTGTGTGTGTGTGTGTGTGTGTGTGTGTGTGTGTGTGTGTGTGTGTGTGTGTGTGTGTGTGTGTGTGTGTGTGTGTGTGTGTGTGTGTGTGTGCGGCAGTATAACTCAGCAGGTAGAACGGTCGCCTCACAACCGGAAGGTTGCTGGTTCGATCCCCGGCTCCTCCTAGCAAAAACTGTCTGTCTCCCTAACTGCTCCGGATGTGCTGGCTGTCTCCTTGCATGGCTGACTCCGCCGTTGGTGGTTGGATGTGTGTGTGAATGGGTGAATGTGATGCAAGACTTTGACGCTGTGGATAAAAGCGCTATATAAAAGCATCCATTATACGTATGGATTACATGTATGGATCCAGATTTAGATTATGCTCTCCTCCATCGTAACGTCCAATGTGTAAGAAGAAGAGAAGTAGCCTAAAGCTTCAGGCTTCAGGCTTCAGACACGGTAGATCCTGTGGTTTCTACACGGGAGGTAGAAATCGGATCGATCGCGATCCGTCTACGTTCCGGCTGCTGTCTCTCTCTTTTTCCCCCTAGGAGAGCGTCCTCCTTCCTACAGCTTGATCTCTACACTCTCAGCCCTAGGAAGCAGGGCGTCGTGGGAGCAGGGGAAAAGGTTTTTTGGGACACAGCCCATCTGTGTGATCAATAACCTAACCGTCCCTCTTTTCCGTTCTGTGTCCAGCCTAGCCGAGCGGCAAGGCATGCGGCGCGGCTGGTTCACCTACACGGACCTCTGTGTGCTGCTGGAGCAGGCAGCCTGGAGGCACGCCCTAGGAGCAGTCTTCCGGCACGTCACCAAGGTAGGGACCCTGACCCCTGTTCTCTCTCTCGCTCCTCTCTCTCGCTCCTCTCGCTCCTCTCTCTCCTCTCCCCACTGGTGGCCACTCAAAGGGGTGTGGTGACATGCAGTCTTAAGTCCCTTAACTCTTACTTAATCCACAATGATTTGCCTGCACTTGGCTTTAGATTTAAGTATCTGCTTAATGTTTAGTAAGTGTATGAAGCGAGAGTCCCAGTCTGGGTGAACTGTTCTTTTATATTTGCGCCCATCTCTTCGTAAGAAAAGAGACCATTGTGGTCCTGAGCCCTGTGTGCGTCTCCTCCCAGGTGTCCTGCATGCTGGGCCTGGTGTACCTGACCGGCGTGGCCGGCCTGCTTGCCACCGACGCCGCCCTGCACCAGCTCAGCCTCCCCCGCGACGGACACCACCCACTCGGACCCCCGCTCGGCCTCCCCCGCGACGGACAACACCCCCGCGACGGACAACACCCCCGCGACGGACAACACTCCCGCGACGGACAACATCCCCGCGACGGACAACATCCCCGTGACGGACACCACCCGCTCGCCCCCCCGCCCAGTCCGCCCACGCAGCACCCCTCGCCCTCCCATGCTCACCCGGCCCGCCGTCCCCCGTGCTGCCACCTCCGCAACGGGAGCCTCGATGGCCGGCCGGACCCCCCCTCTCCGCCGCCGGCCCACGTCCAGACCTCTGTTTTGTGTCTCTGGGGCTCTCTGCTGGCCTCCCTGGGTCACGCAGTCCACCCACAGCCGGAGCCCGCCCGGCAGGACGCGCCCCCCGGCTGGGCCTCCGCCACCACCACCACCACCTCCCTGTTCTGCCCCGGTTGTCTCGCTTTCGGGAACGCCTCGTCCTCGACCGCCGCCGCCGCCTCCGACCAACACCGCCGCCACAGCCCTCCTCCGCACTTCCACGCCGACCGTCCGCACGCCGGCTCCGGCCCATGGCCGGGCTCTGTCCTCGTCGGCGGGCCATCCGCCGTGAACTCCGGGTCGTCCCTTCCTCCTCCTCTTCGCGTGGTGGCCTCCCACCCGCGGTCCATACTGCCGCTAGACAAAGCCCAAGCCATCCTCATGGTGGGTTAGACCCGTTATTAAAATGGCTTTGGGCTTTGGGTTTTTCCAGGCACTATAACTTCCTTAAACGCGCCCCCCCCCCCCACTTGGTGGAAGTTCGTTTTGTATACATATATAAATGCACTCGGTATGTGAGACATGGGTGACAACTTGCGATCAATTCAATACTTTTTATTCTACAATGGTGCACAAAAACAAAAGTTACAATCCCGGCTGATAATTTTAATTTTTTATTTTTATCAAACCTTTTTATGAAAAAGGAAAGATGTTGGCCATAGTTGAGGTGCCACAGGGGGGGGGGGGGGCACTGTTGATACTCCACACCCCTACACTCGATCTCACTGAACACACTTTACAAACCGGTTACTCAATCGATTTAGGAATTCATTTGGGTTTGGCTTATTACCGCGCTGGTGTTGCTGGTTTGGGGCGGAGGTAGGTTCCCTGGCCTGTGTTTTTGGAGGTTTGTTTTTTGGCGGGCTACCCTTTTTGGGGGTTTTAAGTTTTGTTGGCTTTTGAGTTTGCGCTGTTTGCCCCCGGGTGTCTTTTGTGACGAGTCTGATCTCGAGCTTCCATTTAAGCGAGCGGTTGAGGAAGTGACGTCGATTCACTTCCTCAACCGCTCGCTCAAATGGAAGCTCGAGATCGGACTCGAGACCGCTTCGCAATTCACGGTTGGCCGGTTTTACATCTCGATACACGCCGGACGGAACCTGTTGGAAGGATTTAACGTATTATATTCCTCATCGCATGGCCAATAGTCTCAATTGTTGGTCTTGCCTACGACGGCACTGAGCTAATGCAGATACAACGGATTGATTCTTGTACAGTTTGACGAGTGGGAAGGCTCCTGGAGTGTAAAGCGTTTCCATGTAGGCCACAAGTCAAAGGGAAATGTTAGTACACACGGCTAGACGATCTAAATTCAGCTTGCCTTCTCGTATATTCCGCTATACCTCGGGTGTTGCTTCTGTAACCCATTCAACACACGCAGCATGGAAAGGCTAACCTTTTTAGCTTGTTTTTTCAGCATTTTCAATAGCGTGGCTTTTGCGTATTTTATTCCTACGACTTGGTTTTGGGGTTTTCTGAAGTAAAAATACCACGTACATTTAACTGTTACCTTCCTCAAAGGGGTCATATTTAAACGTTGAAACCCTTTAGCGTTACGATTGGAAGATTGGCGCGTGACAGTGGAAGTGAAATAAGCTAAATTTGATAAAACCGCATGTTTACTTAGGCGGTAATATGTTCATGCTCTTAATATGTTCAGTTTCCTCTTCCATCGTCTTCAAAAGCACAACTTGACTGGACATCAATATGGTCTTCGGGGATATTTGGTTTGGTTTGTTGTTTTTTTTACACACAAACACGTTTCGGTGTGACCGAGGCTTTTCCTTTCTCTTTAAATCTTCCAATGTAAAAGTCTTCGAGTTACAGAAAGCAGCAGAATTTGAGACACGTTGAAGCAAGAGATCCTTTAATTTTGTAAGCAATGTAAAATATGTGTAAAAATAATAATAATAAGAAAAGAAGAATACATCTGTAGAGAAGGCCAAAAGTTCATAAAAAAAAAATAATACATTTGCTATTGTGTGTGTGTGTGGTGTCTTGATTCCTATTCTTTAAGAGAAGTTTGTATCAAGTTAGGCATTCCTCTAATCAGCTGGTCCTTCACTTAAAGCCACTTACTACTGAATGTCATTTATTCAATTGTATTTAATTATTAGTGTTTTTTTGCAGATTAGGGTGTGATCTTGTTCGTTCTATGTTTAGACAATTGTTAGCAAACTTATGGTGTTTTTTTTTGCTCTTGGAGGCTTGGAAGGATAGGAAGGAAATACATTTATGACTTCTGGTGACTAGTAGTTCTCTTGCCTATAACTATCTTGAGTTACCTTATTGCAAGTCGCTTTCAACAAAAGTGTCGGCTATATATATATAATGTAATGTAATCTTTGATCTCTTAATATTTGACAATTATTCATTTTGATCTCAAGGTTATGGGATGATTGAAGTGTGTGTGTGTGTGTGTGAGAAGCAGTTTCTTCTTAGAGGTGTGTGTTTGCACAACAAGTAGTCAATTTCGTGAGTGTGAGAGATCAAAGACGGGTGACTACCCCAGAAGAACAGGGTGATACGGATCCTCTTACCCATAGATTCTTACCCGGGTATATGTGGGTGTCGGTCCGACGCCCCGCCCCTTTTTGCGTACGCCCCGCCTCCATCGGCTTACGGCCAGCCCACAACCTCTCGGCCCAGGACGCATTCCCTCCGCGAAGAGGAGAGGCCAGATCCTAATATAGACCTGGCTTGCTTGCCTGACTGTGTGTGTGTGTGGAGACGGGACAAAGACAAACACGCATATTACAAGCCAGGTTGAAGGAGCGCTAAATGGACAAGAAGAAGCATGGAGCCCCATTCTCCGGTAGGCGGATAAATAATACATTTATTTATTTATTTAATTATTTAATTAATGTGACGTTTGCCCCGTTCGAGATATATTGCAATTAGAAAAACAATCAAATGCATACTAGTCGACACACGTATAACACGCACACCGTTAAAGGCTGTATAAATATAACAAACTATACAAAAACTGTAGGGCCATATGTCATGTAAAAATAACATAACATTTGTGTCCTAAAGGTCTTTGCTAAACTGAAGACTCACAAGCCACAACATATAGGTAGGCGTCACTCGTTGCAGTGTATATGGGTGTATATGCAGTGTGTGCACGTATGTTGATGGTTTTAACCATGTGCGTCATAGTCCCATACATTTGCTATACACGTGCGTGTGTTCATTTGTCATTTGACCCCTAGCGTGCATGTGCGTTATGTATGTGTGTGTGTGTGTGTGTATAGTAGTGAAGTGTGGCAGACGTGTGCGTTTGATCTTCGCATGACACGACACACACCCACCCACAATAACACACCCATCTCCCGTCGCGTCAGCTCCCGCTCCCGCAGAACATGACTTCACCGTCTACATGAACTTCATGAAAAGTCACACGTGCTATGACGTCATTCCAACCAGCTGCAAGCTGGTCGTGTTCGACACCAAGTTGCAGGTAAAGGATTTCGTCTGTTGTTCACTTTAACTCAGCCATAACGAGTATTATTTAGTCAGCACACTTTAAAAATAAATAAACATACCGTGTCCAAGCCTACAGCCCTTATTATTCATTATTATTATTATTATTATTATCATTATTATTATTATTACATATATTATTTGTATTAAAATATAAACAATGATATCCACACAGACAAACAAGTATCTCAATGAACATTTTAAAGTAACAAAAAAACAACACAGACATTTCATGTGTATCCATACAATGACTTACTTGAACGCATCCGCAGATCAAGACGGCGTTTTTCGCACTGGTGGCCAACGGCCTCAGAGCCGCTCCACTGTGGGACAGCAAACAGCAGCGATTTGTGGGTAAGAGACAGACTGAAGTCAAAACTGTGGCCCATGGGAGAAACGATCCAACCTATCCCGCTGCCATAACGGAAATACAGTGACATCCTCTTTCCCATTGCAGGTATGTGGACCATCACGGATTTCATCAACATCCTGCATCGTTATTACAAATCTCCCATGGTAAGCAACACGCTCACTCACTCACTCACTCACTCACACACAACTTCCTATCCCTAGTCACTCACTCACTCATAACTTCCTATCCCTAGTCACTCACTCACTCACTCATAACTTCCTATCCCTAGTCACTCACTCATAACTTCCTATCCCTAGTCAATCACTCACTCACTCATAACTTCCTATCCCTAGTCACTCACTGTCTCATTCATTACTTCCTATCCCTAGTCACTCACTCACTCACTGTCTCATTCATAACTTCCTATCCCTTGTCACTCAATCACTCACTCACTGTCTCACACATAACTTCCTATCCCTAGTCACTTAATCACTCACTCATAACTTCCTATCCCTAGTCACTTAATCACTCACTCATAACTTCCTATCCCTAGTCACTTAATCACTCACTCACACACACACATAACTTTCTATCCCTAGTCACTCACTCATAACTTCCAATCCCTAGTCAATCACTCACTAACTCACTCACTTTTAACTTCCTATCCCTAGTCACTCACTCACTAACTCACATAACTTCCTATCCCTAGTCACTCACTCACTCACTCATAACTTCCTATCCCTAGTCACTCACTCACTAACTCATAACTTCCTATCCCTAGTCACTCACTCACTAACTCATAACTTCATATCCCTAGTCACTCACTCACTAACTCATAACTTCCTATCCCTAGTCAATCACTCACTCACTCATAACTTCCTATCCCTAGTCAATCACTCACTCACTCATAACTTCCTATCCATAGTCAATCAATCACTCACTCACTCACACACAACATCCTACCCCTAGTCACTCACTCACTCATAACTTCCTATCCCTAGTCACTCACTCACTAACTCATAACTTCCTATCCCTAGTCACTCACTCACTAACTCAGAACTTCCTATCCCTAGTCACTCACTCACTAACTCATAACTTCCTATCCCTAGTCACTCACTCACAACTTCCTATCCCTAGTCACTCACTCACTCACTCACAACTTCCTATCCCTATTCACTCACTCACTCATAACTTCCTATCCCTAGTCAATCACTCACTCACTCATAACTTCCTATCCCTAGTCAATCACTCACTCACTCACTCACTCACTCATAACTTCCTATCTCTAGTCAATCACTCACTCATAACTTCCTATCCCTAGTCACTCACTCACTCATAACTTCCTATCCCTTATTCCTGCTAGTGCCGGCCCAGGTCAGTCAAGTAAACACCATTTCAATTTATAGTCCAACATATCCAATGTCCAATGCTCTGTGTAATATACAGTAAATACACACACACACACACACACACACACACACACACACACACACACACACACACACACACACACACACACACACACACACACACACACACACACACACACACACACACACACACACACACACACACACACGGCCCTAAACACTAAACAAGTTGACATATTTATATTTATACATATATAATTAGATGCACATTTGGCGAGGCACGAAAAACAATTAGAGCAACAACAGCTGCATACTGCCCACGACGAGGTCCAGTGTCAGAAAAGCCCTCTCAGACGTCGTAGTAGAAGGGTTAGAACCCTAACCCTAACTACTAGTAGTAGTAGTGTTGGTATAAATGTATTATTGTATTTAGTGTATTTTGTAGTATTATTGTTGTTAATATCATTATTTGTAGGGCTCTTCTTCAGGGTAAACATGGCTTATTATTATTATTATTATATTATATTAATAGTAGTTGTTGTAGAATGTAATATAATGTATAGTAGTAACACTACTTAAAGGTGCTGTAGGTTATTTTCAAGCGCTACTATTGGAGATCCAAGATACGGCCATTTTATTAGAAATGCATATTGTTAGAAATGCACAATGAAAAGATGTCTTTCAAGGTGATGCCTCCTGCCTCAATTTGAGACCATTTTGATTGTAGACCGATTCGGATACTGACCAATCAGGCACCAATCAGGCACCAATCAGGCACTCTTCCCTGATTGGTTCAGGGAATACATCCTGCCTGTCAGTCACAGGTGTGTGTGAAAGGTGTGCCACTTCTGGGTGGCAGAGAATCGATGTCGGGAGGGCGGGAGAAAGGGAGGGGAGGATTTTTTGGGGTTGTTTCTTTTTAAAACCTTTGCTGTCTTCGGCCCTTTTCTGCTCTCCCTCTGTTCCAAACTCTCAAATCTTCACATTTAATTTGTGCGTTGTCCCGTTGCAGGTTCAAATCTACGAGCTGGAGAGCCACAAGATTGAGACATGGAGAGGTGATTCCCTTCAAAGTAAATAGCAGACATGAGGCCAACAAAAAGGGTTGTGTCTCCTCCTGAAGAGTGACGTGTGTGTGTGTGTGTGTTTACTAAAGATAACATGTTTACCAAGATAACACGTATGGACTAAGATGGCATGGATAAGATATGACTTCCTATGACTTCAAGTCTCTCTCTCTCTCTCTCCCCCAGATATCTACCTACAGTACACCAATCCCTTCTTGATCAGTGTTTCTCCTAAAGCCAGGTGAGTCCAGACAGACAGGAGGCAGTCAGACAGACAGACTACTATACTGTAGATAGACCCGAGGGACGGGTGGACGGAGACAGACGGGTCTGACAGCAGCCAGACTGACGGACCTGAATGATTTTCATTTTTCTACTCTCTTCTTATTCCCCCTTACTCTACTGTTACCCTACCTACTGTTGACTCCATTCTACTCTGCTGTGTACTCTACTGTGTTCTACTCAACGCTACCGTCTTGTTCTATTCTATTCTACTCTACTCTCCTCCGCAGTCTATTCGAGGCCATCTATTCCCTGTTGCGGTTCAAGATCCACAGACTGCCCGTCATTGACCCGGAGTCAGGAAACGTGCTGCACATCCTCACCCACAAGAGGATCCTCAAGTTCCTGCATATATTCGTGAGCAGGGTTCAAATATTAAGTTGGTTCATTCACAAAGTGGATGGACGACAGGAGCTCAAAAACGCAATATAACCATGTGGTAATAACATACCACAGGGGGATGTGTCCACTACACACCTAACCGAATATCTCATTCCTAACCTTGTTAGGAATGAAATGCACTTTTGACTTCTGGGGACGAGTGGTTCTCTTACCTTCCTTTTGTTGAAACACACTATTGTAAGTCGCTTTGGATAAAAGCCTCTGATAAATGACTGTAATGTAATGTATTGTAATCTTGTCAGGGAAATGGACCAAAAGAATATTAATGTAAATCTCCCTCAGAGTTCGCTGTTTGTTGGTGTTGTTTGTGTTCCTTGCTGTGTGTGTACACTTTTTTTAAACGTAGTTTTAAACGTAGTAGTGCACTATGTCTATATAATTAAATGTGACTTGATTAATCATAATCATAACCTTCCACCTCCCGTGACATCACAACCTTTCGGTGCGGCCGCCCAGAGTCGCACGGTCCCGAAGCCGCGGTTCGCCCACAAGTCGATCCAGGAGCTGGGGATCGGAACATTCCGGAACATCGCCACCATCGGGCACAGGGCCACCGTGTACGACGCCCTCGCCGTCTTCGTGGAGCGCCGGGTGTCTGCCTTACCCGTGGTGGACGAGCAGGGTAACTTCATATGTCGAAGGGGGGTATAGCATAGTAGCGGCTATAGGCTAGGCTAGGCTAGGGGTTTGATTCCTGGGACGAAAGGGGTCCTGGGTTTGATTCCCCCAATGTTCGTAGCTTATAACCTGCAGCGCATGGCTGAGGAAGACCCCACGTTACCTCTGTTCGTTAGTGACGTGAATCTGAATTCACTGGATAGTACAGATTGGATTAAGCCGTCTGCTTTAGTCTGCTAAATGACTAGCTAGCATACCTTAATAAAGTTGTCTGTGGTTCTCTTTTAGGTAAAGTTGTGGCTCTCTATTCCAGATTTGACGTGATCGTAAGTACCAGTCATATCCTGTTATCCTGTATCCTGTTTATACATATATATTATCGCATATAAACACAAATGTCATTAGAAATATAACAAATATTAGGTAAAGTATACATGAAACATAGCGTATAAATAGATGTTGAATCATTGTTAGTGGAGCTCCGTGAATTAAAAAAAATTATTGTTTTGATGTGGGAACAAATCCATCGATTTAAAATGAACTTAGAACGTATTTTTCTCACTTTGGATAAACATGTCCGCTAAAACGACTTAATCTGCGTGCGAGTGACATGAGATGCGGTCAACATACGTTACGTTACGTTTTTCTTTCTTCGGACGCGGTGCGTTCAGAACCTGGCGGCGCAGCAGACCTATAACCGCCTGGACATGAGCATGCTGGAGGCCGTGAGGTCGCGCGGCTGCTTCGTGGAGGGCGTCATCAAGTGCTACGCCCACGAGACGCTGGACGTCATCGTGGACCGCATCGTCCAGGCGGAGGTGGGCGTGGCTTTTGGTCGGTCTCCAGGGCGAAGTGTGAACTACTAGAGCAGGGTGCTTTTTTTCCTAAGCCTCCACTGGGGGGCGCCAGACGGGTTCAAAGGGTGACGCAGAGAAAACCTATTTCCCAAGAAAGAGAAACTAAACTAATGGGGTTGTTTTTTTTAATCGTTTTTAATGATTTATTCATACTCATTACATTGTACTTACCGTATATTACCTTACCTTATATATTATATATACTTATATATTGACATTATATATTACCATGCACTTTACTGCAACATTTGCACTCTGGTTAGATGCCAAATTATTTTCGCTGTACTGTACTTGTGCTGTGCAATGACAATACATTTTAATCTAACCTAAAATCGTCTTTATTGCTCACACACTAAACAGCAAACCACACACACAGTGAAATGAGTTCCTCTGCATCCTAGTATTATCTCTCTCGCTCTCGCTCTCTCTCTCTCTCTCTCAGGTCCACCGACTGGTCCTGGTGGACGGGGAGGACGTGGTGAGGGGGATCATCTCCCTCTCCGACCTGCTGCAGGGGATGGTTCTGGCGCCGGCGGGAATCGATGGCCTCTTGTCGTAAAACAAAACCCCCCAAAATGCCCATCGCCCACCCCTGACCTTCCCTTAACTCCCCCCCCACACCCTCGCTACCACCCTGGGTCACCTAGCAGGCAGGTAGGTCCCCCCCCAAATCTCACACACACACTTAATCAGATTTTAGACTTATTTGTCACATGTATAAGGTACACTGCACAATGTACAGTGGAGTGTTATTGCCAGCTACAATTGCAAATGTGCTCGGGAATATAGGTTACAAATATTACATATTACATTATATATATATATATATATATATAATATTACAAGAATTACAAAAAAAAGAATTAAAGAAAAGAATAATAATTAAACATTTTAACCAAAGAAATAAATATGTTACGATGGATATGGTGACAACAGGAAATCTCCGCCAAAACCCAAGGACCACATTTGTAGTATTAGTCACGGTACAAAATGCACAAAACACACTCGTAAAAGCACTGGTCTTTGTCTGTCTTCCAGGAACGGGAGGAAAGCTGCCAGGAAGGAGAGATCCCGGGGGGGGGGGTGGGGTGGGGGAGGATGTTGAGGACAGTGAAGCCCCTAACCTTGTCTTTACGGTGGTGACGTTTGTTGTTGTTGTTGAAGTTCCATCTTATCACGCAGATTAGCTCCTTTACGCTATGGGCGGTGACGGAGGGCATGGAGGGACACGCGATTCAAGATTCAAGATTACAAGAACTTTATTTGTCACAAACACATTCAGGATATGCATTGAAATGAAAAGTGGCAGTGCCATACAGAAATACAATAGAAAATAGAAAAAACTGCAATCAACTAATCTATAAACTAAGTATATACATAACTATATAAAAGACACATGGCGGTTCAGGTTAGCTTGCTCGCTCGTCTTCCACGTGTGTAGCACGTGTGGTTGTCTGTAGCTTTTTTTTCTTGTTTGATCAAATTGATCTCGATTTTACTTTCTTGTACATTTCTGTCATCAAATAATAAATAATGCATTTGTATCAAACGTGTGTGCAATTGATGTTGCCTTTTTTAATTGCCAGAATTTGCACTTTAGAGTTAAGGTCAATGCCAGTGTACACATTACATACATATTTAAATCTAAAGATCTTTAACTTGTTTGTACATTTCTGTAATCGAATTATAAATAATACATTTGTATTAAAGGTGTGTGCAATTGATTTAGTCTTTATTTTCCCCACGTATAATCATTTGTTTTACGTATCCTGTATGTATAGGTTATGTAATCACAGCAAGGTGTAGCCATAGAAATCCCACATCTGCATTTTTTTGTTTTACATAATTATTTTTTTATTACATAACTAATCATGCAGTGTTCTCATCTAACCACACGGGGGTGCTGTCCCCACCACCCGCACCCAACCACACAGCGGTGCTGTCCCACCACTCAACCACACGGGGGTGCTGTCCCACACCCAACCACACGATGGTGCTGCCGCACCACTCACGCCCGTCCTCACACATACGCACACACACACCAAAACCGTAAACAAGGAAACACGTGACATTTTTTTTTCCTAATCCACGGGGCCTAGTGTCAGACACAACCCATCCGCCCGTCTTTCTCGCTCTACCACCCCGTGATCTCCACAACAACACAACGAACGAACCAAGTAACGAACCTAGTGCGTGAAACCATGGCGAGTGGTGGAGAGGAGGCCGGACGCGGCCCGTCGCACACCACCACCTGCACCACCACCACCACCACCACCAACATCACCAACATCACCACCACCTGCACCACCACCAACACCTCTTCCTCCTCCTCCTCCTCTTCGGTCGGCCTTGAGTCGCTGTTCCCCGCCAGTGACCAAGGGGAGGACGGCGGCCCGGAGCTGGCCGGCCTGCGGGACGCCCTGCAGGGCTGGCTGTCGCCCTACGCGCCGCTGATCGCGTGTCTGCAGCGGCTGCTGGTCTGGGAGAGGCCGCTGCACAGCGTCTTCGTGGCGCTCACTCTCAACACCTTATTCTGGTAACAAACTAAAGAAAGAAATCACCCGTGTTTTAAAGTGTGTTTTGCGAGACTTCGAGAGGACATGTTAAGGGAGGA
Organism: Muraenolepis orangiensis; assembly: GCA_027704905.1. Classification (NCBI taxonomy): domain Eukaryota; kingdom Metazoa; phylum Chordata; class Actinopteri; order Gadiformes; family Muraenolepididae; genus Muraenolepis; species Muraenolepis orangiensis. The sequence continues at coordinate 11,785,446 of CM051009.1, forward strand.
GGAGGAGGGGGGGGGGGATAAGTGACATAATCCCCAGCGCCCGTGTTACGTTTAGGAAAGTCACCAGGCCTCATCTCTGTGTGTGTGTGTGTGTGTGTTGGGGGGGGGGGGGGTGTGTGTGTCTCGGCTTTAGTTTGGGCGTTTGTGTTGTATACGAGACTATACGAGGGTCTTTGTTTTCCGTGGAGGGGTTTATGAACCACGTTAGCATACATACGCACACACACGCACGCGCACATGCCGTGGTGTCAGTTGTGTTGTCCTGCTGGCACCGTCACGCTGGCACCGTCACGCCACCTGTCCGCGAGCGTCTGTTATCCTCTTGTTCACGACTACAGGTAACCGGAGCTGGGAGGGGGAGGGGGGGATGTGGCTGTGGTGCTCCACACATTTTAATGTCACGTTTGAACCGTAACAACGAACGGAACATAACTTTGATTGAACTGTGTGTGTGTGTGTGTGTGTGTCTGTGTGTGTGTGTGTGTGTGCGCATGTCAACATAGGCTCCTGTCCTCCACCTCCCTGCGGCCCCTGTTCCTCCTCAGTGTGTGCCTGCTGGGACTCCTACTGCTGGATAGATGGAAGCACAAGCTGCCTCTGGTCCAAGGTGAGCGTCGTCGCTGCTGCTGGTACCTGCTGCACCATATGGTGATGAGTGATCCTCCCCCCTCCCCCCTTTTTTAGAGGAACAACCCGTCAACCTCTTTCAGTGTAGAGTTACCGCTCGCTGTCGCCCCTCCCACCCACCCCAACGACCACCACCCCAACGACCCCCCCCCCCCCCCACCCCCAAACCGCTCACGACACTAGATTGGACTGGACTGGACTGGGCTGGACTCGGTGGCCCTGAGGATGTATTGATTTCAAAGTTTGTTCACAACTCTGAACGGGTGTGTAGCAGGTGGGCGGTTGGGTGGCGCAAAGTAAAGGTAGACAAAAGTCTAACTAACTAACATTATTGAGGACATTTTGTCAGTGTTCTTCACACAGGTTTATCATTTAATATTTTATGTATCCACTGTAAACTTAAAAGCAACATTTGCAGTCTGGGTTAGATGCCAATTAATTTTTTCCGCTGTACTGTACTTGTGCTCTGCAATGACAACAAACTTGGAATCTAATAGCCTACACACTAGTGTGTGTGTGTGTGTGTGTGTGTGTGTGTGTGTGTGTGTGTGTGTGTGTGTGTGTGTGTGTGTGTGTGTGTGTGTGTGTGTGTGTGTGTGTGTGTGTGTGTGTGTGTGTGTGTGTGTGTGTGTGTGTGTGTGTGTGTGTGTGTGTGATATATATGAATGGGTGTAATATATGTGGAAACAAAATTCAGTTCACTCATCTATTGGATAACAATGCAATCACAAATGTGTATATGAATATACAAAAACAAAACAAAACAGTATTTGTACAGTATTTAAAAAAAAACAAATTCTAATCTTTGGTTGTTTTCTTTGTTTCCCTTCTCTCTGTACACTCCAGCCCCCCCCCTGAAGTCATCCACAGGTGTGTATAGGGTCCACATACATGTTTACATGTGTTTAAAAACAATCTGCACACACCCCCCCATCAAGTCATCACATCATCATAATTGTAATATGGATTTCCTGCTGAGGCGCATGAGGCTAGATTTGACGTGTGGTTGCTTGGGTACAGAATCGCTATATTATTCACTGTCATCACTTGTCATAATGACGTGGACATTATTGACATAACCCTGGTTATGTTGACCTGGGCTATTCTTCTAGAGGGTTCTGATGTGGGTTTGCTTAATCTGGGATCCAGCAGTCCTACTGTGTTATAACAGAACTTCTGATCAGTCCTACTGTGTTATAACAGAACTTCTGATCAGTCCTACTGTGTTATAACAGAACTTCTGATCAGTCCTACTGTGTTATAACAGAACTTCTGATCAGTCCTACTGTGTTATAACAGAACTTCTGATCAGTCCTACTGTGTTATAACAGAACTTCTGATCAGTCCTACTGAGTTATAACAGAACTTCTGATCAGTCCTACTGAGTTATAACAGAACTTCTGATCAGTCCTACTGTGTTATAACAGAACTTCTGATCAGTCCTACTGTGTTACAACAGAACTTCTGATCAGTCCTACTGTGTTATAACAGAACTTCTGATCAGTCCTACTGTGTTACAACAGAACTTCTGATCAGTCCTACTGTGTTATAACATAACTTCTGATCAGTCCTACTGTGTTATAACAGAACTTCTGATCAGTCCTACTGGGTTTTAGCAGAACTCAGATTTGTGAGACATTTGTGAGACTACAGTTTGGCACAATGGAAACTTATGCAGAATAATTGTTTCTAGAATGTGTAGCTAACGGCCGCTATCTTGTTAAATGAGGCACAGTGTGTGTGTGTGCCTCTTTATTCATGCATTTTTTTTAAATGCATACAATGTTTTGGTCCTCCACAAACCAGTCTAACCGTCGCCGGAAGAGAGAGAGAGAGAGAGAGTGTGTGTGTGCGTACCCCTGTGTGTGTACGTGTGTGTGTGTGTGTGTGCGCGCATATGTGCACCCCGGTGTGTGTGTGTGAAAACATCTGTTTGTGTGTGTGTGTGTGTGTGTGTGTGTGTGTGTGTGTGTGTGTGTGTGTGTGTGTCCAGAGATAGCATGAGCGTGGAGCCTCGACTGCTCAGCGTCTCGGAGCTCAGCCGCCACCTGGCTGAGAGCTACCTGACCAGCTGCCTCTACCTGCAGGAGACCCTGCAGTACAAGCAGCAGCACCACGGAAAGGTACCGCCGGTAGCCCCCCTCAGGCTAGCGCTGGAGCAATGTAAAGGGTTAGCACGGCTGGCTGTTAAAAGTAGCTGCGTTAGCCCTCTAGGCTGTAGTGTAGTGGAGGGTACACTTTTTTTTATTTAATTTTTTAAGTTGCAGAGTTGGCTATTAAAGTAGTGAAGTTAGTCCTCGGGAGGGTGAAAAAGGGAATTGTGCTACATCCTAGCTAGTATGACGGGTTGTACAAGCGTTTGAAGTTTAAGGTTAGCTAGTCTCCCAGCTTGTGATGTTGGCTGAAACCCAATAGTTAATCATTAAGTGTACTTCCTGGAAAAGTGCCTCCGAGAACTGTGACTCACAAACAAACGTACAGCTGCACGGTGCCAAGTATGATGCCCCGGGCTAGCGTAGCCACGACATTATCCGCTAGCCGCTAGCCCGGATTAAACTCGAATGAATGAATGAATGAATGAATGTTTTTCCTGTTTGTTTTCCTCTCTCTCTCTCCCTCCCTCTCTGCCCTATCTGCCCTCTCTCTCTCTCTCTCTCTCTGCCAGTTCTGCGTGGTGGTGAGCAGCAGCTGCGTGGCGCTGGCTCTCCTGGGACACTACGTGCCAGGCATCATGATCTCCTATATCATAGGTGTGCCACTTGCCAGGGCCCCGGGCCCCACTGGCTGTGCTAACGTTACCGGGATGACAAGTTGTTTTGTAATGGCGGTGGTTGTGGAAGTTGTTGGAGTCTGGTGTCTTCTTGCGAGGCTTCGGAACGCAAACGTGATCCAATCTGCTTAAAATGGGAATCTACTGTATGATACACGTGTGTATGTGTGTGTGTGTGTACGTGTGTGTGTGTTTGAGAGGAAAGAAAACATCAAAAACGTCAAATTCTGGGTCCTCAAAATACAAAAAATAAATGGCATTTGATCGGGAAAAACGGTGTGTCAGGGATGGATCCACCACCAATGCATTAGCATTTTGACAACTGAATGTCCATTACCCTGTGTGTGTGTGTGTGTGTGTGCAGTGCTTAGCGTTCTGGTCTGGCCCCTGGTGGTGTACCACGAGCTGATCCAGAGGATGTACACGGGCCTGGAGCCCATCCTGATGAAGCTGGACTACAGCATGAAGGGAGACACGGGGCGCCGCAAGCACGACAAGAAGAGTGAGTCGCCCCACAGCCCCCTCCCTCCCTCCATTCCTCCCTCCCTCCCTCGGGCCAATCATGTTCCTTATTGTAAGGAATATGTTTTTTATTATTATTATTATTATTATTATTATTGGTATCATCATGATGCATGTCCACCTGCTGCACTTTAAGCCACCTGGGAGATGATCAGAACAGGTGGACATGCATCATTATTAATAATTGATTCTTATAACACGGTAGTTAAACAGCGGACATTTTGGAGCTCAACGCAGTGCCTGCGTGTTGAACGATAATGTCTTCAGGGCCCAATATGTTGGAACGCATCCCAGTTCTCTTGTGGTTCATTTTTGAAAGATTTCAAAACTAAATGTGAACGTGTGTGTGCATGTGTGTGTGTGTGGTGTGTGTGTGTGTGTGTGTGTGTGTGCCCGACAGAGGTGAGGAAGGAGGTGGAGGAAGGCGGGGAGCCCCGGGCGGAGACGGAGAGCGAGAGCGAGGAGGAGCTGTCCTGTTTCGCCCCCACGGTAAGAAGCAGTAAACGCAGCAGCTCACGGCTGCTTCCCTGTTCGCTGGCTAGCGTACGGCTAGCCACAACAGAGCTCGCGTACGGTTAGCCACACAGTAGATAGATTAGATTCAAATTTATTGTCATTTCACAGCACAAGTACAGTACAGCGACAATTATTTGGCATCTAACCAGAGTGCAAATGTTGCAGTAAAGTGCATGGTAATATACAGTATAATGTACAGAGGTTAAATAAGATGTAAAAACAGTCTACTAAAAATAATACAATTTAAAAACGGGTATAGAATAACTTATAGAGTAGGTATATATATACACACCCACACACACACACACACACACACAAACAGGTCAGTATACAAGTATGACCAGGTAGTGAGCAGGGGTATGCAGTTATATCAACAAGATAAATATATATACATATATATAAAGCAAGTAGTGAGCAGGAATGTGTAGTTATATCAGCAGTTGAAGATTAATTTATACACGGTAAGTACAGTAAAATGATAAAGGTATGTAACAATACATATGTAAACTATAGCTATAGTTAGGGAGTAATGATTATTACAGTGCAAGGCTGTTGAAGACATTGATGGTGAAAGGGTATCAGCAGCAGAGTTCAGAGTTTGTATGTTGGGCATCAGAGAGAGGGGGGGGGGGGGGGGGGGGGGGGGGTGGTATATAGTTCAGAGAGGGGGGGGGGGTGTGGTATATAGTTCAGAGAGAGAGGGGGGGGGTGTGGTATATAGTTCAGAGAGAGAGGGGGGGGGTGTGGTATATAGTTCAGAGAGGGGGGGGTGTGGTATATAGTTCAGAGAGGGGGGGGGCTGGTATATAGTTCAGAGAGGGGGGGGGCTGGTATAGAGTTCAGAGAGGGGGGCGGGGGTGTGGTATATAGTTCAGAGAGAGAGGGGGGGGGTGTGGTATACAGTTCAGAGAGGGGGGGGGGTGTGGTATACAGTTCAGAGAGGGGGGGGGGTGGTATACAGTTCAGAGAGGGGGGGGGGGTGGTATACAGTTCAGAGAGGGGGGGGGGTGGTATACAGTTCAGAGAGGGGGGGGGGTGGTATACAGTTCAGAGAGGGGGGGGGGGTGGTATACAGTTCAGAGAGAGGGGGGGGGTGGTATACAGTTCAGAGAGAGGGGGGCTGGGCTGGTATAGAGTTCAGAGGGGGGGGGGGAGGTGTGGTATACAGTTCAGAGGGGGGGGGGGCTGTCTTCGTGGTGCAGAGTTCAGGGAGATGACAGCTGAGGGGAAGAAGCTGTTCCTAAGCCTGCTTGAGTTGGAACAAAGGTTTCTATAGCGCCTCCGGAGGGGAGGAGGGCTAACAGTCCATGGTCAGGGTGAGAGGGGTCATCCACTACTTTTTGTGCCTTCCTCAGACACCGTTTGTGGTGGGTAGTGTTTATTGCAGGGAGGGGTAGTCCAACAATGCGTTGGGCGGTTTTCACCACCCTCTGCAGTGCTTTTCCGGTCGGTAACAGTGCAGTTGCCGTACCGCACTGTGACGCAGTTGGTGAGGATGCTTTTTTTTTTGCTGTTCAGGTGGACGTGAAGACCACGGCGCTGGCCATGGCCATCACCGACTCGGAGCTGTCGGACGAGGAGGCGTCCATCTTGGAGAGCGGGGGCTTCTCTGTTTCCCGGGCGACCACGCCCCAACTCACCGATGTCTCCGAAGGTAACCGACCGATTCCCACTTGGGCTCTCGTGTCGGCTCTCGTTGAGAGTATTCTGGAAACGTTTTCAGCGGGGACGCCAAACGTACGCAAAAATATTTAAGCTTTTGCCTGTTTTGGAATACATTTTTAGAATTGATTGTTTTATTTTTTTTGGAAGATTGTAATTCTGTTTCTAATCAAATACTCTAATCGAATACATTCCGATAAGTGTTTTTCGATCATGTCCCCTAATAGAAATATAAATGAAAAAAAAAACTTTTAGAACTATTGGGAAAACTATTAATCCAATAAACAGTGAATAAACGTGACGGTAGCATGAAGGCGAAGTAAGGTACCTGCCCCCCTCCCTCCAGACCTGGACCAGCAGAGCCTGCACAGCGACCCTGACGAGTCCTACCTGCGAGACCTGCCCGAGTTCCCCTCGCTGGAGGAGTTCCCGTCCGTCGACCACGGCCTGCTCCACTTAGCTTCGGCGGCGGCCTGCTCGGCGGGGCCCTCGGAGGGGGAAGCCCTGAGTCCCGCTGGCCTCCTCCTCCTCCAGCACCTGGCCTCGCCGCTGCACTTTGTCAACACGCACTACAACGGGCACGGGCAGCCGGCCGGGCCGCCGGGCCCAGGGGAAGGCGTGCCCCCGGTGCAGCCGGCCAGCAAGGAGGTGGAGGAAGTGTCGAAGCCCAGACAGGAGGAGGAGGAGGAGGAAGTAGACGACGTAGAAGACGTAGAAGCAGAAGCAGCAGCAGAAGAAGAAGAGAAGGAAGAGGAAACGGCCAGGAAGGTGGAAGCGGAGGTGGTGGCAGCCCAGGGCAGCCAGCAGTCCCTGGAGGCGCTGAGCGAGGAGATCGTGAGCACGGCCATCTCCACCGTGGTGCAGAACACTCTGACGGCGCTGCTGCTCTCCGGCGAGGCCAGCGAGGGGCCCGCCCTCGCCCACTTCCTGCCCACCGAGGCGCTGCCCGGCGCCATGGATCCCACCGACGATGACGACGACGACGACAACATCCCTGTCGCCGCCGGCAACGACAACATCCCTGTCGCCGCCGGCAACGACAACATCCCTGTCGCCGCCGCCGGCAACGACAACATCCCTGTCGCCGCCGGCAACGACAACATCCCTGTCGCCGCCGGCAACGACAACATCCCTGTCGCCGCGGCTCCCGCTACCACGGCGACCACGGCGACCACGACGACCACAACAACAACCAGGCGAGAGCAGGACGAGGACGAGGACGAGGAAGGGCCCGTCCCCTCCCCCTCCTCCTCCGACAAGGAGGTTCCCGACGATGCTTTGCTGGTGGAGGACAACGACGAAGAAGACGAGGAGGAGGACTTTGAGCTCCTGGACCAAAGTGAACTGGAGCAGATGGACGAGGGGCGGGATACGGGCTCTGACGGACAGTTGGTGGGCGGGGACTCTGGGGGCCTGAAGGACACACCCCCGTCTCCCCAGCGCCAACCAGAGTCCTAGCTTCATCCCCCCCCGCCCCGCCCTTAGCCCAAACACCAACACCCCCCAACCGTTTTTTGATTTGATTGGAAGGAACAGGTTAGAACTAGATTGTGTCACTGTATCGACTGGATTTAAAACCTGATTGATATAAAAAATACTTTTTGGGATGGAACCAAGTATTTTCTATGAATCTGGTTTTATTCCAATGGGCATCATTTACACCTGTAAATGCTTTATATGAAAAAATCGATCTAATAATAATCGGCATCACAGCTAAAGGCGCAGTGTTGGTAGTTTGCGAGAGGTGTGCTTGTTCTAGTCTAGTAGCTAGTTCCGCCCCGAGGTAACCTGAAGGTCCATCTTCAGATGCATGATAAACAAAACACGTACAGCCAGGCGAGTTGCCAGGCGAGTCACCGGCATGAGAGACAGTTGCGTGTCGACAACTGTGACCGAAGGAGGGAACGAACGCCTGTCGAATTGGTGGGGGGGGGGGGGGGGGGGGGGGGCAATCACCGTTAAATCCAATCCTTTTATTTGTGTGCTAACCCGCCACCACCAGTAGTGTTCAGAGTTTCCGTTTGTTCGGGAAGAAAGAGACGGTGGCCACGCCCTCTGCATGCACCACGACCGCCACCACGGCCACCATCCATGGCGTATTACGAGCTGGGTACCTGCAGGCCCCATGATTTCAATATACCCCCCCCCCTGTGCACGCGGAGAGTTCGTACCACTCGGTTCTTCACTTGACGTGGAATTGGTCGTCAGAACGGAATGCGAATTCAAGCCGCTGGGTCATTCGCTATCCGATTAGTTCAAAAATATTGGCGGGACATGGGTACGAGAGCAGCGTGGTCGCTGGTCACCATTTTACGGCCTTCCCAAAGAACAAAGGCCATCCTTTATTTGTGTAAAAAGCCATGCTTCCAAGATGTTTATTTTAAAGAGAGAGCTGGCTTTTATTGTGAAAAAGACGCGAAGAGTTCAATAACAATTATTAAAATAGCTATTAATATATTATTTAATTTGACAGGTCTTTCTGATGGGGAAGGTCACTTTTAAGCGATATAGAGTTTAGCGATATTACGATTGTACGATGCGTTTCGGGACGTTTCCGTGGCGCTCTGGACGGTATGTGTGGTGGGCAACGTATTCCCAAACGTGACCCTTTAAACGGTAAACTATATTCTCATTACCGATACCATACCAATGCTTACCTAAAAGCCATCGGGCCATAATAAAAACAGGAACTGGAAACCTATTTCTGAACATTTCTGAACGCCTACGCGGCCATACGCGGACGTGACTTTGGCTGTGGAAATATATACGCATCGCTAGTTAATTTAGCCCTTGGCGACGGAGGCCTTGATTTCTGTTAACAAAACAAATAACAAACGTTTAACGTCATCACCGTTACGAGGACGGACTTTATTCACAATGTGCAACGCGTTTGTTGTTTTGTTCACTTCGACTGACTGACTTAACCATTACCAGCTATTTTTTTCTACATGCATAGCCATCGCCCGGGATGTGTATATTGAGAGAGAGAGAGAGAGACGTAAAGGTTTGTGCCACTACCAAATCCGTGCACGGCATGCGTCGCGCATGTGTTTACCTTTTTAAATGCTAAATAAGAAGACGACGAGTAAAGATTTGTTCATTTTGATTTAGGTTTGTTTTAGGTTATTTTTGTTTTTCGTCTAGGTTGTCATTTTTGAGATGGGTTCCTGCGTTGGATGACTTAAAAAACGTCACGTGTTTAACGGTTGCCGGGCGTGCGCTGACGAAATTCGCTACTAACGAGTTAGTAAGTTCGGGTTTAAAGAAAAGCTTGGTCATACAAAGAAGCCATCTTTTGCTCGCATCTGAGGGTTGTACAAAAAAAAAAAAATGGGAGTTTAGCGGTTGTGAATATCTATCGGTGTGCCGACCTCTTGTCTATAGTGCACTATATTTGTACTAAAACTTCTTTCCTTTTCGTGGTTAATGTCTCCCCTTTTGTGTATAGCGTAGCAAAGCTGAGGGATCTCCCACATCCTGCATGTAAAAACAGCACACAACTCAAGCTAACCAACGAGGTCCACATGAAAATGACGTGTGACGCAATAAGTAATTTTTTTGGAATTTCGCTTTTGGTCTAGCACAACCCCGGGTCAAACTTTGACTCCTGTTGAATATTTAACAAAGTGGGGAAATACAATGTGCTATTGCATCCGGATTTAGAATATTAGCGATGCACTCGTTACAAAAGAAAAAAACAGCAGCAGGGGGGCAGTAGAAAAAAAAAAGTCTGAAAGTCACGATAGGATGAAATCATGACGCTATAATAATAACAACGGACAAGAGTTTAGAAGACAGACTTATGTAAAGCAGTGGTGTTTGTTTGATGCTTTAACCTATCGCTTCTTCAACTATTAAAAAAAAGGCACTTAACTGAAATGTACAATTGGGGGGGGGAAAAAACAATAAAGGAATCTATTTTCTAAATTTCATAATTTTTTTTCTCCCAAACAGTGCACACCTTTTGATCCTTGATCCATAGATTTCGCACCAGAAACACACCAGCGTTTCCATTTATGTAAATGTGGAAAAAAAAAAGATAAAACTCAAAGAGTATACATAGTTTTTATGTTATTTGACCATAGAAGAGAAAGAACACTTTACAAACTTATTATTTGTTCCATCTCCATCACCTGCATGGGCTATAGGAGAACAACTAATGAACCAACTAAATCAACACATACGACATTACGATTACAGCTCGAACAGTAGCAGCAACGCCGGAATGTCCGTTAAAAAGATGGCGTGTCAAACGTATGAGCGTCCGTCTTCTTGCTCCTGAGCAGACGGAATAAAAAAAACAACGTGTTCATACACGCCGGAATGAACCGGATCGGTGTGTTCTGGTGGAATACACACACACACACAGCGCCTGAAGCGCTTTTACCGATTTAACTCCAAAACCTTTTATTTATTTATTTATTTTACCCGTCTGAGTTGGTCCAGGGCGGCTTCAACGCCTCTCTCAGCCCGTCCTCCTCCTCCTCCTCCTCCTCCTCCTCCTCCTCCAGGACCGGGGACCATCCGTCCTCCGAGAAGGTCACCGGGACGGAGCAGACCACTCCGTCCGGGACGAGGGGGTGTCCTGCACAGCACACAGGGGGGGGGGGAATCCAGTACTGAAACAAGCAGCCTTTCATATACGATCGAGATGACCGTAGCGGCGCTAACGAGCTGAGACTCTCTTCGCCCTCCCCGTCTCCCTCGCCTCCTCTTCCTTCTCCTGTCTCACGTCCTTCTCCTCTCACCTCCTTGTCCCTCACATCCTCATCCTTCCTTACCTCCTCATCCTTCCTTACCTCCTTCTCCTATACCTCCTTCTCATCCCTCACCACCTCTTCCTCCTCCTCCCTCTCCTTGTCCTTCTCTCTCACCTCCCGTGGAACTCCTATTGACCCAAACTGGATGGTAAACTTGTGCTCATTTCTTTGTATCTATACGATGCTATGATCCCTCAAAAAGCCCTCAGGATGGAGATGTTGCTGCCACAGATCAGCTGAAACTGAATGGGTCAGTATTCTTCTTCAAGACACTTATCGGTCTCAAACTTTGTCACATGTCTTTTCGAGGTTAGAGCTGAACATAAAGTTTGACCTTTTTCAAGTGGAGACCCAACAGTGTTTATTCAAGACTGTTCAGAGCAGTTCAGTCTTTCTTGTTCTTTGATGATTTGAATTGCCCAAAGTGGACCGTCCTACAGTTTAGCTGTGTTTCTATTGGTTGGGATGTTGTCTGGTTATTCTATATGAATCATGACTAAGTATTAGTCAATATTCCCAGCCTGGTTAGGTTCTCAACAATCAAAAGCTCAATTTCAGGGTGTCGCAAACACTGCTTCCCTTCTGCGGTTCAGCAGTTAGCATGGCTAGTTGGCACTAGCGTTCTAGTTAGCACAGGCTGTTCTAGCGATGATGTTCTCCTGGCATGCGTTACCTTGGCAGCGCACGGCCAGAGAGAGGACCGGCCCCTCCTCCTCGGCCCGGGAGACCCCGTTCCAGGCTCTTAGCGCCGTCAGGATCCCGTGGGCGGTCGCCATGGACCCCGCCATCGTCGTCGTCCTCCCCCGACGTCCGGGCGCCGCGCTCGGTCGGCGACCGCCGCCGCTGACCAGCGCGGGAAGGTCCGTCTTCTGCCAGGTCCTACAAGAGAGATACGAGGAAGACGGAAACGGAGGACCGTGGCTTTTGTGACGGCTCTCTAAGAAACACGTTGATTTATTTCTAATCATTTGGTTTATTTACCGAGCTACTTCCCCCTTTCCCTTTATTGTTTTTTTAGATCGACTTTATTTTGGTTGTTTTATTTCCAAATCTTTAATTGATGTGTTTGATTTCTTTATTTTCCAAGGTGAGGAAGGAGGAAGCGGAGGAAGAGGAGGCAAGCGAGAAGGAGGGGGAGAAGCAGAGGGAGAGGGAGGAAAGGCGAAGGATGTGAGAGAGGACGAGGAGGTGAGAGAAGAAGAAGGAAGGGGAGAGAGGGAGGAGGAGGTGAGAGGGGAGAAGGCAGAGGAGGTGAGAGGGGAGAAGGCAGAGGAGAGGTGAGAGGGGAAGAAGGAGGAGGTGAGGAGAGGAGGAGAGGAGAGAAGAGGAGGGAGAGGAGAGGAGGAGTGAAGGAGGAGGAGGTGAGAGGAGAAGGAGGAGGGTGAGAGAGGAGAGAGAAGAAGGAGGTGAGAGGAGAAGGAGGAGGTGAGAGGAGAAGGAAGAGAGGAGGTGAGAGGAGACGGAGGAGGTGAGAGGAGGAGAGGAGAGGAAGGAGGTGAGAGGAGAAGGCAGTGGAGGAGGTGAGGAGAAGCGAGGAGGAGGAGAGAAGAGGAGGTGAGAGAGCAGAAGGAAGAGGAGGTGAGAGAGGAGAAGGAGGAGGAGGTGAGAGGAGAAGGAGGAGGTGAGAGGAGAATAAGAAGGAGGTGAGAGAGGAGAAAGAGAAGGAAGGGGAGGGGAGAGGAGACGGCGAATGGAGAGAGGGAGCAGGAGCTCCTACAAAGAGCCTTCAAGAATGCATTGTTAACGCGGTCTGATCATCAAACATATATAACTACTATTATTATTATTATGACAGGCTGTACTGTACCCGTTGTGAAGCACCTCCAGCACGGGCCGGGAGAAGGAGCGGGGGCCCTGGATGGACCCCGGATGGTGGAACACCCTGGCCCTCCGCAGATCCACGTGGAAGGCCCCGCTGAGGTCGCCCCACACCCTCACATCCCTCACGTCTTCCAGATGGGGGAACCACCCACACACACACACACACACACACACACACACACACACACACACACACACACACACACACACACACACACACACACACACACACACACACACACACACACACACACACACACACACACACACACACACACACACACACACACACAACTCTGGTTGAGTACGGTGATACTAGTCGTTCCAGATTGGAACTTGTAAGTCGTCGTCCTGGAGCAAGATGGAGGGACTGGCTCCTTAATCCATTCACTGTGTGTTGCTTATCTTGTGGTTTTGCTGTTTGGTATTTATATTTATTTTAAACATTTTTAATTTGTAAATTTGTAAAACATTTACGAAAAGTTAAAAAGGAAAACGGAAGAGGGGGGAGGAAGAGGGTGGGTTGAGAGGGGGTGGAGGAAGAGGCTGGGTACAGAGGGGGTGGAGGAAGAGGGTGGGTTGAGAGGGGGTGGAGGAAGAGGGTGGGTAGAGAGGGGGTGGAGGAAGAGGGTGGGTAGAGAGGGGGTGGAGGAAGAGGGTGGGTTGAGAGGGGGTGGAGGAAGAGGGTAGAGAGGGGGTGGAGGGAGGGGGTGGAGGAAGAGGGTAGAGAGGGGGTGGAGGGAGGGGGTGGAGGAAGAGGGTGAGAGGGGTGGAGGGAGGGGGTGGAGGAAGAGGGGGTTGAGAGGGGGTGGAGGAAGAGGGTGGGTGGAGGAGGGGGTGGAGGAGGGTGGGTGAGAGGGGTGGAGGAGAGAGGGTGGGTGAGAGGGGGTGGAGGAAGAGGGTGAGAGGGGGTGGAGGAGGGGGTGGAGGAAGAGGGTAGAGAGGGGGTGGAGGAAGAGGGTTGAGAGGGGGTGGAGGAAGAGGGTGGGTAGAGAGGGGGTGGAGGAAGAGGGTTGAGAGGGGGTGGAGGAAGAGGGTGGGTTGAGAGGGGGTGGAGGAAGAGGGTGGGTAGAGGTGGAGGAAGAGGGTGGGTTGAGAGGGGGTGGAGGAAGAGGGTGGGTTGAGAGGGGGTGGAGGAAGAGGGTGGGTAGAGAGGGGGTGGAGGAAGAGGGTGGGTTGAGAGGGGGTGGAGGAAGAGGGTGGGTTGAGAGGGGGTGGAGGAAGAGGGTGGGTGAGAGGGGGTGGAGGAAGAGGGTGGGTGAGAGGGGGTGGAGGAAGAGGGTGGGTAGAGGTGGAGGAAGAGGGTGGGTTGAGAGGGGGTGGAGGAAGAGGGTGGGTTGAGAGGGGGTGGAGGAAGAGGGTGGGTAGAGAGGGGGTGGAGGAAGAGGGTGGGTGAGAGGGGTGGAGGAAGAGGGTGGGTTGAGAGGGGGTGGAGGAAGAGGGTGGGTAGAGAGGGGGTGGAGGAAGAGGGTGGGTGAGAGGGGGTGGAGGAAGAGGGTGGGTGAGAGGGGGTGGAGGAAGAGGCTGGGTACAGAGGGGGTGGAGGAAGAGGGTGGGTTGAGAGGGGGTGGAGGAAGAGGGTGGGTGAGAGGGGGTGGAGGAAGAGGCTGGGTACAGAGGTGGAGGAAGAGGGTGGGTAGAGGTGGAGGAAGAGGGTGGGTTGAGAGGGGTGGAGGAAGAGGGTGGGTTGAGAGGGGGTGGAGGAAGAGGTGGGTAGAGGGGTGAGGAAGAGGTGGTGAGAGGGGGTGGAGGAAGAGGGTGGGTTGAGAGGGGGTGGAGGAAGAGGGTGGGTTGAGAGGGGGTGGAGGAAGAGGCTGGGTACAGAGGGGGTGGAGGAAGAGGGTGGGTTGAGAGGGGGTGGAGGAAGAGGCTGGGTACAGAGGTGGAGGAAGAGGCTGGGTACAGAGGTGGAGGAAGAGGCTGGGTACAGAGGTGGAGGAAGAGGCTGGGTACAGAGGTGGAGGAAGAGGGGTACAAAAGGGTATTTGTTGGTTTTATGGTCATTTTTTAATTACCATTTTTTTGAGTATGGAAGTTGGGGAGTATGGCGCCGTACGAGACGGCTGCCGTGTCGCGAGCTCCCGCACGACGAAGCAGTTTTTTGTTATTTATTGTTTTTATCGTGACTATCTTTGTTCAGGAAGTTAGCAGCACGTTCATTTATAACTTTTGCACACTTCTGGTGATCAGATCGACAGTCGCTTGTCTCCCACCATCTTGGGCACGATTACACGCAAGCGCCGCCGGAGGAAGCGAGGGAAGCAAGCCGGCGTGCTAGTCAGGCTGAGATGTCGATCCGATCGCCCCCCACTACCCACCATTCTACTGGCTAATGTACAGTCTCTGGACAATAAGTTAAGCGAGCTACAGGCTCGTATTCAATTCCACCGGGAAACTAAGGACAACTGTATCATCTGCCTTACGGAGACATGGATGTCGGAGGGGGTTACCGACTTGGTGCAACCAAAGTCATGTACATCCCCTCAAGTCTTTCTGTTCCCCGGACCTGGAGTACCTGATGCTTATCCATACTGGCTACCTCGGGAGTTTACAGCGGTAACCGTGACTGCTGTTTACATTCCCCCACAAGCCAACATGGACACAGCGCTGAAGGAACTGTATGGGGCTATCAGCAAACAGGAGTCGGCGACTTCAACGAGGCGAACCTGAAGAAGGTTCTCCCGAAGTTCTACCAACACATAACGAGCAACACACGGGGTGAGCGGATCCTCGACCACTGCTACCCCCCTCCCCGCCTATAGCAGAGACTGAAGCAGAAACCGATCGCTGCGAGGGAGGTCCAATGCTGGTCGGACCAATCGGACTCTATGCTGCAGGATTGTTTTGATCGCGCTGACTGGCACAGTCCGCGTTGCCTCGGACAATAACATCAACGAGTATGCGTCCTCGGTCACCGGGTTCATCAAGAAGTGCATAGATGACGTTGTTCCGACCAAGTCGGTTCAGATATACCCCAACCAGAAACCGTGGATTAATGGCGATGTTCGCGCTGCCCTACACGCGCGTAACGCCGCCTTTGGCTCCGGGAATATGGAGGAATATACGAGAGCCCGCTACGACCTCCGTAAGACCATCGTCTCTGCCAAGCGGGAGTATAAGGACAGAGTGGAGGAGAAATTCAAGAGCCACGACGCGAGGGGTATGTGGCAGGGGCTACAGACAATAACGAACAGAGGGAGAACCAGTTGTGTAGAGAACTCCTCTACCTCCCTCCCAGGAGAGCTAAATACTTTTTTTGCTCGGTTCGACGTGAACGGCAGCCCGCCAAAACCAGCGCCGCCTGAGGAGACCAGCCTGCTGAACATCTCGGAGGCGGATAAGCGCCGCACCTTCAAGCGGTTGAACATCCGTAAGGCGGCAGGCCCCGACAACATCCCGGGCCACGTCATCAGAGCATGCGCAGATCAGTTGCAGGAGTCTTTGCAGACATCTTCAACCTCTCCCTGTCCCAGGCTGTTGTTCCCGCGGTCTTCAAGATGTCCACCATCGTGCCTGTCCCTAAACAACCCATGGTAACATGCCTGAATGACTATAGACCTGTAGCCCTCACCTCGATTGTCAGCAAATGCTTCGAGAGGTTGGTCAAGGACTTGATTTGCTCTGTGTTACCTGCCACGCTGGACCCATGGCAATTTTCATATTTTCAAAACAGATCAACGGACGACGCAATTGCCATGGCCCTCCACACTGCCCTTTCCCACCTGGAGGGAAAGAACTGTTATGTGCGAATGCTGTTTGTGGACTACAGCTCAACACGTTCAACACGATAGTTCCTGCCAAGCTCGACACTAAGCTTAGAGGTCTAGGCGTGCCCCCATCCACGTGCAGTTGGATACTGGACCTCCTGTCGGACCACCGCCAGGTGGTGAGGATGGGCAGCACCACCTCAGAGCCACTGACCCTCAACACGGGAGCCCCCCAAGGATGCATGCTGAGCCCTCTCCTCTACTCCCTCTACACCCACGACTGCATGGCTATGCACAGCTCCAACGTAATCATCAAGTTTGCTGACGACACGACAGTGATGGGCCTGATTGCCGGCGACGACGAGACAGCCTACAGGGAGGAGGTCGGATCGCTGGAGCAGTGGTGCCAGGAGAACAGCCTCGCCCTCAACATCAAGAAGATCAAGGAGCTGATCCTGGACTACAGGAAGCAGAGAGGAGAGCACAGCCCTATCTCCATCGACGGTGTTGCAGTAGAGAGGGTCAGCAGCTTCAAGTTCCTCGGCGCGCACATCTCTGAGGACCTCACATGGTCCACGCACACCACACACGTGGTGAAAAGGGCCCAACAACGCCTGAGGAAATTCAGCATGGGCCCCTGCATCCTGAGAACATTCTATACCGGCACCATCGAGAGTGTTCTTACAGGGTGTATCACCGCCTGGTACGGGAACTGCACCGCACTCGAGCGCAGAGCGCTTCAAAGGGTGGTGCGGACGGCCCAGTATATCGTTGGAGTTGAGCTCCCCTCCCTCCTGGATATATACAATCAGCGGTGCGTGGCCAAGGCCAAACGCATCATAAAAGACAATGCCCACCCCAGCCACGTCAGGCAGGCGATACCGCAGTATCAAGTGCCGTACAAATAGACTCCGAGATAGCTTCCACAGTCAGGCCATCAGGCTGCTGAACAAGGGCGTATAGCATATAACAATGTATATTTTATTACATTGATTTATATATACATATTGCTCTTTTTCTTTGCCGATATATTGCATTTTATAAATTGCATTTTTATTTGATTTTACTTTTATTCTATTCAATTTTTATTCTATCTTATTTTTATAACTGCTGTCTGTCGTCGGGTATTGCACATAAGATTTTCACTCACTGCTTTATACTTAAACTTGACTTGATAACCAAAGAAAGAGGGTTGTGGCTGACCTGCTGATGTCACGCCCAGCTTCTCCGCAATGCACGCCCTGGCCGCGTACTCCAGAGGCGTCGCCACGGCGACAAAGCACCGGGGGTCGAGGGAGGAGGCGTTGTCGGCGAGCAGCGCGCACTTAAGGTTGAGGTGGGCGTGGCCTGCCACCATCACCGCCACGCCCAGTCGGTGGCGGTGGGGGTGGCGGTTGGCCCGCTCGCCAATCAGCTGACCGTAGCGTCGGTAACGTGCTGAGACTCGTTGGAGAAGCTCCTTCTCCTCTTCCTTATCCTCTCTCACCTCCTCGTCCTGCACATCCTTCTCCTCCTCCCTCACTTCCTTCTCCTCCTCCTCCCTCACCTTCTTCTCCTCGTCCCCGACCTCATCTTCTTTCTCCTCCCTCACCTCCTTCTCCACCTCTTCCTTCTCCTCCCTCTTCTCTTCCTTCTTCTCCCTTACCTCCTTCTCCGCCTTGTCCCTCATTGTCTCTTCCTTCTCCTCCCTCATCTCCTCTTCCTTTTCCTCCCTCACCTCCTTCTCCTCGTCCCTCACCTCCTCTTCCTTCTCATCCCTCACCTCCTCCTTCACCTCCTCCTCCCTCTCATGCTCCTCCCTCTCTTCTTCCTTCTCCTCCCTCTCCTCCTTTACCTCTCTCTCCTGCTCCTCCCTCACCTCCATCTCCCGCTCCTCCCTCACCTCCTCTTCCTTCTCCTCCCTCTCCTCTTCCTTCACCTCCATCACTTCCGTCTCCTCATCTTTCTCCTCCCTCACCTCCTTCTCCTTGTTCCTTACCTCTTCTTCCTTCACCTCCCTCTCCTCCTTCACCTCCCTCACCTCCTCCACCTGCTCCTCCCTCTCTGCCTGTCCCTTCTCCTCCTTCTCCCTCTCTTCTTCCTCCTCCGTGTCCCCTGTCCTGGTCTCTGGTTCCCCGGTGTCCCTGTCTCTGGTCTCTGGGTTCCTCCTGGTTGTCCCCGTGTCTCTGGTCTCTGGGTTCCTCCTGGTTGTCCCCGTGTCTCTGGTCTCTGGGTTCCTCCTGGTTGTCCCCCTGTCTCTGGTCTCTGGGTTCCTCCTGCTCATCCAGCAGTATGATGAGGTCTGCGTCTCTGAAGGCCTCCCCCAGACCGGTGTGCACGGTGACCTGCACGCACAGGTAGATATACATTAGTAGATGGCTTACATGGCAGGTAGGTTGGTTGGTTATGGGTGTTTTTCTAACATTAATTCAATTTACAATTTGTACAAATGTATATATTTTTTTTTTAAAGCTGTTTTTTTATTTTTATTTTATTTAGTAATTTTGTAAATTGTATTTGTTTATTTATTTATTTTATTTTTTGTCATTTTTATTTTTGTTGGTGGTCTAAATATTACCTTTCTTGATTCATTTTCAGACAAAGTGAAATCTCAGGACAGAGACACTTTCTGGCCCAGAATATGGACTTTTTGGACAAAGAATTTGTCGAAGCAATATTTCAAAAAGCACAATGGAAATGTAAAACGAAAGTCCCGCCCACTCGCAGTCGCTCTCTAACCCCGTGTAACTGAAACGGACATCGTTCCTTTAGAAGCGTTGCTGGGAAGTTGGAAGTCCCGCCCCCCTATCTCTCTCGACGACATACGCACATTTGGTTGCGAGGTCAGACATCAGAGACCAGGTGGCCAATACCTCAGATCAGATTAGATGGCAGATAATTGGTCTTTCAATTGGGGTAGTATTACATTATTATGCATTATTCATCTCTGCTCAGTTTACCACAAAGGACACGTCTCTACATGAGGAATTGAAAGTTAATCCGACCATATCCCGACCTTGGAGCGTATAAACGTTGGAACTTTAGCTCATATGTTAGCAGTAATTGTGGTTGTTTTTGGTCATTGTTCAGTAATTCATCGTGAAATGATTTGTCATGATCTGAAGACCTTGTTGCGTTCAAAGCAATGGTTTCATTAGCCTAGGTTGCGGTACATTTTCGTGGATTTTTGTCAGGACTACAACTCTCTTAAGTCCTCAATACGGCAACAAAATATCCCATGAGCTTTTGTGATGTACCAGTCCTATAGGGAACCACAGGATGCCAACCTAGACACACCTCTAGTATGCTCATCTAGCAATGGTTTCATTAGCCTCGGTTGTTGTTTGTAAGCGTATGCTAACAAACGCACAAACTTCTGGGAACATTCCATCCGTAAAAAAGCTGAAGGGGCAAAAAAGCCAAGACACTTAGGACCAATGAAACTACACTAGAACGTCACGTGACACCATGCGGGGGGAGAGAGAGAGAGCGAGAGCGAGAGCGCGAGAGAGAGAGAGAGAGAGACGGGTCCGGTACCTGGTGGAGGAGAGGGAGGGCCAGATCTTCTGTCTCGGTCCGCAGGGCGTGCAGCGCCTCCTCCTCCCCCTCCAGATGCAGGAGGTGCAGACTGACCACAAAGGGGGAGGAGGAGGTGGTGGTGGGGGATGTGGAGGAGGAGGAGGAGAAGGCCCAGGGAAAGAGCTCCTCTGACAGCAGGTGGGGGATCAGAATTTGGCAGGTGGGGTTAAGAGCACTGAGAGGTGGATGGGAGAGGGGAGAAAAATCAAAATTTCTGTTAGAATGTGTGGAAAATGTAAAGGTTATTACTACCGCCATTGGAGATAAGACAAAGGTTACGTTTCACTCAAAAAGGTGTGTACGGAATTGGACAAAACTAGCTAACTGGCTAGATAACTTAAGGGCCAAGGAACAGTTGATTTGATTTTGGTGTGGAGGTATGCGCTCTACTGAGGGCCCTCTAGTTAATAAGTAAATTCCTGTGTTTGGATTTCAGAGTTTGAAGTTTAAGTTTAACTATTGAGTTGCCCTTTAATGTGCCCACACGTACTGTATTTGTATGTACACGAATGAACGCTTTTCACACCAACGTAAGCTACGGCGGACGTATTTCTGTTCTGCTTTAAAAAGGCTGTGTGTTGTTCACCCACCCTCCGATCCAGACATGAAACGGTCGGAGGCCAGCTCGAATCCCCTCCTCCTCCCGCCGCTTCTCCGCCACCTCTCGGTTCTCAGCGGCGATCCTCAGCGCCGTCTCCGAGGACAGGTCTGACGCCACGCCGTAGTATTCCTGCACACACACACACACACACACACACACACACACACACACACACACACACACACACACACACACACACACACACACACACACACACACACACACACACACACACACACACACACACACACACACACACACACACACACACACACACACACACACACACACACACACACACAGGTATTTGGTATAGGTATTTCTATTATATTCTATTATATATATTCAACTGTGAACATTAGTCATATATTGCAACTGCACTATGTAAATTATCACCTCTAGTGACCTCTAGTGGCCTGAGTTCACAGTTATCTCATCTATGTTCCCCTGGGTTGGAGTAACTCGTGGATGGGTGCATGTTATTCATGGAGAAACTTTCTAGTTCAGGTTCAAAATGTGTGTCACAGTATAACCTCCTGATAGGAATGCATTGCAATACGTAAGATTTAAATCAGTGGAGCTCTGATTGTGAATTTGAACATGACATCTTGAAAATATAAATATGTTGACAGACGTGAGATGTTTTCAATAAATACAAATAATATTACCGAAATATTTGGTAATATTAGGTTTTAGGGTTTGGAATTAGAGATAGGGTTTCCTATTTATAGTCTGATTTTCGGGCTTTGGTTTTGGTTTTAGGGTTTGGTATTCGGGTTAGGGGTTCCAATTTACGGTGAGTTTTAAGGTTTTGTTTTTAGTTCAAGGGTTTTTACATTAGTCATTTAGCAGACGCTTTTATCCAAAGCGACTTAAAATAGTGTGTTTGTCATCTGAAGTCAAAAGTGCATTTAATTTCTAACAAGTCTCCAATACTCCAAACTCTGAACCAGTGCTCAGGTAGAAGTACAGTCATTCAGGTAGAAGTGTAAGGGAAAAGTACAATAAGTTGGCAAACAATATATAACAATATTTAACTATATATAATATGTAATCTACTTAGATAATTGACTTAACGCTACGAGGAAGGATCCGGGAAGTGTGTCCTGAAGTGAGGGGGCAAGCAGACGGCCCGAAGAAGCCGAAGTGACGGGTTGGGATGTAGGCCTTGACCATTGCCTGGAGGTAAGATGGAGCAGTTCCTTTTACTGCCTTGTAGGCTAGCCCCAAGGTCTTGAACTGGATGGAGCAGCTACAGGGAGCCAGTGTAGAGTCCAAAGGAGGGTAGATGTGTGGGAGTACTTGGGGCAGTTGAACACCAGGCGAGCTGCAGCTTTCTGAATGAGCTCCAGGGGCCTGATGGCAAATGCCGGGGCGCCAGCAAGGAGGGAGTTGCAGTAGTCCAGCCGGGAGATGACTAGAGCTTGGATGAGCACCTGTCAGCCTTTTCAGTGAGAAAAGGCCGAATCCTCCTGATGTTGTAGAGGAGGAATCTGCAGGAGCCTGTCACAGATGCAATGTTTCCCGAGAACGACAGTTGGTCGTCCAGGGTCACACCCAGATTCCATGCAGTCTTAGTAGGTGTCACCACAGCATCATCAATGGTGACAGCCAGGTCTCGGTGTGGACAATACTTTGCCGGGAAGAACACTAGCTCAGTCTTGTCCAGGTTGAGCTTTAGGTGGTGCATCGACATCCACTTTGAGATGTCTGCTAAGTACGTGGCAATGCGTTCCACTTGTGTGGCAAACGACAAGACCAGTTGGGTGTCGTCAGCATAGCAGTGGTAGGATAAGTCATGGGAGTGGATAACAGCACCAAGGGACGTTGTGTAGAGAGAGAAGAGAAGAGGACCCAGGACCGATCGTCCACAGTTTGTCAGACTGCAGGACTGTGTGTCTGACACTGTGGTCAGCAGCACTGGTGCTCCACAGGGAACGGTTCTTTCCCCATTCCTGTTCACCCTTTACACCTCAGACTTCCAGTACAACTCAGAGTCCTGCCATCTGCAGAAGTTCTCGGACGACTCTGCAGTTGTTGGTTGTATCAGTGAGGGAAACGATGAGGAGTACAGGGGCGTCGTTTGGTATTAGGGTTGGGGTTAGGTAATATGGTAGGGGTTATGGTTGGTGGTAGAGTTTGGATTAGGGTTAGGTAGGGTTTGGGTTAGGGTGAGGAATTAGGGTTGGGGTTAGGGTGAGGGTTGGGGTTGGATATTAGGGTTGATGTTATTTTGGGTATGAGGGTTACATTAGGGTAAGGTGTTAGAATTAGGCATTTGGGTTAAGGTTTGGGTTAGGGTTAGGGTCGGGCTAAGGGTTAGGCTTAGGGTTGGGTTTGAGTATTAGGGTTAAGGTTGAGGTTAGGTATTAGGGTTGGGTTTAGGTTTAGGGTTGGCTTAGGGTAGGGTTACGGTTGGGGTTAGGGTTTGGGTGAGATATAAGGGTTGGGGTTATAGGTTTAGGGTTGGGGTAAGGATTGGGTATTAGGGTAAGGTTGGGTTTGGGTTGGGTATGGGGGTTAAGGTTGGGGTTAGGTATAGGGTTGGGGTTAAGGTTTCCTTTTAGGGGTTGGTTTTGGGCTTTGATTTTTGGTCCTAGGGTTTTGTATTGGGGTTAGGGTTTCATATTAGTGGTCATTTTTATGCTTTGGTTTTGGTTTTAGTGTTAGGGTTTGTTTGGTTGGTTTTAGAGGTGGATTTTAGGTTTTGGTTTTTGGTTCTAGAGTTTCCTAATTGTGGTCAGTTTTCAGAATCCGAATCAGGTTTTATTGACCAAAAAAGCTTTTACACATGCAAGGAATTTGACTCTGGGTCGCAGTAACTCACACTGTAAGAACAGCTAACTAAATATAAGAAATGTATGAATAAATCATTGATTAGATTAGATTAGATTCAAATGTATTGTCACTGCACAGCACAGTACAGCGAAAATTATTTAGCATCTAACCAGAGTGCAAATGTTGCAGTAAAGTGCATGGTCATATATAATTTACAGTTAAAATGTACAGGTTAAAAGACAGTCTAGGTAATAATAATAATAATAATAATAATAATAAGGTATTAATACTAGGTATTAATGAATACTACAATGAACATGGGTATATACGGACAACGAGATTAATATGTGTACAGTTGGTTCAATAGTTTCTCACTTTCTTACACGAGTAAACGGAAAAGAGACTGATTTTAGTTTGTGTGTTGACCTGCCCGTTTTAAAAAACAACACATCAATACTACCAACGGGCGGTAGGGGGCGGTGTTTCACACATATAACCCGATTGGTTTACGGGTCGTCAAATGAAAATAACACATGGGTAACACACGCTTATTTGCGTTCGTTTATTTTGCGCGCAATGGTCTACTTACAAGTAGGTTAGAAAGAAATGACAACGCATCATCAAAAATACAACCACTGTTTTTTACCCTATTAATATCTATCATATCATATTTATTGTTTACATACCTATATATATATATGTATATACATTTATATATTTATCTTTTGATAACTGCATACCCCAGCTTACTACCTGTTTATACTTTATACTATATATATATATATATATATATATATATATATATATATATATATATATAATTCTGCACACATACCTACTCTATAAGTAATTGTATACGTGTTTTTAGTAGTAGTTTTTTTAGTAGACTGTTTTTACATATTATTCCACAACTGTACATTATATTTGACCATGAACTTTACTGCGACATTTGCACTCTGATTAGATGCCAGATTCCTTTCGATGTACTGTACTTACACTTACACTGAACACTGACAATCCATTTGAATCTAATTGTATCTAATCTAATCTAATCTACCTCACCGCTTTGATTACTTACTATGCCAACTTACTTTCGCTGTACTGTTCTTGTGCTGTGCAATGACAATACATGTGAATCTAATCTACTATGTTCATGCTGCATATGTATACATTATTCATTGTTTATTTGATTCATTAATATGTATTGTTATTATTTTACTTATTACCTTACTGTACTTTTTCCTGAATTATTGTACTTCTACCTGAGCACTGGCTCAGTTCTTGTTAGACTTGTTAGGAATGAAATGCACTTTTGACTTCTGGTGACGAGTTGTTCTCTTACCTTCCTTTGTTGAAACACACTACCTGTAAGTCGCTTTGGATAAAAGCGTCTGATAAATGACTGTAATGTAATGTAATGTAATGTAATGTAATGTTCACTATGTATAGTTGTCCTGGTTTTTTTTCCCCCCACACTTCTTTAGATGCATGCAATAAAATGAAATGAAAAATGAAATGCAATAAAAGTTGCATGCCAATCCCCCCCCCCCCACCGTATAAGGGCTCAGCCTACCTGGCAGTGCCGCAGGAAGTCCCCCAGACCCCCCAGGAGCTGCCCTTTGCCCCCGCGGTGCGCCACCTCCTGCCACACCAGCGGGGAGGCGCGGCGGGTCCAGGCGCGGGCGCGACAGGTGGCGTCCAGCCATTCCTGTGGAGGCGGACGGGAGGGAGGGCGGCGTGTGACACGTGGGACATCTTGATACGATACGTCTTTTTTTGCACCATTCAAAACAAAATGTAAATAGCATTGTTCTTTTTATGTTCATTTCTTATTGTAAATAGTATATTTTTAAAGTATTGTTTTTAAAAAGTCATAGTGCGAGAGGGAATGGGGAGTAAGCGCTTGATGCAAATGGCCAATAAAGCATCTTGTACGTGTAGTGTTACGTTTGTGTGTGTGTGTGTGTGTGCAGGTGTGTGTGTGTGTGTGCAGGTGTGTGTGTGTGTGTGTGTGCGTGTGTGTGGTGTGTGTGTGTGTCTGCGCGCGCGCGTGCGTGCGTACGTGTGTGTCTGCACATATGTGTGTGTGTGTGTGTGTGTGTGTGTGTGTGTGTGGCGACCTCCCACTCGTCCGGCGGGACGAGGATCGTGTGGATCCTGAAGTAGGGCAGAGACGCCGTGAGTCGCTCCCCGAGAAGTTCGGCTTGGGCCAAATCCGGACAATCCGCCTTCCCTGGAAAAATGCAGAAGAAAGTCGAAATAAATGACATCTTTTGTGTGTGTGTGTGTGTGTGTGTGTGTGTGCAGGTGTGTGTGTGTGTGTGTGTGTGTGGTGTGTGTGTGTGTGTGTGTGTGTGTGTGTGTGTGTGTGGTGTGTGTGTGGAAAGCGGAGCGTTACCGGCGAGCACGAACCGTGCCATCGTTTTTGACGTTGGGGTCGGTTGCTAGGAAACGAGCGGTGTCACGCTGAAATGGTCTCGGCTAGAAAGAAGACCGAATAAGCGGTATTGCAGTATTTCAGTGGTGGGAGAAGTAGTACTCAGATATTAGACTTAAAACTCAAATATTACCAATAGTCATACATTTAGTGAAGTAAATGTAGCAATACCACAGTTAAAAAAACACTGTTACGAGTAAAAGTTCTGCATTCAAAAGCGTACTTAAGTAAAAGTATACATAATTAAGTCAAATAACAAAAGTAAAAGTAACACACCGATAGGCATTACCCTTTAAGACCACCAGCTACTGTCATTACCCTTTAAGATCACCATACTGTCATTACCCTTTAAGACCACCAGCTACTGTCATTACCCTTTAAGATCACCATACTGTCATTACCCTTTAAGACCACCAGCTACTGTCATTACCCTTTAAGACCACCAGCTACTGTCATTACCCTTTAAGATCACCATACTGTCATTACCCTTTAAGACCACCAGCTACTGTCATTACCCTTTAAGATCACCATACTGTCATTACCCTTTAAGATCACCGGCTATTGTCATTACCCTTTAAGACCACCGCTACTGTCATTACCCTTTAAGATCACCATACTGTCATTACCCTTTAAGATCACCATACTGTCATTACCCTTTAAGATCACCGGCTACTGTCATTACCCTTTAAGACCACCGCTACTGTCATTACCCTTTAAGATCACCATACTGTCATTACCCTTTAAGACCACCGGCTACTGTCATTACCCTTTAAGATCACCATACTGTCATTACCCTTTAAGATCACCATACTGTCATTACCCTTTAAGACCACCGGCTACTGTCATTACCCTTTAAGATCACCGGCTACTGTCATTACCCTTTAAGATCACCATACTGTCATTACCCTTTAAGATCACCGGCTACTGTCATTACCCTTTGGGACCACCCAGATACTCCATAATGGCACCATGTCCATCAGTACAAGAATTTCCCCAAAAAATAAGTAGTAGTAGTTTTGACTTTATTACTTCGCCTGTACATTATTTGTGACCACCTTGTCGTGAAGGTCGTACAGAGGTCATTTGGAGGCAGTACGGTTTCATGGTCAGAACACACACACACAAAATAAAAATAAACAAGGTGAGTTTCTTGTTAATTGTCAAAAATCTGAAAATAAATAAATAAAAAGACATATCCTTCATTAAACGTCCTTCGATGTATTTACTAATACTATTTGATACTAGGGCTGGGCGATATGAATTTAAAACGATATCACGATATTTCATGGTATTTATTGCGATAACGATAAATGACGATAAATAAAAAAAATTATAATAATCTTAATCCTTACCTCATCAAATACGTAAGGGATGATGAACGGAACGCTCATTAATGAGTCGGTAGTCGGTCCCGCTCATTATAAGTAGTAGTCGGTGCCGTAGTCGGTCCTGATTTATTATGATATACTTCCGCGGAGAAAAAAAATTGTTCTCCGAAGTTGAGGCGTTGCTTGGCAACTGGCGCAAACTTCAGCAATTCTATCAGCAAGTCAGTATTTCCGTCAGGAAAGGTGAACGGGACTACTCGCGGAGTGATATGATGAACGGGACTACTCGCGGAGTGATATGATGATGCCGTGAATAGAAGCCAATTCCAGCTCCTTTTTTCTCGATTAACTCCTCCTCGCCTACGTTTGTTCTCCTTCTACATGCCCACGTTTGTCGCATATGTAAACACGTCATTAATTATCGTCATTACCGCGGTATGACAAAATACTTATCGTGGGGAGGACTTATCGCGATAAACGATACGATATGGCACAGCCCTATTTGCTACCATTATTAATTTTATTAAATTTGTTTAGAAAAGAGGGGGTGGAGGTGTGTGTGTGTGTGTTTCAGTGCACCTCCAACCCCTCCAACCCCCCCCCCCCCCCCCCTCTGCAACACAAGGACTAATTCAAGCATAAAAACATCCCACAACATGTGTCCAGTACTCCGCATCAATAAAAAGTTCTTAATAAATAGATTCAGTGCGTGGCGTCGGACCGACACAGCGGTCGCTTGTCCTCCTTTCAGTTTGTTGTTGTTGTTCTTCTTCTTCTTCATTAAAAGACTAAGTAAGTCACACGCCATCTGCTACCGTGTGGACGTTCGGCGGCACATGCTTAAAAAAATTTAAATAAATTAAAACCCTTCATCTCCCGTTGCCGCGGCGATGACGCAGCCTCTGCTGCTGCCAGTGCCCAAGAGATCGTCTCGGCGACGGCCGGCATAGGATAGTGCGAGAGGAGGAGCAGGAGGAGGAGGAGGATGGGGAGTTAGAACACAAGAGGCATTGTGGCGGTGATGGTTGTGGCAAAGGTGGCATCCGCCACAGCCTGCTTTGACCCTTTGACGTATGACCCCCACCATTTCGAGGGGGGGGAAGCTCAGGGGGGAGGACCCTCTGGTTCCTGTATGGCACTGTGTTAGTCGACAGGACTCCTGCCTCTCCCAGGGTCCCGTTAAGAGTGTCGGGCTATATGTAAACAAGGAAAAGGTAAACAAAGTGAGGAGACTGTTGACGAGGCGGAGGAGGAGAAGGAAGAGGAGGAGGAGGTGGGGGGCTTCAGCTCCACAGGAAGCTCGGTGGCGGGTAGCCGAAGAGCAGGAAGTCGGCCCGGTAACGGGCGTAGAGCTTCCGCGCCTCTGTGCCGCTGACGCCGGCGAAGTAGCGCTCCACCTTGGTACGGTTGTAGCGGGTGATGCCGGCGGGGATGGCCGGGTACTCCACCAGGCCCTGCACGCCGGCCGCCCGCAGGATGTGGGGCACGTCGCGCTCCAGTGTCTCGTGGTGGCCCACGGCGCCGTAGCCGATGCGGCAGGGCGCACACAGCTCGCCGTACGTGGCCCAGTGGATGACCGCCTCGCCGAACTCGTAGTCCATGTGGCGGCGGCGGCCGTCGCCGTCCGCCAGGTAGCGCACAAACTCCCGGAAGCGGAGGCCCGTCGACGGCGCGGCGTCACCGGTGGCGGCGGGGGTGTGCCGGTGGTCCCGCCGGTACTTGTGGATGATGGCGGGCGCGATCTGCGTCTTGTACCACGGCTCGAAGCGCGGGTTCTCCACAAACTTGTCCTTGAAGGCGGAGATGAGGCGCTCGAAGGGGTCGCGCACAATGAAGAACTTGAAGTAGCTCTTGAGTCTGCGGGGAAACAGGGGGGGGGGGAACAAATAAAAAGACGCATGGGGAAGAGAGAGACGCATGTCGTCTTACAAGGACTACCAGGTTCAAAGATAGTTTTTATCCACAGGCCTACTGAACTGCTAGTGGTGCTGCCACTATCATAACATTGTCATTAACATTACACTATCATAACATTGTCATTAACATGACACTATCATAACATTGGCATTAACATGACACTATCATAACATGTCATTAACATTACACTATCATAACATTGTCATTAACATTACACTATCATAACATTGTCATTAACATGACACTATCATAACATGTCATTAACATTACACTATCATAACAATGTCATTAACATTACACTATCATAACATTGTCATTAACATTACCCTATCATAACATTGTCATTAACATTACACTATCATAACATTGTCATTAACATTACACTATCATAACATGTCATTAACATTACACTATCATAACATTGTCATTAACATTACACTATCATAACATGTCATTAATATTACACTATCATAACATGTCATTAACATTACACTATCATAACATGTCATTAACATTACACTATCATAACATGTCATTAACATTACACTATCATAACATTATCATTAACATTACACTGTCATAACATTGTCATTAACATTACACTATCATACTTTTGCTGGACTTTCTGGACTCATCACAGTTACTGCACTGTTCTGCATTGTATTCATGATGCTGCTGCACTACTGGCACTTTAAAAAGCTTTTTGCACCATTCAACACATGTATATATATCATCAATCGGTCACTTTATTGTTCTTTTTATTGTTAATTCGTCACCTTTCATTGATCTCCGACGGCGTAAAGGACGAGAGACGGCGAAGGTGGTTCTTGTCGTGTCGGTGGACGATATCCTCCGGGACCTCGTCCACTGTGGCAAAGTCGCCTGAGAGAGAGAGGGCGAGAGCGTGAGAGAGACAGAGACAGAGAAATTCCCAGATATTCAAAATCGAAGGCGAAATCGATTAGATTATAATACATTAACGTACTGCCCCAGGCCCCCCTAGTCTAAACGGAAGAAGAAGAAGAAGATGACGAAAAACAAGAAAACGAAAAGGAAGAAGCAGAAGCGTGGCTGACCGTTGAGCACGATGAGAACCTTCTTCCACTGCGTGTTGCCCACTTTGGGCGTCTGGCAGAAGAGGATCTTGTGCTTGTCGCAGACGAAGATGCGGTCCATGACGAACTTGTTGACAGGTTCGCGGTTCTCAGCGGTGGCGGAAATGCTACCGTTGTGGCACGCGGCCGACAGCAGCTCCAGACGCTTGGCCGAGGTGTCCAGCCAGACGATGTCGGAGGGCGAAGCCGAGGGCTGAAACCAGATAAGAGTTTCACCGTAAAACTGTTGTGTGAGTCGCCTTATTTTCATTGTGTATAATATTGTTATAGCATAGTATTATTTATAGTATATAGTATTTAGTATAGAGTTGTTTATAGTATAGTATTGTATAGTGTAGTATAGCATAGTGTATTAAAGTATTGTGGTTGAACTTCAGAATGGGGAGTAAGCATTCCACTCCATTCCACTTGTTACATATGACAAAAATAAAGAAGCATGAATCTTGACTAAATAATGTCTGTGTGCAATGTCGGCCTTTAGGTTCATTTAAGGATACAGCTTTATTATTACTTATTATTATTATTCTATTACTTATTATTATTCTATTACTGCCAATTTGCACTATACGTATTGTTGTGTATTGTATATACCTACGTATTACTGTAATAATACTGAAAATTGTGCAATTCATCTATATTCAATACATTTAGATTTCATTTAGAGTTTATTTAGTTATATTTTGTTTATAGTTTAGCTTAGTTTAGTTTGTTTTTATTTAGTTTTTAGTTTTAGGTATTAGTATATTTTGTGTGCATTTATTCCCCCTGTTTCAACTGTTGCACCTTAATTTCCCTCGGGATGAATAAAGTTATCTTGAATCTTGAAGCTTTAGAATAGAAGTAGTACAACAAGCAGTACAAAATAATGTCGTCAAACTTGTGCAGAAATCCTCAAGGCGCAGCCTTTCACACAACAGCAATTCAAATATAAATAATTGAAAGCCTAAACAAATATTTAGGGTTTAAGTTTCGGAAATAAACCTTCGGAGGTTGTGTTTCATTAGGTTCAGTGAGTTTCAGAATATAATTATTTCAACAGAAGCCAATGATTCAGGGTTTATTTTTAATTACCAGATCTGTGTGTGTTGCCCTCACAGCGAGCCCTCCAGGGCCAAACAGAGGGGTAGACTTCACCGTCCCGCTCTGTGCGTTGGGCTTGTCCCCGTAGTCTGAGAAGAGAAAACACCGCAAACCGGTTCCACAATAAAATACAAATCGGGAGTTTGGGAGGTCTAGGCGGCAGATCGGGGGGGTTGACCGGCAACTGGAAGGTGGCTGGCTCCTCCTAGACTAAGTGTCCCCCGAGCAAGACACCCTAACTGCTCCTAACATCAGCTGACTGTCTCCTTGCGTGGTACCATCCATCGGTGACTGAATGGGTGAATATATCGTTCATCCGTATATATCCTTCTTACCGTCCGCACTCCGGAAGGAGATGAATTTGCTGGCGAACATGAGGATGAGGAGCACCCAGCCACAGGCACCCAGGAGCAGCCAGTGGTGCCGCATCTTCTGGGACATCACCGGGGACATCACCGGACGGCCATCGGGACCACAACGCTATCCTTCAGCTGCTGTGGAGAGAGAGAGAGAGAGAGAGAGAGAGAGAGAGAGAGAGAGAGAGAGAGAGAGAGAGAGAGAGAGAGAGAGAGAGAGAGAGAGAGAGAGAGAGAGAGAGAGAGAGAGAGAGAGAGAGAGAGAGAGAGATGAAGTCAGGTACCGTGGGAATTTAGGAGCTTTAGGAACTAAAACACCTGTCCATGTTTCCTACAGCTTGAGGCAAGTTACATTTAAGACTTTAAGGTGTTTTTAATGCCACTCATTTAATACAACATTTACCAGACCAACTTAAACCAAATTGAAGAGAACATGTTAACCCAAACGTTTGTTCAGTAACTTTCGACTTTTTATTTTATTTTATTTTTTAGGTCCACTGAAAAGGTTACATGATCTACTTCAAATGTTAAAATAAATAATGATTTAAAATAGCAATGTAAGAAGAAAAAAAATAATCAGACGACTCTACGCATGTCGCAGCATTTTTAAGACTTTTGAAAGATTGATAAAAAAAATACATTTTAATACCGATTAAGGATTTATTTCTAGATGTATTTAAGACTTTGTAAGAATAAGCAGGTCCCTAGCTAGACACACACCAAGCCGCTATCGGAGGTTCGCTTCCCATGACAGCGTATTATAGAGATGCCTTGCTCAAAGGTACCCGTTACCATACGTGTGCAGGGATAGCAACCTTTGAATGCCAATCCACTGAGTGTGTAGTGTGTTTATATAAAGCTCACTTCTCTCCATCTTACCTCTTGTAGCTAGAGAAGGTCCCGCTTCCGGCCTCAGCTTATTTACATCCGGTCCAGTGGAGGAGACTCTCCGGAGGGGAACACAACGCCAGCAGGTTGTGTTCCGGGTGTATCCCTCGTCCGCCTCGCAATGAATATAGCTTGGGTTGAGTGTCACATCACAAAGTAAATAATCTACAAGCATCCGCTATATAACAATTATATTAAAAAATATATATATATTCCTAATAAATACAGATGAGCCATTTGTTGTTTCAGCCTTATTTATCATTTTGTAAAGTAGAGATGCTTTTATTTATTTATTCAAAAGTGGCTTGAATTTGTGTCATTGGGGAGCAGCTGGGAGCAAGCAACATTAGCTCAAGGACACCAACAGGTGGGTGATCAAACCCACAACCTTAGCTTCAGATAATGGTCTGAAAAATGACTTCCGAGATTTTTTATTTTTACTGACTGCTTATGTCTAAATGTAATAATACAGTGGCAACATCCGCCAACAAAATACATTCTCCATGGACCAGCAGCATTCTGATGAAGGCAGCACAAACCAGACATACACTGTATAGAGTCGCTGTAAACACTCTGTTTTCTTCACTCCTGGTCCAAAAGCTGCATGTTGTGGCTTTATTTGTGTAAGTAATAAAAGACAGGAGAAAAAAAGAGGTTTGTTTTTTTGACACTTTTATTCCACTCTTAGAGGGGACACTTAGTTCTCATCCACGTTGACCGTCTGAAGTCCTGTAGGACAAAGAGGGAGAAAGAACACAAATAGTATATTAACAAATAGTTTAAAAAAAAAAAAAGAGAGACAAGCTAGATGATTGGGAGCGTTCCATTTCTCATAAGAGTTAAACAAGAGAAGTAATTCAATCTTCCCAATACTTGGGAAGGTGTTGGAATTAGGGCCACATATCAATGAATACCATCAGGACATCAAGTCAAGTGATTTTTTGTTTGGTTGTGTTAATTTTAAAGGGCTTCACAGGTCACATATTTACAACACGCAGATAAAAAAGGGCAAGAAAAAAACCTCCAACTTAAGTTTTAACTCCCTGAATGATGAAAGAAGAAAGAAATCTTGAGAATAAACGCATTCTGGGGCACTTCTTATTCCAGGGAGAGGGTTTAGGAGTGCAATGGGATGCCATACATAAATACTGTTGCGTTTACCTTTATATACATAGTTTATTGCAGTTTTTATATTGTATTTTGCATTTCTGCATGTATGTGACAAATTAAGTTCTTGAATCGGGAACGTAGTCTTTTACACAAAAAGTACAACCCTCACAAGGGAGATAATTGTCGTCTACCATTTTATTATTATTTTACTCCAATGTTTGTGTGAAGGCTCAGAGACACGCTACAAAAATGACATTTCAGAAGCGCCGACTGGCGGGACGTGACTGACCTTTGCAGGTGGTGACGGGGACGTACGTGACCAGGGTGTACAGTTTGTTGGGAGAGTCCTCGTCCTCGTTACGCTTCCTGGACAGACGCACGCGTAGCCTGTAGGGCACGTTCCTGTGGGCGGGGGAGAGGGCGACACGGAGGAGGGGGTTAGGTTCCTGGTGTGGGAGTCACACACTGGGTGCTGCCACCACACGGAAGCACAAAGTTTAGTACGTTTAGTCTATCAAAATCACAGACGAACAAGACTTCAGAACAGTTTCTACCCCAGAGCCTGAAGACAATTGAACACCGCCGAACACGGACACAAGTTTGTTACAATTTGTTTATTATTTCTTCTAAAGTTTATTTTTTAACATTTAAATGTTCCATTTATTCCGTTATTATTTTTAAATTGCTGTTGTGTGAGCAGAGGATTGTTACAGAAGGTTGTACTTTTGCAATGAAAATAAGGGGATTCTACTTCTAAAGTCTTGTCCATTACTGACAAAATAGTCAAAGTACCATTTGTGAATAGCTGCCAAAACCCCAAGTAGAGGTAATTTAGTATTTTACACTGTGCAAAAATTAATCAAACTATAAAGGAACCCTCGGTACAGTTTGCTTTGCGCTTAGAAAACTGTAATCTCAGAAGTATGAAGAGCATTTTCCTACATAGTTAAATGCTGAAGCAACACTGGAAACGCCTCGTCAAAGTCGAAGTCTTTAACCAATGACATCCAGAAGACTGGAGGGGTTGGACATAGTGCAGACATAGCCACCGCAGTGGAAGTCAAGCAAGAGTTTGGGGTAGTTCAAATAAGTAACTTAGCTCGTTGTCCAGAGCAGGAACCCAGAGACACACATCCAACAAACCAAGCCCTGACTATCTTAGGTTGTAGCCTGTGTACATTGCTTTTGTGGTACTAAACAATGAACATAGCTGGTGCAAAGCCGCCAAGACAATAGGCAAACTGTCTTGAGACAATGCCACTAATTTTCATGTGCAACAAGATAGAAAACACATAAACAAGACTGACTCAGCACAGAAGAAGAACAGTTAATGCAGAAGATGATGCAGTGTGTGTACAGCACTGTAAATGCTGTACACACTGTATAAAGTCAATGGGGCACGCATTGTACCCTTACGATTCATTGTTTATTTCCCATCCTTTCAAATAACTAAATGGCAGTACAAATAAAAGCAGGTTTCATTAGC
The DNA here is from genome assembly GCA_027704905.1 of Muraenolepis orangiensis. NCBI lineage: Eukaryota > Metazoa > Chordata > Actinopteri > Gadiformes > Muraenolepididae > Muraenolepis > Muraenolepis orangiensis. The sequence goes on from CM051009.1 coordinate 11,820,485, forward strand.
TTGCCTCTAGAGCTGTAGCCCTTTCGGGATAACTTTGAATGTGGGCTACATTTGACAAGCAACGTTGGTGAGAATGAACTCATTCAAACACTCAATAATAATAATAAAAAAAAAACATTTTTGTTGTATGAAACCAACCAACCCTGCCCATCAATGGACGCAGACAAGCAGGAATAGAAGGAAACAACTCTATTTACGCAGGGGGAACGACAACACAAGCACCACAGGCCGGGTTGTAACTTTTCCTGCTACAAGATCAGCGGAATTTGAAGTTTGAGATATTCGAATGTCGCCGGCTTTCGGGAAAAGACCAGGGTTATCAACCATCCCAGAGCTCGTACCGTCGACTCTTAAATCCCAAACTCGTACCGTTGATACACCAAGCACCAATTGGGCATGCAGGTGGGGGGCGTAGGATGAGATGAACACACCTACTCCACAACACATACCCCTTGTCGTGTCTCGAAAGAGCCACTGACCCCTCGTTGGTGCCTGGGCAGGGCCAAGTGGGTCACAAATGTACCTGCCCCATGTTCATTTCTTACTCGACCGAATACAAATTGTTTAATTTACGAGTGGTTATCACAGGGTTAAAGCAAATTGTCCCGTTTCAATTAAGTTAATAATCTTGCATAAAGGGCGTTGTTAGGTTTACTTGCACAAGGTTTTAGTTATTGTGCAGCCCTGCAGGGGGTCTACGCCCCAACCCCTTAAGACTCCCAGCGCGTGGCTCTCTGTGGTGCTCACCTCACGCCCTTAGTCCACACGGCCTTGTTGAGGCGAGTGTCGATGCGGACGTCCGGGGTTCCCATCTCCTTCACGGCGAACTTGCGGATCTCCTTGATGGCGCGCGGGGCCCTCTTCTTGAAGCTCCTGGAAGGGGGAAGACACGGAGCAGGGTGGTTAGACTAGCGCCAGACTCAACCACAACTAAACACAACCGCTGGTGATGTGTGTACTTATATAGCCCAGTGGACATTCAAATATCACCATCCCACTAGAACTTGCTTAGCGTCTTGTCCTGAGATTTTCCCAATCATAATAACAAATATTGAACTAGTGGGCACCTCAGTAACGTCCCCTGGATATGTATTTAGATATGTGCATATATACATCGAATCAACAGTTCCTCGGCACGGAAGTAATACGTCCAATTCGGTGCATAACTTGGGAGTTATCTTGCAAAACGACATACGGGGGGGGGTGAAAACATAATATACACACAAAGTATACACGCCGCAGTCTAATCCACACCGTGCAAACGTGGCATGACATGAATCACCATACAGTTTCACCGGGATGTACTTCATAATAAGTGATGTATATCTCGTTACCCCCCCCTGTGTGTGTGTGTTAAGTTGACAGTATATCAGGTATAAGATCTCACTACTACTACTACTACTACTACTACTACTAGTACTCACACGCCATGGATGCGCTTGTGGATGTTGATGGTGTACTCTCGGGTCACCACCTCGTTGATGGCGGAGCGCCCCTTTTTCTTCTCACCTTTCTTTGTTGGGGCCATCTGGAAAGAAATAAACCCACACACACACACACCAAGACGTCTAGAGGTTAATAAAACACCGCCACAAGCCATGAAGGTGGAGAACACCCATCTACTGCCATGCACATGTAGTAGCAATGAATCAAACGCATCGGTGCTGGTGGTGGTCGCGTCGTAACGTGTTATATTAAGAGTAGAAAACCACACGAAACATGAGCGAACACGTCAATAACAATAGCGCCTACCTCTTTATTGAACTATTAATGTGACACATGGCATTAAAACACACGAAGTGCATGAAAGGGTTTACATGTTGAGGCAACCCCCCGGTTCGGACCGTGCAGTTGGTGACCGTAACACTTTGACAAAGCTTAAAAGTTAAGTTTGGGCGTTTCGCGTCGCGTCCAAAACACACCACGGAGGAGAACTACACCCCGTAGTTTATGTACGGGCGAAAAACGCACCGATTAATACGCAATATACCGCAGGATGGCGTCGGATTGATACAAATATATAAACAGAGAAAATACTCACTTCGGCTCGAAATCGAAGCGGAAGTTGGAAGGAAATTTTAGCCGCCGTGCATCCTGGGTAATGGGGATTTTGTGGTCCGTGTTTATAATCGCTCCGAACGCACCTTGGTTCCTACTAGTACAACACGACCACCCGGCAAAGCGAAATATCTTCAGCAATTTTTGACCTTTTAAAATGTTATTTTATTTTTTAAACATTCTTCCCCCCCTGAAGGCGTTTTTATTGATACTGAAAAAATCCGAAAACCGATACTTATGACGTATTACAGCAAAACCCCTATGACAAGAGGTTATTGTACTACATGCATGCTCCCTGTCCGGTTGTGTCTGGTTAGGTTATGAATTCAGAAACATACGTTTCATAGAATAGCCAAATAATGACAATTATATACATATTCTGATTGTAGGGGTTTTCCCCAAACTCACCTTAATCGTAAACCTTCATTCATCACCTCTTGGTACTTAAGAACTCATCACCACATGAAAGATAAGATTCTTCTCCTCTCTACTACATTTATATATAATAATACAGATTACACATTATCACATTTGAAAAACCTCTACGTCCTAATAAAAGTATCTTAAAAATACAAATCCCAGAATGTATTCCAGAGATTATTAAAAAAAAAACACTTGTCAAAAAGGTCACACATCGGAACAACCATTGAATTATAGTTGGAATTAAAAGTGTGGTCTTAAGTGTACAAACACCACCTTGATACCAGTAGTGTCTTACTGGATGGTGCCAGTCCACCATCTTCTTTCCCCCTGAGAGTCTGTGTTCCTTCCCACTCCGCAGGTGTGCGTCCGTCCGTCCCCCCCACCACATCACTCAGCGACTCACCCGCCTTCACCACCACGTTCCCCTACCTAACCCCCCTCTCAATGTTCATGATCATGATGTTCTTTCCAACATATTTGTTCATATTTGTTCATATGTGCGATGAATGATGCCCTCTGGGATACGTATGTGTCCTAGCAGGCTGTTTTGGACTATGGTGGTGGTGGTGGTGGTGGGCTGCTTACTGGAAGATCCAAAATGGCCAAGCTGGTGTACAGTCTGGGTCCAGCCCTTTGAAGGATGGCATCGCCAAGCCACACGTTCAAGCAAAGAAAGAATAGTGTCTCAGTGCATATTTAAAGGGCACTCCTTTCCATTGTGTGTAAACAAAAAACACACAAACACACAAGCACACAAGCGTAGGACAATTATCACATCACATGACGATAAGCAATATAAGCGTTCATACAAAAAAAGCAAAGAACCCAATGCAAAGAAAGAACTCAACATTCTAACCATTTTAATGCACAGATTAAGTATCCAATGCACAACACACAAAACGAAAAACTAATAACTATATAATACTAAACAACTGACCGTTACACTCGTCAAGGGGGGGGGGAAGAGAGTTTTAACACGCTGCTCTAAAATACCTAAAAATGAATCTGCCACATCTTTTCTTTTCTCCTCGTCCACGTCTTCCACGTCCCTCATTGACTTTAGCTCAACGTACACACGACCTCTGTAACAGAGTCTCGTGGGTGCTCAGCCAGACAAAAGACCACGCAACAAAAACAAACAAAAAAAAAGCCATGGACTGTAAGTATTTCACTAAACATCTCGATGTCGCAACGATTTAAAAACTAAAAAGGGAGCAAAGAAAGACAAGACTTCTACGTTAACGGACAGGTATGTGCGCCGGTGCGGCTACACAACAACAAAAATGTTTTTAAAAACAAACAAACAAACAAACTAAAAGAAGGGAAGGGAAGGCACCACCGCCCCTTTCTACTCGGGCTCAGGACACGCACACCTCAGGCGTGGCCACGACTTTGGCGTCGGCCGCTGGGGGTGGCGTTGGTGGTGCGGAGAGTGGTGGTGGTGGTGGTGCTGCTGCTGCTGCTGTTGCTATTGCTGCTGCAGGCGGAGCTCCTCTGTCCGTCTTCTCCGGGGCGGTGGCGGCGGTCGGGGCGGCGGTGGACATGCTCCTCCGGAAGAGACGCATGCTGAGCTGCAAGAGCTCGTTGTCGATGGCGGGGGTCACAGGGTACATCTGCTTGGTCAGACCCTGGGAGGGGGGGGGGGGGCAAGGGGGCGGAAGAGCAAAGGAGAGGAGTTGTTAGGGCGAGGTATCTACAGGCTTTAACCGGTTCAATGAAAGACTTTAAAAAGGAAAACAAATATATTAACAGACAGAACTTCTTTCGCGGAAGACCCCCACCTTGTCGTTTTTGAGCAGCTGCCGGCGGATGGCGAAGTCGCGGCGGGCGCACAGGGCCTTGCAGCAGGGCCCAAGGTTGCTCAGCAGCCCCGCCCGCTCCGCTCGCCGGTTGAGGGCGGCCAAGTTGAGGGCTCCGAGGTCGTGCTCGAACAGCTTGTCGGCGTCTGGAAGAGAGAGAGAGAGAGAAGTACATCAATTGACCACATCCAAAAACAGGAATAGCAGTTAGCACAAAGCTTGGTCCTGCCCCCGGTACCTTTGGGGTCATCCAGCTCCGCCTTGCAGACCTCCCGGACCTGCTCCAGGAGCAGGGGCCCGGCCAGGCGCTTGGAGATGCCGGCCCGCAGAAGCACGGCGCCGGGGGTGAAGCGCAGGAGGGCGGCCCCCGCGGCCCTCGCCTCCGCCTTCTGCTTGGGCATCAGGCTGGACCAGTCCACGTCGATGACGTCCAGGGGCCCTGGGACACGCGCACAGGGTCAGAGGTCGGAGGTTGGACACTCTAATGTCAACTAATTATCCATAAGTTAGGGGTAAGACACTGGAATAACTAAGTTAGCGTAGGTTAGGGGTTGGACACTGGAATAACTAATTAATCATAAGTTAGGGGTTAGACATAAGTTAGATGTTAGACGGTTAGATGCTGGAATAATTTATTAATACTAAATTAGGGGTTAGACACTGGAATAATTTATTAATCCTAAATTAAGGGTTGGACACTGGAATAACTAGTTAATCCTAAATTAGGGGTTGGACACTAGAATAAAAATAAATAAATCATAGGTTAGGGGTTTGAAAAATAACTAATTGATCATAGGTCAGGGGTTAAAATACACTGGAATAAGTAGGTTCACATCATAGGTTATATAAGCATTTACAACTGTTCTGCACTCATTCATCCATGACAGGGTCTGCGGTGGTCTACCTGTGTTCTTATCGTCGTCCTGCTCGTCCTTCTTCTGGCTGCCGGCCAGGATCTCGTCCAGCTCGTCGTCACTGATTGGCTCGTACTCCTCGCCCCCGGAGACTACCGATTGGCCGTCGTCCTCCTTTGCGTCGTCCTCGCCTGGTGGGAAAGAAGCAAGGTGCCGACATTAGGATGACCAGAAGATAAACACTTCTGCCTCTTCACATCCGTAAGAGAAAATCATTCAAAAAGGGAATCCAGATACACAGTGAATCCAGCTTAGTCTGTTGAGACTTGGGAAGGCTTGGGAGGAGGCTTGGGAAACCAGGAGGTCGCGGGTTCCAGTCCCTGAAACTCCTTGGCACTGCCGAGGTGCAAGGCACCAGACCCCTACACTGCTCCCCGGGCAGCTGTATATACACAATAGCTGCTCCTAATACTAGGATGGGTTAAAAAAGTTCACTATGTGTGTACATGTAGGTGACCAATAAAGAGGATTCAACCCTCCAGATTTAGATTTAGATTTCAAATATGGGCCATCCTGGGAACAGAATCTGTTAATGTAACTCGTCTAAACAAAAAATGACCGAGGGTCACAAAATAATCAATGAAATCTACTTAAAATTTCTGAATTCCAACAATTGGCTGAAATGTAAGGAAGGTTAAATAAATCAGGCTTTGAGTCGGTACTTTGTGTCATTTTAACTTTTCAACACACCGACAATCGAGCGCTCCCCTAAACCGCAGGGCGGCCTGTATGGTCTTACCGTCCACACTGTCCGTCTTGTCAGCCTCCCGAGGGTCAACCCCTGGATGGAGGCTGTTGCCAGGCTTGTTAGCCTCCACGCCGACAGCCTCTCTGGGCAGCAGGGCTTCGTAGTCGGCCCTGTCCGGCCGCATCATCATCATCATTCCATCCCCTCGGAGGTCTACCCCTCTTCCTCCTCCTCCTCCTCCTCCTCCTCCTCCTCCTCCTCGTCCTTGGGCCCGGTGGTCGACATGTGGCGGCATCTCCCTCATCATCATCATCATCCGGTCGCCACGCTCTCCCCCCCACTCTGGCCGGTCCACGCCTCCTCCTCTCTCCCCCCGGGCATCCCTCTCCCTCTCCCGCTCCCTCTCTCTCTCCCTCTCCCTCTCGTGCTGCTGGATCAGGCCCTCGGGGAGCAGGCGTTCGCGGTCCCTCAGGTCCCTCAGGAGGGGCTCCCGGGCCGGCCGCATCAGCAGGGGCTCGCGGCCACGCCCGTGGGGGAGCCCGTGGGGCCCGGGGAGCCCCGCCCCCGGCCAGTCTCGGTCCCGGTCCCAGGGCTGCTGGTGCGGCGCCAGGGGCTGCAGCAGCAGCCCGGGCGGCTGGCCCAGCAGGGCGGGCTGCTGCTGGGGTAGCAGCTGGAGCTGATGCTGCTGCTGCTGGAGCTGCAGCAGGACGCCAGGGAGCAGCGGGGGCTGCTGGGAGAGCAGGGGAGGCTGCTGGGAGGGGGCCTGCTGGGGCCGCAGCTCCTTGCGGTCGAAGGGCTCCCGGTCGCCGCCGCCACCGCCGCCTCCTCCGCCGCCGCTGCCGCCGGGCACGTTGGGCCCACCGGGACCTCCTCGCTCGCGGCTGTCGTAGGAGCCGGCACGGGACCGGGAGCGGCCCTGGCGCTCAGAGTCCGGGGAGCTGCGTCTGGAGCTGTGGCTCCGGGAGTCCTGCCGGTCTGAGGGGAGAGGGGGGGTCAGGGGCTCAGTCACAACGCTCACAAGTCAAAACCGGTTTGGTTTGGTAAACACAATTGTTTGTTGTTGTTGTTATTATTATTGAACCTCCTGGAGAAGAAGTAGGGAGCAGGGAATGAGAAAAGGATTTCACTATATAGTCCTCTACATTGAACTACTAGAGAGGGAGTAGGGAACGAGGGAAGGATTTCACTATATAGTCCTCTACATTGAACTACTAGAGAGGGAGTAGGGAACGAGGGAAGGATTTCACTATATAGTCCTCCACACTGAACTACTAGAGAGGGAGTAGGGAACGAGGGAAGGATTTCACTATGTAGTCCTCTACATTGAACTACTAGAGTAGGGAGTAGGGAACGAGGGAAGGATTTCACTATATAGTCCTCTACATTGAACTACTAGAGAGGGAGTAGGGAACGAGGGAAGGATTTCACTATATAGTCCTCTACATTGAACTACTAGAGAGGGAGTAGGGAACGAGGGAAGGATTTCACTATATAGTCCTCTACATTGAACTACTAGAGAGGGAGTAGGGAACGAGGGAAGGATTTCACTATATAGTCCTCTACATTGAACTACTAGAGAGGGAGTAGGGAACGAAGGAAGGATTTCACTATATAGTCCTCTACATTGAACTACTAGAGAGGGAGTAGGGAACGAGGGAAGGATTTCACTGTATAGTCCTCTACATTGAACTACTAGAGAGGGAGTAGGGAACGAGAGAAGGATTTCACTATATAGTCCTCTACATTGAACTACAAGAGAGGGAGTAGGGAACGAAGGAAGGATTTCACTATATAGTCCTCTACATTGAACTACTAGAGAGGGAGTAGGGAACGAGGGAAGGATTTCACTATATAGTCCTCTACATTGAACTACTAGAGAGGGAGTAGGGAATGAGGGAAGGATTTCACTATAGTCCTCTACATTGAACTACTAGAGAGGGAGTAGGGAGTGAGGGAAGGATTTCACTATATAGTCCTCTACACTGAACTACTAGAGAGGGAGTAGGGAATGAGGGAAGGATTTCACTGTATAGTCCTCTACATTGAACTACTAGAGAGGGAGTAGGGAATGAGGGAAGGATTTCACTATATAGTCCTCTACATTGAACTACTAGAGAGGGAGTAGGGAATGAGGGAAGGATTTCACTGTATAGTCCTCTACATTGAACTACTAGAGAGGGAGTAGGGAACGAGAGAAGGATTTCACTATATAGTCCTCTACATTGAACTACTAGAGAGGGAGTAGGGAACGGGGGAAGGATTTCACTATATAGTCCTCTACATTGAACTACTAGAGAGGGAGTAGGGAACGAGGGAAGGATTTCACTATATAGTCCTCTACATTGAACTACTAGAGAGGGAGTAGGGAATGAGGGAAGGATTTCACTATATAGTCCTCTACATTGAACTACTAGAGAGGAAGTAGGGAGTGATGGAAGGATTTCACTATATAGGCCTCTACATTGAACTACTAGAGAGGGAGTAGGGAACGAGGGAAGGATTTCACTGTATAGTCCTCTACATTGAACTACAAGAGAGGGAGTAGGGAACGAGAGAAGGATTTCACTATATAGTCCTATACATTGAACTACAAGAGAGGGAGTAGGGAACGAGGGAAGGATTTCACTATATAGTCCTCTACATTGAACTACTAGAGAGGGAGTAGGGAACGAGGGAAGGATTTCACTATATAGTCCTCTACATTGAACTACTAGAGAGGGAGTAGGGAATGAGGGAAGGATTTCAATATATAGTCCTCTACACTGAACTACTAGAGAGGGAGTAGGGAATGAGGGAAGGATTTCACTGTATAGTCCTCTACATTGAACTACTAGAGAGGGAGTAGGGAATGAGGGAAGGATTTCACTATATAGTCCTCTACATTGAACTACTAGAGAGGGAGTAGGGAATGAGGGAAGGATTTCACTGTATAGTCCTCTACATTGAACTACTAGAGAGGGAGTAGGGAACGAGAGAAGGATTTCACTATATAGTCCTCTACATTGAACTACTAGAGGGAGTAGGGAACGGGGAAGGATTTCACTATATAGTCCTCTACATTGAACTACTAGAGAGGGAGTAGGGAACGAGGGAAGGATTTCACTATATAGTCCTCTACATTGAACTACTAGAGAGGGAGTAGGGAATGAGGGAAGGATTTCACTATATAGTCCTCTACATTGAACTACTAGAGAGGAAGTAGGGAGTGATGGAAGGATTTCACTATATAGGCCTCTACATTGAACTACTAGAGAGGGAGTAGGGAACGAGGGAAGGATTTCACTGTATAGTCCTCTACATTGAACTACTAGAGAGGGAGTAGGGAACGAGAGAAGGATTTCACTATATAGTCCTATACATTGAACTACAAGAGAGGGAGTAGGGAACGAGGGAAGGATTTCACTATATAGTCCTCTACATTGAACTACTAGAGAGGGAGTAGGGAACGAGGGAAGGATTTCACTATATAGTCCTCTACATTGAACTACTAGAGAGGGAGTAGGGAACGAGGGAAGGATTTCACTATATAGTCCTCTACATTGAACTACAAGAGAGGGAGTAGGGAACGGGGGAAGGATTTCACTATATAGTCCTCTACATTGAACTACTAGAGAGGGAGTAGGGAATGAGGGAAGGATTTCACTATATAGTCCTCTACATTGAACTACTAGAGAGGGAGTAGGGAACGAGGGAAGGATTTCACTATATAGTCCTCTACATTGAACTACTAGAGAGGGAGTAGGGAATGAGGGAAGGATTTCAATATATAGTCCTCTACACTGAACTACTAGAGAGGGAGTAGGGAATGAGGGAAGGATTTCACTATATAGTCCTCTACATTGAACTACTAGAGAGGGAGTAGGGCGTGAGGGAAGGATTGAAGACACAGCCTGTATGTACATGTGTGCATCTGTGTGTGCGTGTGTCTGTCTACCTGAGGAGGTGCTACGGCTGGGCTCTCCTCTCCTCAGCTGGTCGATGCGTGACTTCCTCTCGGCGAACGGATGCTCCGCCCCCGCCGGCCTCTCCCTCTCTCTCTCCCGCTCTCGTTCTCTCTCCCGCTCCCTCTCTCTCTCCCTCTCGCGGTCCCGGGAGTTGGCCGCCTGCAGGCGTCCTCGGCGGGGCCGTGGCCCCTGGGGGTCTTCGCGGCCCACGGAGGCCGGCTCCCCGGACGGCGAGCGGAGGCGGCGCGACGAGGGGCCCCGGTTCTGATTCCCCACGCTGACCCCGAGGGACCCCAGGCCGCCACGGGAGGTGTCGGGCGGCGGCTTGCGGAGGAGGGCCGGTGACATGAGGGGCTGCGGCGTGGGCAGCAGGTGGGGGGGCTCCTGGGGCAGCAGGGGGGCGATGGCGGGGCCGGCGGTGACGATGGCGCCCCGCTCTCGCTCCCGGCCGCGCCGGGGGCCACCGCCCCTGCGGAGCAGCTCCAGCGGGGCCCGCTCGGCCGGGGGCCCCCGGTCGGAGCGGGCCGGGGCCGGGGCCGGGGCCGTCTCCACTCCTCCTCCTCCTCCTCCTCCTCCTCCTCCTCCTCCTCCTCCTACTCCTACTCCTACTCCTACTCCCAGCACCTCCTCGTCAGACCAGTCGCTGAAGTTGGCGTCCAGCTTGGGCAGCGGCGTGGGCTCGGCGTTGGCCCCGGTAGCGCGGGGGGGGTCCAGCCTCAGGGAGGGCGGGGGGGTGCGAGGCCCCCGTCTCCTCTTGCCAGGGGGCAGGTGGGCGTCCTCCTCGCCGGAGCCGTCCGAGTCCCCGCCACGGGACCGCTTGCCGCCGCTGCCGCTCTTCTTCTTGGCTCCTTTGCGTGGGGAGTGCAGCAGCGGCGGGGGCGGTACCACCGCCGCCAGGGGCGGGGCTTGTGCAGCCGGCAGGGCCGGGGGCGTGGCGTCTCGGCCGGGCGCCTCCTCGCTCTTGCGCCCTGCCTTCTTCTGCCCCTTCCTCACAGACTTGGCCTTCTTCTTGTTCTCCTGGGAGCCGGCCGAGTCTCTGTCGTCGCCGGTGGTGGTGGCGGCGGCGGCAAGGGGAGCACTTGTGGTGGTGGAGGAGGAGGTGGGGGGAGGAGGAGGCGGGCTGGGGTCCCGCTGCTGGTCCCTCCCTCGGCCCCGAGAGTCGGAGCGGGCGCCATCCGCGGGGAGGTCGGCGCCGCGCCTCTCGCCACCGCGGCCTCGCTCGCTCCCACGGGGCTCCGGGTCGTCATGGCGACTGCGGCCCTCCCTCTTCTCGGCTGCTCCTCCTCGCCGCTCCTCCTCCTTCCAGCGGCTGGGCTTGTCGTCGGAGGAGGGCGTGGCCTGGGCCGGCGAGCGCAGCAGAGGCTCATGGGGCCGCACCACCTGGCTCAGGAGACGATGCTTGTCTGCAGATGCACACCCAAACACACACACACACACACACTCAATATGGGACACCCAATATATAGTTGGATCAATTATCAATTATACACATTCTGAGAAAAGAACAGTACAGAGCAGTACCCAACCCCTTTAAAGAGGGGCGTGTTGTGTGCTATTAAAGGGGTGTGTTCCAACAGCGGCGTGTTGTCTGGTGGTCGTTTGTTTTGCTTCACTAGTGAAATATTTTGTGTCTACCGTCGGACGCGGGAGGCGGGAACACCGGGCTCGGAAGGAGGGGCTGGGGGTGGAGCTTGGCCTGCCCTCGGCCAATGGGACGCTCGCTCTTCTCCTCAGCGGCGCTGTTGTAGCCGTCGCTGTTGGCGGGGCTAGTCTCCCGCGCCGTCCGCTTGGGGGAGGGGCGCGGACTGGGGGTGTTCTCGCCGCGGTGGCGCTTACGGCTGAAGCGATAAAAGATCGGAGAGTTGTTAAAATTGCGACGAAAACGATAAAAAATGTTTATGACATTAAAGAAAAAAAAAATTGTTACTTAAAAAATATATACAGTGTATAAAGATTGTAAAGTTGTTTTTAATTCTGAATAAAGACAAAAAACATATCTAAACATCCAGATTGGAGAACAATTGGATCGTTCATTATGTATGAGTGGAGACTATTTTTAAATACAGTAAATACATTAACAGGACACATTTACGTATACAAACGTAAACATGTATCAAAACAGCGAGTTCCAAATGCTACGAACCCGACACCCAAACGTTAACGTACGGGTGTCGGGTTCGATCGGCACACAGCGGACTACCAACGTAGTACGGAAAGCTACAACGCTAGGGGCTCACACATTTAACTGATACGATGATCCCGAATCACTAATGAGAGGGTAAAAATATATTCCTATTCCAAAAATACGAAACATTTTTGTACACTTTTACTTATAAATGTTTTTTTTTATTTAAGAATTTTTAGATTTTCTTTTTGATCTTTTATACGAATACTTTATTATATACCTTTTTATTTGCCCAATAATTAGGTATTCTGCGAAAGCCGAAGGGAAATCACAAACAATCATTTGTGAGATATAAATCTATTTTTCTTTTTTTAAGTTTTTTTATTAGTAATGTGTTCATATTAAATATATTTTTTCCTCTTTTGGATTTTTTTATAAAAACATTATTTTCTATTAATGTTTTTTTATATACTTTTATTATTATCTGGGCCCCCTTCACCTTTTTAAAGGATTGAGTGTGAATAGCCATTACAAGCCGTTTCAAAATAGTCATGTGACAAAAATTGTCAAAGTGACATCACAAGTGGGAGTGGCCACCCAGGTGTATGACGAACAGATGAGCATACGTGCCTGGCCTTGCGGTCGTCGTGCGCCTCCCTCGTGGACCGCTCCTCCCTCGGCTCCTCCCGGCGCTCCCGCCTCTCCTTCTCCCGCTCCTCCCACTCCCGCAGGCGCTCCCTCTCCTGGCGCTCCCTCTCCTGGCGCTCCCTCTCCCGCTGCTCCCGCTCCCTCTCCCTCTCCCTCCTCTCGCGCTCCCTCTCCTCCCGCTCTCTCTCGCGCTCCCGCTCCCTCTCGCGCTCCCTCTCCCGCTCCTCCCTCTCTCGCTCCCGGGCTCGCTCCCGCTCGGCCTCCTTCTCCTTCTCCCGCTCCCTCTCTCTCTCTCGCTCCTTCTCCTTCTCCCGCTCCCTCTCCCGGTCTCTGTCCCGGTCGCGGCCCCTGTCCTCCCGGCGCTCCTCGCCCCGGTCGCTCCTGCGCTCCTCCCCCCGGCGCTCCTCCCTCTCCAGCTCCTGGTGTCGGGTCGGGGAGGCCGCCCTTTGATCTGGGAACAAACAAAAACAAGAGCCTGTTCACAGCCTGGTCGCAAATAGACCACAGAGTCACTTCTCATGGGGTTTGGGGGTTCGAATCCCCTCCCCCCCGTCAAAGCCAGCAACAGAGTTAACCCTGACCCTTGTTTTTACTGAGCAATTACAAGCTTTTAATTAAACTAATTCAATTTAAAAAAATAAAATAAAAAATAAAAGAATTAAAACAATTATTTACTTTAATATAACTGGGATCCCAACTCAACATTTCTATATAAATAATAATAACAACAGGATTCCACCACAAACGTTTTGTCTTTATATTTTACCATAATGATACATTACAGAGGACATGTTTTCACCCTGTTTGTCGGTTTACCCGTCAGTCTGCTTGTCTGTTGTCTGCGAGGTAACTCAAAAAGTGATGTACAGAATTGGACAAAACTTGGTGTTTAGATTACTTATGGGTCATGGAACAGTTGATTCGATTTTGGAACAGATCCAGGGGACTATTTGGTGTGGCGGAGGGCCCTCTAGTTTACTTTGGTAATCCAACTTGAATTGGTTGGGACCTGGTGTAGTAGTTGTGCCAACAGGTGTGACGCTAAACCGGGAAAAGGAAGACGTTCCCAGTGTCTTACCTCTCTCTCGGGTCTCTCTGCGATCTCGCTCGCCATGGGTGGAGCCTCCTCCACCTCCACCTCCTCGCCGCTCATACGCCTCCCCCCTCCGGTCTCCCCCATCGTAGCGGTCAGCCCGCTCCGTCACCCGGTCAGACCCCCTATCTGCTGTGGCGGCGCTAGCGCTGCCGCCGCCGCGATCTCCGCTGGTCCTCTCGGTGCTTCTCTCGCGGGCCGACCCACTGCGAGACTCCCAGCTGTCATGGCTGCTCTCGGGCTGGGCTCCACGAGACGTCCGGTTGGAGCCTGGTGGGGCGGGGGAGGAAGAGGAGGAAGAGGAGAGAGAGAGAGAGAGAGAGGAGAGGAAGAGGAGAGAGAGAGAGAGAGAGAAAGAGGAGAGAGAGAGAGAAAGAGGTTGTGATTTCTCTTCTGCTTGTTCACCATTTGCTTATTATTGTGTTATTCTGTTATTGGTATGCTGCGAATGCTGAAGGAGAAGTACAATCAGGGGAAAAAAACAACAAAAAATATATATGCAAAGTATTTTGTAGTATTATATAGAACTATAATTTATTATTACAATTATCGTACTCCTTTTTATTAATGTGTTTACATAAAATACATTGTTTGATTTTCTTTTCGGGAATTTTTTTTTATATAAGAAAATAAATTCATAAAATACAAATCTGAAACATTTGTGTGATTTCCGTTATGAATGCGTAACGTCATGTGTAATTTGTAATTTGATCTTTCATATGAATCGGGTTCTTTAACATTACAAAGAGCCCCTATTTTAGCACCAGGTGCGAGTGTGATTAGCCATTACAAGCCATTTCTAAATTGTAACGTGACTAAATCAAGACGGGGAGAGCACAGCCAGATGTATGACGGACAGATTAGTCGACCAGTTGGTACGGGTATCGTGGTATCGGGTAGGCTTGGTAGACCGATCTAGTCATCACACATCTGGGCGGACACTCCCCCTGTGTGATGTCACTAGTCAGACGCGGCAATTTAAGTCACATTACATTAAACGGTGGTAAAATAGTAAACCCCTTTTAAGATAAAAAAATGTATAATATAAAATAAATAATTTGTAACCGGTAAACCGTTGAAAACTGACGAAAGCTAACAAACCGGGGAAAAAAAATAAAAATAAAAACACAAATCCTGAACCTCACCTTTCTCTGCCGTGTCGGCGGTCCGACCCCTCCCCCGTCCGTTCCTCTCCGCTCTGCCCTCGGCGGGCCGGTTGTCCCCTCGCGCCTCCGCCTTCACCTCCTCCTTCCCGCCGTGACCCCTCCCGTAGCCCCTCTCCTCCTGGGCCGCCGCCGGCGGGAGCGGCGGCTCCTCCTTCCGGTCCGTCCTCTCCTTCTCCCGTTCCTTCTCTTTCTCCCTCTCCCGCTCCTTGTCGCGCTCCTTGTCTCGCTCGCGGTCACGGCGCTCCAGGGAATGGGCCTCCGCCCGGTTCTCCCTGGCGTCCTTGGGGTCCCGGGCCGACTCGCGGCCGCGGTCCCGCCGCTGCTCCCGGTCGTCCCGGGACGAACTCTGCTCAGACTCGTAGTCCCGGTCGTCGCGGCTCAGGTCCTTGTCCCTCTTCCCATGGCTCTCTGGGGGGACCCCACGGAAACACCAAGAGTTAGAGAATGAAATACATCCATATATATATATATCTGTATAGAGATATTTATCTATATCATCAGTCACTTTATTGTTCTTTTTATGTTGTGCATTTTAATTGTGTATAGTATTTTTATAGTATTGCGTTTTAGAAATTCATACATTGGAGGGAATGGGGAGTAAGCATTCCATTGTTCTTGTTGCAAATGGCAAATACAAATCTAGATTCTATCTATCTATCTATCTATCTATATATCTATATCTATATCTATATCTATATCTATAGATCTATATCTATATCTATATATCTATATCTATAGATCCATATCTATAGATATAGCTATAGATATCTATTTAGGGATATATATATCTATATATAGATATCTATATATAGATATCTATATACACACACATAAAGTAGATATAGATAACATATATAGACTGTATATATCTATGTTATCTATCTCTCTGCAGTGTATGTATATTTATCTATATAGATATATCTATCTATATATAGATCTATATCTATCTATCTATATCTATGTATAGATAGATATATCTATAGATCTATAGATATCTATCTATCTATATCTATAGATATATATGCATATATACAGTATATCTATATCTCTCCGTTATCCATCTCTCTACAGTGTATGTATATCTATCTCCGTCCATCTAGCTCTCTATCCAATCGTACCGTCTCGCCGTTCGTGGCGCTTCTCCGCCGCAGCGGTGGCGGCGGCGGCCGGGGGGCTGCGCTCCCGCTCCCCGCCGCGGCTCCTCTCGCGGCCCCGCGAGTGCCGGCGTTCGCCGCGGCGGTGCGACGGCGAGGAGGAGGACGCGTAGGGCGGGGAGCGCGAGCGCCGGGAGGCGGAGCTCGGCGGCGAGGCGCTACCGGCGACGCTGGTGGCCGTGGCGGCGGAGCCCGCCTTGGCGGCGGAGTCGCGGCGGTAGCCCGGGGAGACGGAGGAGCGCCGGCGCGTGGCGCGTGGCGAGGGGGAGTGCCTCTGGGCGGAGGAGCCCGAGTGGGAGGAGGGGGAGAGGTGGCGGGGCGGGGTGGGGGTGTGGCGGTGGCGTGGGGGAGACGGAGACCTGTGGGTGGGGGGGTGGGAAGAGGGGGAGAGAGTGTCAGAGACAGACAGGTATCGGACTAAGACTTGTTTTCCCTTTCTCTCGGACATTTCAAACCTCATATTTGATCCTCTTAAGGGCATATTGACTTCAGACTGACCTGCGGGGAGGCGGCGGGGAGGCGGGGGTCTTGCGGGACGAAGCCTTGGTGGCGGGGGGAGGGGGGGAGGAGGACTTCTTCCGGGCCAGGGGGCTGGGGGCGGGCACGGGGGAGGTCACGCTGCCGGAGCGCTCCTCAGAGGTGGCCGAGCGCTTGGCCTTGTGGGAGCTGTGGGAGCGGTCCCTGTGGACCAGAGAACACCGTTCAATCTCAAAAAGGTATTTACATAGAACTGCATTGCAAACTAAAATGGACAAGTAGAGAGAGAGAGAGAGAGACAGAGACACAGAGACAGAGTCCGAGACAGACAGAGACAAATATATAGAGATAGAGACAGAGACAAAGAGAGACAGAGAGGCAGACAAAAGTAGAGACCGAGACAGACGGAGAGAGAGAGAGAGACACATACCGAGTGAGAGAGACAGAATATTGATAAATATCACAACACGCTTATGGATTCAAAACGCAAAACGTTCTTAACAGTCAAATGGAGGGACGTTGGATTGAAGCATTTTTAATCATCTTAAGGGAATATCTCCTCATCCATTTCTTTTTATCATATACTAAGAAACTATGAAAACGTAGCATCACGATAAGGCGAGATCTTAATTTCACTACGATACAATGCCATTCAGAGACGATTAAACGATTATATCGAACGACTGCCCGGCCCTGCCGACCACTAAACAATCCAGTCGGCTAAATGACTAAACAAGGTTTGTTCCTCGGTTGGGTGGGGGTGGGGTTGGGCGTGGCTCCCCCTTACCTGCGTTTCTCCTTCTTCTCCTTGTGCTTCTCCGAGTCTCGTCCGCGGTCCTTGCCCTCCTTGGAGGCCTTCTCCTCCGCCGCCACCACCGCAGTCACTGTCGCGGTCGCCACCACCGCCACTTTCTCCTTATTCTTGTGCTTCCCCTTGTGCTTCTTGACCGGCGCGACGGGGCCGTCCGCGGGGACCGGCGGCGGCGGCGGGCTGGGGGTGCGGGGGCCCTTCTTCTTACCGTGGCCCCCCTTGGTTGACCTGGCGGGGGAGGGGTGAGGAGTGACGTCACACAGGGGCGGAGCAACGCGATCTCTTAAAACCAACAGGCACGGGTTTTTGCCTCGAATGAAAAAAAAAAAACCACTATACTATATAGTGAGTAGTTTCCCATTTTGTAGCGCTGTCCGAGTGTATAATGAGAATGATTGTACCCAATATAGCGCACTCATAGAGAGTCTAGTCATGTCCCAAAGTGTTATAACTAGTAGTCATCACATTGAACTACTAGAGAGGGAGTAGGGAACGAGGGAAGGATTTCACTATATAGTCCTCTACCTTGAACTACCTAGAGAGGGAGTAGGGAACGAGGGAAGGATTTCACTATATAGTCCTCTACATTGAACTACTAGAGAGGGAGTAGGGAACGAGGGAAGGATTTCACTATATAGTCCTCTACATTGAACTACTAGAGTAGGGAGTAGGGAATGAGGGAAGGATTTCACTATATAGTCCTCTACATTGAACTACTAGAGTAGGGAGTAGGGAATGAGGGAAGGATTTCACTATATAGTCCTCTACATTGAACTACTAGAGTAGGGAGTAGGGAATGAGGGAAGGATTTCACTATATAGTCCTCTACATTGAACTACTGGAGAGGGAGTAGGGAACGAGGGAAGGATTTCACTATATAGTCCTCTACCTTGAACTACTAGAGTAGGGAGTAGGGAATGAGGGAAGGATTTCACTATATAGTCCTCTACATTGAACTACTAGAGTAGGGAGTAGGGAACGAGGGAAGGATTTCACTATATAGTCCTCTACATTGAACTACTAGAGAGGGAGTAGGGAACGAGGGAAGGATTTCACTATATAGTCCTCTACATTGAACTACTAGAGTAGGGAGTAGGGAATGAGGGAAGGATTTCACTATATAGTCCTCTACCTTGAACTACCTAGAGAGGGAGTAGGGAACGGGTGAAGGAGGAGGAGAGTGAGACCCCTACCTGGTGGATTCGGAGAGGGGTGAGGCCATGGACGCCTTCTTGTCCTTCTTCCCAGAGCCCGAGGCCTTGGCGGAGCTCTTGCTGTGTTTAGGGGAGCCGCTGGACTTCCTGGAGGCCGGGGACCCCTTGGAGCTGGAGCGCTCGGGGGAGGCCTGGTGGCGATGTGAGTGAGTGAGTGAAAGAGTGAGACAGAGAGAGAGAGTGAACCAGTGAGTGAGTGAGTGAGTGAGTGAAAGAGTGAGACAGAGATGGTACATTGGAAAAAATGTTTCGCAAAATTATAACACTGTTCACATCTTCCGATTGTCCTTGACAATATATATATTTTGGATTTTGTTTATTTTGATGTTAGTAGTATTGTGTATATACAGTTTATGAGTAGTTAATCATCTGTATTCTTATATTGTCTTGTTTGTCTGTCTATAACAGTCATGTCACTCTATAAAACGTTCAGTAATCAATCTATAACAGTCAGTCAGTCATGTCTATGAAACAGTCCATCGTGTCTCTATAAAACAGTCAGTCGTGTCTCTCAAACATCCAGTAATTCATCTATATAATCCATCTCTAAAAAAGTGATCTATCTTTAAAACATCTCATCTCTCTTGCATTGTCCTTTTTCGCTGCCATAACACAGGATTTTCCCTTTTCGGTGGAAGTGCCATCTTATCTCCGTGTCAGTGTGTGTACCTTGGTGGCAGCGGGGTTGCCGGTTCGAGTCTTGGTGGCGGCGGCGGGGGCGGGGGCGGTAGTCTCCTCCTTCTTCTTGATGACGATCTCCTCCCTCTTCTCCTGGTTCTCCTGCTCCAGCTTGAGGAGCTCACGCTGGATCTTCTGACGCTTCATCTCCAGTGAGAGCTCGTAGTCGTAGTCGCCGACGTCCGAGTCTGGAAGGCAAACGGTGCGCTTGTCTTTATTATAAGTAACCTCCACCGATACGTGGGCAACAAAACTATGACCAAAAACCCATGCAGACGTGGGGTAGCTTCAACCATAGATGTTTGGGACAAATACAGGGGGGGGGGGCTGGATAGTCCAGACCAGAGGTTTTCAAAGTGGGAGGCGGATCTACAAACAGTTTCAGGGGAGACTCAGTCAATGGAAGTGAAAAAATGATCATATATATTGTATATTTTATGTTAGTCATCAAAAGGAGATCATGAAAGAATAGCCTCGTGATGTGTGTGATTTGGTGAAAGAGATAGTTCAGAGATACAGTTGTTTGAGGGGAACATAACTGTTTTGCCCACTTTCCCCAGACAGTAACATTTTATAAAACGGTTTTAAATTCATCTATAAAACAGCCAGTCATGTCTCTCTGTAAAACAGTCAGTAATGTCTCTTTTAAAACAGTCAGACGGTCATGTATCTCTATAAAACAGTCAGTAGTGTCTCTATAAAACAGCCAGGCATGTCTGTAAAACAGTCAGTAGAGTCAGAAGCTAGGCATCCAGGGATTGATTGAAACAGGACTGAGGGGAGGCCCAACAGCCTCAGACTTTGAGAAACCCCTGGTCTCAAAGTCAGACCAGTGAGGGGTTGGGATGTTTGGCTTCTCCGGGGGGGGGGGGGGGCAGCATTGTTCACCTTCTCGATTGGCTTCCCACTCGGCGGTCTCCTCCTCGCTGGCGGGGGTGTTCTCCTTGGTGACCTTGATGTCCTCCTTCTCCCGGTGTCTGCCGCGGGAGGAATCTCTCTGCTGAGATGGGGGGGGGGGAGAGAGAAGAGAACAGACGATACAAGATACAATATATTGTTATTGGCCATTTGTAACAAAGTACATTGGAATGCTTACTCCCCATTCCCTCTTACAGTATACATCTCCAAAACAATACCATAAAATGAAAAAATTATATATCCAATAAAAATAAACTAAAAAAAAGAGCAGCAAAATGACTTAAATGATATGTACATGTGTTGAATGTACATGCATTTTTTAAATATTTTTTTACAAAAATATTTGAAGCATTTTAAAGTGCCAGTAGTGCAGCAGCATCATGAATACAGTGCAGTGCAGTAACTGTGATGAGTCCAGAAAAAGTCCAGCAAAGTATGACAGTGTAATGAAAATTTAATTAAACCATCTCTCCGGTTGTGTTGATTTAGCGAGCGTTACGAAGGGGAGCCCTACGTAACGAGGAGAGTTCTATGTTACAAGGTGGGTGGGTGGGCGTTACGTAACGAGGGGAGTTCTATGTTACAAGGTGGGTGGGTGGGCGTTACGTAACGAGGGGAGTTCTATGTTACAAGGTGGGTGGGTGGGCGTTACGTAACGAGGGGAGTTCTATGTTACAAGGTGGGTGGGTGGGCGTTACGTAACGAGGGGAGCTCTATGTTACAAGGTGGGTGGGTGGGCGTTACGTAACGAGGGGAGTTCTATGTTACAAGGTGGGTGGGTGGGCATTACGTAACGAGGGGAGATGTTATGTTGCGAGATGGGGACGGGGACGGGGGATGTGTCTGGACTCACTCTGGCGGTAGGCGACGAGGGCTCTTCTAGGCTCTTCTCTGGGTCAACATCCTGTCTCTTGTTCTTCATTCTCTCCCGCAGGTCACCAGGGGGCCTCTCTGCTGACCTGGGGGGGGGGGGGAGGGCCGACACGGACGGACAGACGGTAACAACAGTCAGTAAACGGCTCTTCACGGTGGTCAGTTAGGTCAGAGTAAAACCGCCAACGGTCAGAATTGCCTCTTTAAAAACAGTCAGCGATGTCTCTATAAAACAGTTGACAATCAGTGAAAGTCAGTCAGTCAGTCAAAAAATAGTCAGTCAAGTCTCAACAAAACAGTCAGGTCTCAAGAAAACAGCCAGTCAAGTCTTAGTATAAACAGTCAGACAATCATGTCTTTATAGAACAGTAAGTCATGTCTCAATACAAAAGTCAGTCAGTAATGTCTCTATAAAAGGAAGTTATACCTTTATAAAAACAGAAAAAATCTGAGTAATGTCTCTAAAACAGCCAGTAATCTTAACCTGGAGGATTGAATCCTCTTTATTGTTCACATAGATGTACAGTACACACAGTGAATTGTGTTTCTCTGCATTTAACCCATCCTATTAGAAGCAGTGGGCAGCTATTGTATATATACACAGCTGCCCGGGGAGCAGTGTATGGGGTCTGGTGCCTTGCTCAAGGGCACCCCTCGGCAGAGGCCCGGGTGTTCCGGGGAGTTGAACCGGCGACTTTCCGGTCGCTATCCCAAGCCAAGTCCAAACAGACTGAGCTATCCTGCCGCACCAGTCCGGCAGTCTTCGCGCTACAAAACAGTCAAGTAGTTATAAAACGGTCACATCTCTACAGTGGAGGCGTGTTTACCGGCTGAAACTGAATGCTTTGCCTCGCGGCTGGGGGCCATGTGTGTAGCGACAGGTGGTGCCGTAGCTGCAGGTTCCCGTCTTCAACCAGTTCCTACATTGACTCTGAAACACACACACACACACACCCCACAGGGCTCAGACTGGGCAGAGAGACCAGCCCATAGGAAGCAGAGCACGGAGTCCGATAACACAAACAAACACAATCAAAAACTAAATAAATAAAATTAATCGTACTGTGAACTAAATATTGCACTACACAAACAAAAAGAGAGCTCTTTGTGTGTGGCTTCGTAAGGGCCCGGACTTACGGGCAACCTCAGAGGAAATGCATCTAGTAACACTGTAAAACAGTCAGTAATGCATATATTAAACAGTCAGTAATGTCTAAAACAGCCAATAATGTCTCTGCAAAACAGTCAGTCATGTCTCTACAGTCAGACTGTAATGCATCTCTCTATAAAACAGTCAGTCATGTATCTCAATATAAGTCAGTCCTGTCTCTATAAAGCAGTCAGTATATACAACAGTACAGTAGTCCATCTATAAAACAGTCATAGTGTATCTATGAAACAGCCAGTCATGGATCTCTATGATACAGCCAGTCATGTATCTGTAAAACAGTCGGTAATGTCTTTAAAAAAAAAAAGTCAGTAAATGTATACATAAAACCAGCCAGCCACGTATATCTGTACAAAAGTCAGTCATGTCTGCATAAAACAGTCAGTCGTATATCTCTCAGTAAAACGGTCAGTGAAACATCTATAAAAAAACACATGTTTAAAAAGTAAAAGTAGGGTTTGCATGCCACTTATTTACTTTCAGTACCCGCGTACCAACGTCCCCAACCACTACCAACTCAACAGGGGGGTGCCAGTGAGCGAGCGAGCGAGCGAGCGAGTGACACCTACATCGACAACAGCATTACTCCCCGTGCTGGGCCCGAGTCTCTCAAATACGCTGGGCCGTCGGGAGGTGGTTCCGGCGCTGGTGGCGGCGGTGGCGCTCGGGGGGGCGGGGCTGCTGCTGGCGGATATGGTCTTAGTATTCTCCACTGTTACCTTCCGCCTGATCTTGGACATTCTGCAGGACTGGACAGGAGCCGACAACACAGTGATCACACACACACACACATTACGTTACGTTACGTTCATTTAGCGTGACGATTTTTGTCCGAAGCGCCTCACAATAAGTGCATTGATCAACATTCGGTGGGCAAGGTACTGGTCACCAGAAGTCATGAGTGCATTTTCCTTCCTCACAAGCCTCCAAGAGCAGAACCAGTGCTCAGGTTAAAAGCACACTACGTGCAGAGTGTATAATACACACGTATAGGGAACTCTTGGCTCTGTACAGAATACTTGACGGTACTACACAGTCAATAGCGACAGTGTACACTACAAAACAAACTGTCAATACTAGACAGATTGATACAATGGTGAGTTCTATCAGGTTAAGATGAGGGTTCTGTATGAAGCGGAGTAAGCATTCGATTGTACTTGTTGCAAATGGAAAATAACAAACAGGGTCTTGTTTAAAGAACAAAGCAGAACACACACACCCACACACCCACACACCCACACACACACACACCCACACACACACACACACGACGTGGCCATGCATTCACTCGGAACATTACATGAACACATAAGCTATTTAATGTGACGCGTTTAAGAGGAAGAAAGTCGCAAAGCTAAACTCGGGGGGGGGGGCCTTAAAAGCCTGCCACCCCCCCCCTCCTCCCGCACACACACACACACACACACACACACACACGCATAACAACAACACAAACACCGCAAACTCCAAAGAACGGACGGAAAGAGATCGAAAAGCATCGCCTCACCCAAAATATTTATTCGGTGTCGCATCTACTTGTGTCTAGTACGGGAGTTAAACTTGTGCGGAAAGCCGAAGAGTTTAATTCATTTGTTTCAACGGAAGAAGCGACGGGCGGCTGCCCTGTGTGCCTTCATGTTGGCGATGGCTGCGCTGCGCGGTGATTGGCTGGAGCGTTGACCGTTGGGGAGCGTAGAAGAAGAAGAAGAAGTAGGAGTAGAGTAGTAGAAGAAGAAGAGAAGCCAGCGGCAGGCGCGCCCCCAATAGGTCGCGTTGAGTACTGCAAGTGTGGAATTTCAAAACGAATTTCTTCATTTCTTCCACGCGAATAACATACACGTTTAAATGGCATCTGTGATTTATCTAAGTAATTGTCCGGTAGGTATATACCTATTGTTTGTTAGGTTGTTTGCCAACTTATTGTACTTTGTTTACCTTACTGTACTTTTTCCTGAAGTTATTGTACTTCTACCTGACCACTGGTTCAGTTCTTGTTAGACTTGTTAGAAATAAAATGCACTTTTGACTTCTGGTGACGAGTTGTTCTCTTACCTTCCTTTGTTGAAACACACTACTTGTAAGTCGCTTTGGATAAAAGCGTCTGCTCAATGACTGTAATGTAATGTCATTTATTTAGTATTTTTGTATCTTCTTCACAACAAAAAAGTAAAACATCATCATGGCGGTAGAGAAATCCTCACGGTTTACATTCAGTGCACCGAGAGCTTTACAATACTGGTCGTTACATATGTAGACAGTTCATTGTACGTCCGGAGCCCGTGTTGCTGTTTTCTCGATGACCCTGAGGGCGATGATCTTGAAGGCAAGCAGCGCTTCGTTGCATGCCTTGGGGATCTCCGAGGAGGGCAGCAGGAACCCGTAGCGCCCTTTGTCCTGCAGCTCGAAGGTGAACGAGTACTTGATGCCCAGGTTGTACGCCCAGTCGTCGGAGCCCCCGGGCGCCAGGTCTGTGAGGGCCCGAATAACACAATAGAATACATAGAAAAGAGTCAGTCATGTATCTATAGAAGAGTCAGTCATGTCTCAATGAATAAGTCAGTCATGTCTCTGTAAAACAGTCAGTCATGTCTTTATAACAGTCAGTCATGTCTCTATTAAATAGTCAGTCATGTCTCTGTAAAAGAGTCAGTCGTGTATCTCCTCTACTCCCTCTACACCCACGACTGCTATGCACAGCTCCAACGTCATCATCAAGTTTGCTGACGACACGACAGTGATGGGCCTGATCGCCGGCGACGACGAGACAGCCTACAGGGAGGAGGTCGGATCGCTGGAGCAGTGGTGCCAGGAGAACAGCCTCGCCCCCAACATCAAGAAGACCAAGGAGCTGATCGTGGACTACAGGAAGCAGAGAGGAGAGCACGGCCCTATCTCCATCGACGGTGTTGCAGTAGAGAGGGTCAGCAGCTTCAAGTTCCTCGGCGTGCACATCTCCAAGGACCTCACATGGTCCACGCACACCACACACGTGGTGAAAAGGGCCTAACAAGGCCTGTATTTCCTCAGGCGTCTGAGTAAATTCAGCATGGGCCCCCGCATCCTGAGAACATTCTATACCGGCACCATCGAGAGTGTTCTTACAGGGTGTATCACCGCCTGGTACGGGAACTACACCGCACTCGAGCGCAGAGCGCTTCAAAGGGTGGTGCGGACGGCCCAGTATATCGTTGGAGGTGAGCTCCCCTCCCTCCTGGATATATACAACCAGTGGTACGTGGTCAAGGCCAAACGCATCATAAAATACATTGCCCACCCCAGCCACGAACTGTATTCACTTTTACCGTCAGGCAGGCGATACCGCAGTATCAAGTACAAATAGACTTAGAGATAGCTTCCACAGTCAGGCCATCAGGGCATATAGCATATAACAATGTATATTTTATTACATTGATTTATATATACATATTGCTCTTTTTCTGTGCCGATATATTGCATTTTATAAATTGCATTTTTATTTTATATATTTAACTTTATACAGTTTTGTACTTTTTTTTACTTCTATTTTGTTTTTATTTTATTTTATCTTATTTTTATAACTGCTGTCTGTCGTCGGGTATTGCACATAAGATTTTCTATTAAACTATCAAACAGTCAGTCATGTCTTTATAAAAGACTCACTCATGTCTCTATAAAAGTCAGTTATGTCTCTATTAAACAGTCAGTCATGTCTCTATTAAACAGTAAGTCAGTCATGTAGCACAATAAATATAAATAAAACAACAGAATACGATGGGATGCATGCAAATAAAGCAGAAAAGAGTGGAATCGATTAAACTAGAAGTGAACAGAGTGCATTTAAATAAAACATAAAACAATGAAAAGAACACCAATTTAAGATGATCAATTAAATAAATGATTAAATGAAACAGAATAGAAAAATATATATACATTCTAAGAGTAGAATGAAATCAAATAGAATCTATCTTATTAATAATACAGCAATAATACAAAATTATGTTGTAAGATAATACTAATAATATTAAATAAATGATTAAATAAAAGTGGAACAGAATAGAAAAAAAAACCCATAGAAATTCAGAGTAGCAATAGAAATTAACAATAGAAGTTGAATTATAGCAATACAAATACATGCTGTTCATGAAGGCATAACGAAGCATAGCTGGTGACGACTAGACTCACATATAGTCTGGGCTCCGGATCCATATTTATAATTATTCTTGTAGTATCTCTTGATCTGATGGGCTGCTTCTTCGACCATTGCAAGCTTTGGAAAAAATTAAATAAAACACAACAATTGTGTTAGAAAATGGTTAAATCGTGCTGAATATAAAACGGGATTTTTTTTTGTGACCCATTTTTCCTCTATTTAACTCCCGTTTACCTTTGATGGTGGATGGATTGTTGGCTAAAAACACAATTTCACATCTCACACACACACATCTAATGTGTGCGTGTATTTACCTGGTCTTGTGATGCCCAAATGGTGGAGCGTGGCACTCACGTTGCCATGGTAACGGGTTCCATTCCCACTTGGGGCCACACCAGGGTCCAAAATGAACGGAGAGTAAAACTCCACCGGCCGAGACGTAATTATACGATAATAGCTTAAAAGCCTCCACCAGATGGCGCCAAATACGATATTATATTCACTTTGCTAAAAAAACAATGCGATAATTCGGATTAGGACCAGAGTCATCGGACCGGCGTCAATGGACCCACCAGGTCGTCGTGGTTCTCGGCCAGGTCCTGGGTGTAGGAGAACGGGAACAGCAGCATCTGGGAGTAGGAGTGGATGGAGACGTAGAGCTTCACCGTGTTCTTATTGCGGCGCAGGAAGCCCGCCACCGCGCCGGACTCGGGCTCCGACTCGGGGAACTGGCCGCAGTAGATCTGCGAGCACGGGTTGTTGGACGCACCCTCCGCTACGCCAGGAGAGGAAGGTGTTAGGAGGCGAGGCGCTAAGACGGGACTAAGAGAGGACTTCACAGGTCACATGTTATGACACATTAATGGGCCTCGCCCTACGAAGAGCAAGGAACTAAAACGACCAAGTGTTCCCCACTCTTTGGAAGGAACGCTGAGTGAAGGCTCCCTCATTCCAGGGATAGTAAGGCTGAAAGTTAATTGATTTCCTAATTAGCAATTACATGAGCAATTGGATTAGGAAAGAAGAAGAGAGACAGACAGAAGAAGAAGAAGAAATCGTGGATGGACATATTGAAGCATACACTTGGAAGGAGACGTACTACACCAGTTGGCATCAAAGTTTCTGTTCAGGTCCACCCCAACGCATCTGCTGTCCTCTCTGACCGAACGATTCTTCCTCCACATCCGATCCTGGAGCCAAAACAACAACAGAAATAACAACAACAACAACCAATCAACACCACCACCAAAAGTACATTTATACCATCCAATCCAAACCCTTGGAGTGACAAGAAGAAGAAGAAGAAGAAGAAGAAGAAGAAGAAGAAGAAGAAGAAGAAGAAGAAGAAGAAGAAGAAGAAGAAGAAGAAGAAGAAGGATGAGGAAGAGGAGGGGAAGAAGAAATACTAAATAAAGTATGTATAGAGTAGTGTTTGTGTTTAGTAAGTGTTTGTACCGTGGTCCATGTGTACTTATAGCCGTCAGGGTTCATGACTGGCAGGACGTAGACATCCATGTTGTCTAGGATGTGAGTTATGTCCTGGTTTCGCTGGTAATATGATATCGACTGAGGGCGAAAAGACAATAAACAGACACAAAACATAACAACAACACATAATAATTATAAAGAATTTGACATCTGAAATCTAGTCTCAATACATATCTGTATCTACTCTGTTTGGGTATTTTTGTTTGGTAAAGCCCTTTAATACGTGTAAAATTGCTTATAAGCTGTAATACACACACTATAGATAGGCTTACTGGCTGGCTACACACATTTTAAGACGGTGTGATGTTTGGTTTTTTTTACAATTGAAACTGTACTTACGTATTGCACAAACCATAAGCAAAACGCAGGGGAGATCCACTCCCTGGCGTGGATGCCACAGTCCAGCCATATGGCCTTCTTGTTCGGGGTCGAATCGGCAGACACCTGTGAAGGAAGAGACAAGGGGGGGAGGCGTTGTTTTTTGGACCATCAATTGAAAAATACATTTTTTTGAGTCTGTTTGTCATTAGTTTAAGAATCGTTGGACGAGTCCACCTTCACGACGTAGAGGGGTCGCTTCTCGAAGGACGAGCCGATGAGGACGACTTTGATCCTGTCAGGGTTGTCCATCGATGTCTTGTTCAGCCAATCGTAGATCTGTAGTGAAGGGGGGATAGTGGATAAGTCCAGTGGTTTTGATGGTCATATAGACCTAAGGCATTTCTAACGATTGATGGCCAACAAATGCATATTTACCATACAAAGCGAAAATGTAAATAAGCCTAACACCAATAGACCCAACTCATCGTCATTAGAAGTTGATAACAAGATATGTATTGTTTTAGCTGGCTGATGATTAAAGTTGACCTACATCTTCCAGACTGTGATATTTTTGATAGTAGGACAAGCCACTTCGAGGGTGAGTGCTGTCGTTCCTTGTCTGCATCTCAATCAGTTCCTTAGTGTTGGTCAACAGCACCCTTTGGAAGAAAAAAAAAAACACATTAAACTGTATTAACGTGTTGGCTGAATGTGAAATGACACAAATCAAAGAATAAATCTTTATTTATTTTTTTTTTTTTTTAGGAACTTTTGACTAAAATAATAATATACTAATATATAATGTACCAATACTACATACTCGTGCGTCACGGCGTGCGCCCGGAGCAGCTCCCGGACCGCCAGTGAACTGTTGGCGGGTACAAACAGGTGGACCTCGGCCTCCTCCCGGATGAACTCCGGGGACGCCGGCTGCCACAGCACGGTCTGGAGGATGGGAAAAAGGTTAAGACTAAGTCAAGAGTCTTTCACATCCTATAGTTATCTGCGCTAACAATTTAAAAAAAGTGGAAAACAACAACAATTAGGAATAAATCAAAGTTCATCATCAAAGTTTATTAAAAAATGTTTTGGGGGGGGGGGGGGTTGTAGTACTACCTCATATTGGGATGACACGTTCTTTACTATGTCCACCTCTGCTTGCGTCTTTGGTGTAATAGTTAACACTTGGTCATCATTTCTAAAAGAAAAACAACAACAACAACAACAACAACGACAGGCGTATAGTTTAAACGCGTAAGCGTTCACCGTTTGGTTTGACGGGTTAACTGTCAGACATTTCCACAACGCGTCACACACAACAAAATATATATATATATATATATGCGTGTGTGTGTGTGTGTGTCAAATAAGAGTCAACTTACTGTGTTTTTACGCTGCCCTCGACCCCGGGGACTTGAGCAAAGACCACCAAAACGCCCAGGATTAGGATAAACTGCATGATAACACCAGGCCACCATTACTAGTGGCCAGAGCTTACGCAAACGGTGCGGGGAGGAGGAGGACTCGTATTGATTTATGTTAGAGCCTTTCTGTTTGCTTGGAAGTTAAACTTTACTTTTCTGGAAGGTGATAGGGGGGGGGGCACACATATTATTATTATTATTATTATTGGCTTTGGGTGTATTGTTGTAGTTACATATATGTTGTTGGTACGTGCCTTGTTAATACTCTTCAGCACACGGTACGCCTCGTGTTTAGGTATTAGCATTTGATGAATGAAGAAACTGCATATTGTAAAGAAAGATACGCAAGAGATTCATTCGTTGGAATAAATGTCGCAGGTGCCATTCTTCTCCAGCAGGGGGAGCCACGTGTCAACGTATAAACGACAGAAGCGCGAAAAAAAACACCAGCGAAGAAAAGTTCAAAGGTCACGTGGTTGTTGTGCGTTGTTGTCACTTTTTGTTTAGGTCTCCAGGTTCTCCGGGGTTCAAGATGTCTGGCCACGATCAGTTGGTTATGTGCTTGTCCGAGTTGACTAGGTAAGTGTCACTGTGCGTAATGCATGAGGCCCAACTGGTTCGAGGATAGCGCACTGACTCGTGTTGGGACTCCCGTGTTGACAAGTTCTGGGTTCGATCCCCGATGTCCCGTGCCGTTTCTGTTCAGGAGTATCTGCGTTTCCCTATCTGTCTTACCCATTTGGATAACCGACTCATCATCGCTCGTTGCCTTCATCCTGTGCAGGCTGCTGTGGAAACTCCTCCTGCCCCTGGTGCTGCTGACGGTGGTCCTGGTCGCCGTCTTGGTGCTGATGGTGGTCGGCCTGCGCCTCTGGTTCCAGTCCAACCGGAACGCCAGGCGGGCGCGGGACGGCCGGCCCACCGTGGCCTTCTTCCACCCGTACTGCAACGCGGGCGGCGGGGGGGAGAGGGTGTTGTGGTGCGCCATCAGGGCGCTGCAGAACCGGTGGGTTGTTATGTAGGGATATGTATTGTACTTTCACCCTGAGCACCGCTTCTGCCCTGGGAGGCTTGTTAGACAGGAAATGCACTTGTGACATCTGGTTGACTAGTAGTTATCTTCCCTGCCTGTTGAATGACTTATTGTATTAGCCCCTTTCGATAAAAGTGTCTGCTAAACGGCTGTAATGTAGTGACAACAAGCGTAACACGTTCCCTCAAATCCCGCCCCAGCTACCCGGAGGTCAACATCGTGGTGTACACGGGCGACCAGGACGTGACCGCCGCCCAGATCCTGGACGGCGCCCGGCGCCGCTTCGACGTGGCGCTACCGGGGCCCGTGGAGTTTGTGTTCCTGGCCCACCGGGTGCTGGTGGAGCCGGGCCTCTTCCCCCACTTCACCCTGCTGGGCCAGGGCGTGGGCTCCGTGTTCCTGGGCTGTGACGCGCTGGCGCAGTGCACGCCCGACCTCTTCGTGGACTCCATGGGCTACGCCTTCACGCTGCCTCTCTTCCGCTACCTGGGCGGCTGCAGCGTGGCCAGCTACGTCCACTACCCCACCGTCAGCACCGACATGCTGTCGGTGGTGAGCGAGAGGAACCCCAGGTAGGGTTTTTTAACTTTTTTGTGGTTTTCAACCCTGTTTTGTCGGTCTGTTGCCAAGATAACTGAAAAAATTGTTATGCACGTAATTGGACCAAACTTGGTGGTTAGATTACTTTTGGCCCTAGGAACGGTTGATTCGATTTTGGCCCAGATCTGGATACGAATCCGGATCCAGGGGACTTTTTGGTGTGGCGGAGGTATGCGCTCTACTGAGGGGCCCTCTAGTATTAAACTAAAAATGTCTGGGAGGAAACTAGTCGTAGAAAGTGTGAGGAGATGAAAAACCAGAGGAACAAGTAAAAAAAACTGTCAAATGTCTGCCTCGTGGTGGGATGGTCTGGTGACTGTCCACTTAGTTAGCTCTTTCATCCTATGCGTCTTACAAATACCACACGTGTGCATATGTTGACCTAACCAGGGCTGTGCTAACAGCCATGTTTTGGGTTTTTTTGTAAACGGAGATTCTGAAGAGGGATTCTGAATCTCACCCCTCGCTCCTGTGATGAGTGTGTTGGGTCTCGATGAGAGCAGCTATCTCACTAGAAGGGAACGCGCGTAGCGAGGTGCTAGCAATCGGCAAACGTCAATTGTACATATTCAACCGTCCGCGATCACCTTTCGCCATATACAGTATCATCCATCAGACACTTTATTGTTCTTTGTATTGTGTATAGTATTGTTATAGTTTAGTGTTTATTATAGGATTTATAGGTTTATTATAGGATTTATAGGTTTATATAGTGTAGTAGGTAGTATATAGTGTTGGTTATAGTATAGTATTGTTGTTGCAGGAGTGAATGGGGGAGTAAGCATTCTATTGTACTACCTTGAATTCATCTCGTGACCTTTGACCTCCCTCCCTCCCTCTCTCAGGTTCAACAACGCCGACTACGTCTCCAACAACCTGTTCCTGAGCGCCGCCAAGCTGGTCTACTACTGCCTGTTCGCCGTGCTGTACGGCGCGGCGGGCTCCTGCAGCCACCTGGTCATGGTCAACTCCTCGTGGACGCTGGACCACATCCTGGCGCTGTGGCGGGCCCGCGACCGCACCTGCGTGGTCTACCCGCCGTGCGCCGTCGAACAGTTCCTGGACATCCCGCTGCTGGACGACGAGGGGGTGGAAACGGAGGCCGCCGGCAGCGCCGACGGGAAGCGTCGATACACCGTGGTCTCGGTCGGCCAGTTCCGCCCGGAGAAGGACCATCGGCTGCAGATACGGGCGTTCAAGAAGCTGGCGGACCG
Organism: Muraenolepis orangiensis; assembly: GCA_027704905.1. Taxonomy (NCBI): domain Eukaryota; kingdom Metazoa; phylum Chordata; class Actinopteri; order Gadiformes; family Muraenolepididae; genus Muraenolepis; species Muraenolepis orangiensis. The sequence continues at coordinate 11,852,845 of CM051009.1, forward strand.
GCGGGCCGGGCTGGAGGCGGAGGAGAGCCTGCGGCTGGTGCTGGTGGGCGGGTGCCGCCACCAGGAGGACCGCGACCGGGTGCTGATGCTGCGGGGCCTCTGCCAGGAGCTGGGCATCGGGGACCGGGTGGAGTTCCGTCTCAACGTGACCTTCGCCGAGCTGAAGCGGGAGCTGGCCGGGGCCACCATCGGGCTGCACACCATGTGGAACGAACACTTTGGGATCGGTGAGGCTTCCTCCCGCTGGGTTGATTTTACTCACTGTGTTTGACCGCATATTATGAAGGCATTAATAACCGGTTGCTTCCTCCCCCTCAACCCCCACCCCGTCTTCCTCCTCTTCACCCTCCTCCTCCTCTTCCTCCTTCTCACCCTCGTCTTCCTTCTCTTCACTCCCTGTCCTCCCACTACTACTCCTCCTTCTTCCCTCTTTCTCTTCCTCCCCCTCAACACTCACACCCCCCCCTTCCTTTTTCCTTCTTCCTCACCCTCCTCCACCCCTCTTCACCTCCTCCCTCTCTTCCTCCCCTTCACACGCCCACTCCTCTTCCTCCGCTTTACACCCATCTTCCTCCTCCCCAGGCGTGGTGGAGTGTATGGCGGCGGGCGCGGTGGTGCTGGCCCACAAGTCGGGCGGCCCCCGACGGGACATCGTGGTGCCCCTGGACGGCGGCGTCACGGGCTTCCTGGCGGAGGACGAGGACGGCTTCGCCGACGCCATGGACCGCATCTTGCGGCTGGCGCCCGAGGAGCGGGCCCAGGTCCGGCGGCGGGCCCGCCAGTCGGTCGCACGCTTCTCCGACCGAGAGTTCGAGGCCTGCTTCCTGGCCGCCATGGAGCCCCTAATGAACACGCTGGAGAGATGATTTTGGTGTGTGTGTGTGTGTGTGTGTGTGTGTGTGTGTGTGTGTGTGTGTGTGTGTGTGTGTGTGTGTGTGTGTGTGTGTGTGTGTGTGTGTGTGTGTGTGTGTGTGTGTGTGTGTGTGTGTGTGTGTGTGTGTGTGTGTGTGTGTGTGTGTGTGTGTGTGTGTGTGTGTGTGTGTGTGTGTGTGTGTGTGTGTGTGCGCACATTTGACCCCTTGGTCTGAAGCGCTATGGCCCAGACCCCCACATCCTCCCCCAGTATGTTGTGTGTGTTCATTCTACTGGTCTTGTTGAGACGTACAATAGGTTCTCGGCCCGGGTGCCGATTATACAAAAGGCCCAGATTGTAGTTGTTTATACTCTCTAGGCTGTTTTGAAAGAAATAAACACACGGTTTCCACTTTTGTCTCGTTAGCATACAGCCACCCTCCCCCCTATTGGCACACATACACGTTCATCCGATTTCATATCGACAGGTGTAACTATTTGTTGAGTGATAAACAGCAGAGGTACATTACAGAGCAACTGTAGCACTGGCTAAAGGGTCGAGCCCCATATTGCAGTAGGATATGTTTGGTTGGAAACCGTACTGCAGTGATCCTGTATTGGATTTCCAGTGATAGTTCTGTCAAATGAATGTATTCACATGCTGCTTATTTAGCCCTAATCATACCCAAACTGAGTTGGGGGGGGGGGGGGAAAAACTTAAACGGAAACGATTTAGCTCTTTTCGGTAACAAATCCTTACCACCGTTACCAAATGTGGTTAAAGGGGGTGTTGTTTTATATGAGATGGCGGCTTTAAATCACTTTAAAAGTATTGCATTGGAAGGACCAGAGTGGATGTTCTACTATGTTAGAATGTGAATTATTTTTAATCGGTTGCATATAAATATGGCATTTAAAAGAAGAAAAATCTGTTTATTGCACATCTGCATTTGTTCATAATCTAATCTGATCTATTATTTATTTTAGTTATATTTAGTTATTTAGTATATTGTTGCATTGTATTTCCTTCCAGAAAACAATAAACATAGCTTATGTAGTATTCTGCGTTGTGCTTGTGTTGTCTGTTTTTGTACAAACATATTTGATATGGTTTCTTTAAAATAAGTGAAAGCCAATTAAGAACAATCTAGTAGAGACAAAATATGTCTTTAGAAACTCGACTAAACTATTTTGCTTATGGTTCATCACTTATCACTAATCAACTTTAACGGTTAACCGTGCTTGAAGGTTATTTTTCCTCACCTAAGCAATGGAAATCCCTAACTGATGTTGCCAGTTCCCCATATATCCTCTGGAGGGCGCTGCCTCGTTGTTTACAATATTGTGTTTAGAATACGTTTGAATTTAATACCTTATTTAAAACAGACTACAACTCGACCAGTTTTACCTCGTTTGAACTGAAATGTATAAATTGTGGAAGTAAATTATTTATTTTATAGTAAACATACATTTTGTGTCAATCCTACAAGCAGATTATTTATAGGCTTATTGTGGAGGATGGAAGGAAAGACTTTGTCAAACTCTCTTAAAAGCTAAAGGTCTTGTTTTGTGTTTTAGTAAAGTGCCACTCTCATTTAAACCAGCGTACATTAGGTACATTCTACAGACTCGCAAGCGAGAAGCATGTTGTGTGCACACAATTCACTGTAGTTTAAATACGCTGTATTCTACGTATTGTTGATTGACACCGTGCCAGAGGGAATCGATTTTGACTAAGCGGTGACAAGGAAATAAACCTGATGGCCTCTCCTAACCAAAGGTTGCACATCCAAGAGAGAGAGAGAGAGAGAGAGAGAGAGAGAGAGATGAGAGAGAGAGAGAGAGAGAGAGAGAGAGAGAGAGAGAGAGAGAGAGAGATGAGAGAGAGAGAGAGAGAGAGAGAGAGAGAGAGAGGAGAGAGAGAGAGAGAGAGAGAGAGAGAGAGAGAGGAGGGGTGTTGGGTGAACCTCCTCGTTTTGGGGGCCTCTCAAAAATAAATAGGAGGCCCCATATAAAAAGGAGGCAGAGAGGAGAGGCTGGTTCTATAGTCTGCTGCCGTATCCAAGAAGATGAAGTGGTGTGTCCTGTTCCTCGCCTTGCTGCAGTCCCTGGGATGCTTCTGTGAGTGGCTGACACACACACTCACACACACACACACACAGAGAATTAGTTGTCATTTTTTGGTTTAGCATTGGTACGCAGTGTTTCTTGTGGAATTGTGCACGTTAAACTGACATGATAAATATATAAATGTCTATTAAAATCGGATTTAATGTCCTCCTTTGAGAGTTGAAATGGCATAACATAATATTAACCTTGTGAACACACTTACAACGATCACTACAGGAGAAGGAAAATACAACCAAGATTGCTGACCATTCCACCTAGAAATATTTCTCATTAATAAAGTAGCCTATACAGGCTTTGGTGGCACCTTTAACCTCTCTGTCGCCCCCTACAGGTTTCCCGGCGCCCAAAACGTCGCCCATAGTCACCAAGGGTCTAGAAGCCGCCTTGTCCCACTTCAACACGCGCCTCGCAGGCACGCACCTCCACAGGGCGATCACCGCCTCCCTTACTAAAGTAAGGGTCTTGCTAGAAATATCCTCAAGAAAAAAAAACCGACTGACTGTAGTTACAATACTTGCCACTAGAGGCCGCTAATGGGACAGCTATTCACCGCCATCACAACCTGTATAGCTAAATATAGTAATACGTTATGCTTATGTTTAAGAAAAAATATATTTAACACTATTCTCTCATCCATCATTTTTCTATTATCCTTTGAAACATATCTCTTGATATTCAAACATCTAACATAAAACATTTGCTTACATACACGGATTACATACCAATTGTAGTAAATAACTTAAACAATTTAAATAACTTTGGAGAATTATCCGTCTTTGTTTATGTAACCGGATACGGTATTCCGTTATATGTTGGGAGAGGGTTTTATATACCGCTAAAAAAGCCAAAGCCAAATGTCCACAAATGGAGGCTAAAGATGTCGTCTCTGATCTGCCAGGTCATCCCCATCGGTCTGAACAACTACGACCTCCTGTACACGTTTGTCACCAAGGAGACGATGTGCCTCAAGAGCTCTGGACAGGACGCCCAGACGTGTGCCCTCAACCCCATGTTATTTTTGGTGAGTGGTGGACATTGAAATGTGGAAATTGCACGGGAAACTGTCAGGGAAGAAGTGTTTTCCCTGCTGGGAAAGCAGGGCATTTTATAAAACAGGGGCCCATCTATGCAGTAGAAAGGTGTAAGTAAAAATAGAAACTGGTGCTACATGACCAGAGAACAACAGTTGGAACAACAGCCCTAGAGAACTGGTGCTACATGACCAGAGAACAACAGCCCTAGAGAACTGGTGCTACATGACCAGAGAACAACAACCCTAGAGAACTGGTGCTTCATAACCAGAGAACAACAGCCCTAGAGAACTGGTGCTTCATAACCAGAGAACAACAGCCCTAGAGAACTGGTGCTACGTGACCAGAGAACAACAGCCCTAGAGAACTGGTGCTACATGACCAGAGAACAACAACCCTAGAGAACTGGTGCTTCATAACCAGAGAACAACAGCCCTAGAGAACTGGTGCTTCATAACCAGAGAACAACAGCCCTAGAGAACTGGTGCTACGTGACCAGAGAACAACAGCCCTAGAGAACTGGTGCTACATGACCAGAGAACAACAGCCCTAGAGAACTGGTGCTACATGACCAGAGAACAACAGCCCTAGAGAACTGGTGCTACATGACCAGAGAACAACAGCCCTAGAGAACTGGTGCTACGTGACCAGAGAACAACAGCCCTAGAGAACTGGTGCTACATGACCAGAGAACAACAGCCCTAGAGAACTGGTGCTACATGACCAGAGAACAACAGCCCTAGAGAACTGGTGCTACATGACCAGAGAACAACAGTTGGATCCGTTGCCCTCGAGCCAGCTAAATTCTGGAAGAACAAAAAATACTTTTAGTGTTAATGAATTTTTAGTGTATTTGCTTATGTGGCTAATAAGATATGGGTTAATGCAGATATAATAACAACAAATAGTCCCAAGGTTCAAATGGAGTGACACAAGGCCATGATGTGTTCAGTCTGGTTCTGGTTGAGTAATATGTTGACAGACTCTGCTATTGACACTGGCACAGACCCACTCTACTTATGGAGACAAGTGTGTCAGAGGACACATCCAATGGACCTAGGGCACAGCAAAAACCTTGACCAAAGTTAACAGTTAAAAAATATTGTAATAAATAGCAATAACTTCTTTACTGCATCCATTACAAAAATACCTGAACTAGAAAGCTGCTATAGTAAAATGCGCCCATCCACGAGTCAATCCGCCTAGGTTAATTTTTCTATGTATATCTGAAAATCTCAGACTGTAGTTACAACTCCAGCCATTAGAGGCCGCTAATGGGAACGCTTACACGACGCCGGATTGGAGTATTGTATTTATTGTAAGGCCTATATTCACCGCCATCACCACCTGTAGATGTTAATATATCATTTCTAATGTTTATTGTTAATACCCAACACTCTTCTCACTCCTCTCCCACCGTCATCACCATACTCCTTCTCTTCAGTCGACGTCTACCTGCTACAGTCGCGTGCGCGTGACGCCCCCCACCGTCCAGGTGGTGACGCTGAGCTGCGTCGAGAGCAGCAGCTCGAGCAGCAGCTCCAGCGAGGAGGTGAGAGAGAGAGAGAGAGAGAGAGAGAGAGAGAGAGAGAGAGAGAGAGAGAGAGAGAGAGAGAGAGAGAGAGAGAGAGAGAGAGAGAGAGAGAAAAAAAAAGGAGACCAAAGAAAGAGAGACCATAGAAAGAGAAAAAAGAAAAACGAAGAGACCAGAATAAAAGAGAAAAAAAATAAGAGAAAAATAGTCGAATAAATAAAAAAAAACGAATGGTTTAAGAAATGAATAATAAGTAATTATAATAATAGTAATAATGAGAAACCTTCTACCTCACTCATATAACGTTCACTACTAACTATCAGTCAGTTGGTTCACTCAGTCTCCCATTATAAACCTGTGACCCGTTGGTGTGTCCTACCCCAGGTACAGTACAACCGTGGTTTTACCGGAGGTAAGCGGAGCAATTCAGTCATCCACCTGTAGATGTTAATATATCATTTCTAATGTTTATTGTTCATACCCAACACTCTTCTCACTCCTCTCCCACCGTCATCACCATACTCCTTCTCCTTCTCTTCAGCCGACATCGCCATGATCATGAAGTATGTGCGTGACTACGCCGCTGCTGACGCTGAGCCGCGCCGAGAGCAGCAAGGAGGTGAGAGAGAGAGAGAGAAAGAGAGAGAGAGAGAGAGAGAGAGAGAGAGAGAGAGAGAGAGAGAGAGAGAGAGAGAGAGAGAGAGAGAGAGAGAGAGACCATAGAAAGAGAAAAAAGAGAAACGAAGAGACCAGAATAAAAGAGAGAAAAAAATAAGACAAAAATAGTCGAATATTAAATCAAAACAAACTAATGGTTTAAGAAATGAATAATAAGTACAACAACCAAGGATTAAGCCGAGGTAAGCGGAGCAATTCAGTCATACACACGTCGAAGTGGTTGTGTTTACCGAGCCATTATGGCTCGGTAAAAACTTGGTATTGTGTGACCATGAACCCTTGAACCTTTACAGTTTGACCAGCCTCAGAGGAGACTTCACCAACCAGCTCGGACAGAATGAGACTATCTGGTCACGTGATGAGCCAAAGAAGCTCGGTGTGTGTGTGTGTGTGACTGTGTCCCCATTCCTTCCCGCAGTATGCATTTCCAAAACAATAATATAAAAACACAAACAAGAAAAATAAGTAACTGGTACATATCATCCATCAGTCACTTTGTTGTTTTTGTCTTATTTTTTAATTTATATTATTGTTTTCGAAAAAAAAAAATAATAATAATACTGCGGGAGGGAATGGAGAGTAAGCATTCCTTTGTACTAAAAAATACAAATACGTGTGCGTGTCACCATTAAAAACGAATTGAAAAAATATCTAAAATGCATTCGAACTGTGTGTGTTTCAGTCCCACGACACCAGACTGAGTATCTATTCATATATGAACAACATGTAGGATGGCTAAACAGGCTCTCGGTTCATTTTGTGTTTGAACAAAGTTCACACATTTGTCACATTGTGATAATGTAGCCACACGAGACCCAAACTACTAAGATGCTAAAGTATTATACCTTCGTGCGCTCAAATATCGGTAACTAACTGGTTATATATTTACATGTTTTTTTTTTTTAACGATAATAGTTCAAATAACTTAAAAGATGATAAGATGTTCTTCAGTAAAAAAATCGAATTGTCTAGATAATGGAATATACACAAGAAAGAAGGAAAAAAACATCTAGAAAACACAAATGATGACTCATCAGAGACACGTCACACAGGGCGAGCGAGAGGAACCCCAGGTAGGATTTTTTAACTTTTTATGGTTTTCAACCCTGTTTTGTCGGTCTGTTGCCAAGATAACTGAAAAAATTGTTATGCACGTAATTGGACCAAACTTGGTGTTTAGATTACTTTTGGCCCAAGGAACGGTTGATTCGATTTTGGCCCAGATCTGGATACGAATCCGGATCCAGGGGGACCTTTTTGGTGTGGCGGAGGTATGCGCTCTACTGAGGGGCCCTCTAGTATTAAACTAAAAATGTCTGGGAGGAAACTAGTCGTAGAAAGTGTGAGGAGATGAAAAACCAGAGGAACAAGTAAAAAAAAAACGGTCAAATGTCTGCCTCGTGGTGGGATGGTCTGGTGACTGTCCACTTAGTTAGCTCTTTCATCCTATGCGTCTTACAAATACCACACGTGTGCCTATGTTGACCTAACCAGGGCTGTGCTAACAGCCATGTTTTTTTGTTTTTTTTGTAAACAGAGATTCTGAGGAGGGATTCTGAATCTCACCCCTCGCTCCTGTGATGAGTGTGTTGGGTCTCGATGAGAGCAGCTATCTCACTAGAAGGGAACGCGCGTAGCGAGGTGCTAGCAATCGGCAAACGTCAATTGTACATATTCAACCGTCCGCGATCACCTTTCGCAGACACTTTATTGTTCTTTGTATTGTGTATAGTATTGTTATAGTTTAGTGTTTATTATAGGATTTATAGGTTTATTATAGGATTTATAGGTTTATTATAGTGTAGTAGGTAGTATATAGTGTTGGTTATAGTATAGTATTGTTGTTGCAGGAGTGAATGGGGGAGTAAGCATTCTATTGTACTTGTTGCACGTAAGAACATCTTGAACCTTGAATTCATCTCGTGACCTTTGACCCCCCCCCTCCCTCTCTCCCTCTCTCTCTCTCAGGTTCAACAACGCCGACTACGTCTCCAACAACCTGTTCCTGAGCGCCGCCAAGCTGGTCTACTACTGCCTGTTCGCCGTGCTGTACGGCGCGGCGGGCTCCTGCAGCCACCTGGTCATGGTCAACTCCTCGTGGACGCTGGACCACATCCTGGCGCTGTGGCGGGCCCGCGACCGCACCTGCGTGGTCTACCCGCCGTGCGCCGTCGAACAGTTCCTGGACATCCCGCTGCTGGACGACGAGGGGGTGGAAACGGAGGCCGCCGGCGGCGCCGACGGGAAGCGTCGATACACCGTGGTCTCGGTCGGCCAGTTCCGCCCGGAGAAGGACCATCGGCTGCAGATCCGGGCGTTCAAGAAGCTGGCGGACCGGCGGGCCGGGCTGGAGGCGGAGGAGAGCCTGCGGCTGGTGCTGGTGGGCGGGTGCCGCCACCAGGAGGACCGCGACCGGGTGCTGATGCTGCGGGGCCTCTGCCAGGAGCTGGGCATCGGGGACCGGGTGGAGTTCCGTCTCAACGTGACCTTCGCCGAGCTGAAGCGGGAGCTGGCCGGGGCCACCATCGGGCTGCACACCATGTGGAACGAACACTTTGGGATCGGTGAGGCTTCCTCCCGCTGGGTTGATTTTACTCACTGTGTTTGACCGCATATTATGAAGGCATTAATAACCGGTTGCTTCCTCCCCCTCAACCCCCACCCCGTCTTCCTCCTCTTCACCCTCCTCCTCCTCTTCCTCCTTCTCACCCTCGTCTTCCTTCTCTTCACTCCCTGTCCTCCCACTACTACTCCTCCTTCTTCCCTCTTTCTCTTCCTCCCCCTCAACACTCACACCCCCCCCTTCCTTTTTCCTTCTTCCTCACCCTCCTCCACCCCTCTTCACCTCCTCCCTCTCTTCCTCCCTTCACACGCCCACTCCTCTTCCTCCGCTTTACACCCATCTTCCTCCTCCCCAGGCGTGGTGGAGTGTATGGCGGCGGGCGCGGTGGTGCTGGCCCACAAGTCGGGCGGCCCCCGACGGGACATCGTGGTGCCCCTGGACGGCGGCGTCACGGGCTTCCTGGCGGAGGACGAGGACGGCTTCGCCGACGCCATGGACCGCATCTTGCGGCTGGCGCCCGAGGAGCGGGCCCAGGTCCGGCGGCGGGCCCGCCAGTCGGTCGCACGCTTCTCCGACCGAGAGTTCGAGGCCTGCTTCCTGGCCGCCATGGAGCCCCTAATGAACACGCTGGAGAGATGATTTTGGTGTGTGTGTGTGTGTGTGTGTGTGTGTGTGTGTGTGTGTGTGTGTGTGTGTGTGTGTGTGTGTGTGTGTGTGTGTGTGTGTGTGTGTGTGTGTGCACACATTTGACCCCTTGGTCTGAAGCGCTATGGCCCAGACCCCCACATCCTCCCCCAGTATGTTGTGTGTGTTCATTCTACTGGTCTTGTTGAGACGTACAATAGGTTCTCGGCCCGGGTGCCGATTATACAAAAGGCCCAGATTGTAGTTGTTTATACTCTCTAGGCTGTTTTGAAAGAAATAAACACACGGTTTCCACTTTTGTCTCGTTAGCATACAGCCACCCTCCCCCCTATTGGCACACATACACGTTCATCCGATTTCATATCGACAGGTGTAACTATTTGTTTAGTGATAAACAGCAGAGGTACATTACAGAGCAACTGTAGCACTGGCTAAAGGGTCGAGCCCCATATTGCAGTAGGATATGTTTGGTTGGAAACCGTACTGCAGTAATCCTGTATTGGATTTCCAGTGATAGTTCTGTCAAATGAATGTATTCACATGCTGCTTATTTAGCCCTAATCATACCCAAACTGAGTTGGGGGGGGGGGAAAAAACTTAAACGGAAACAATTTAGCTCTTTTCGGTAACAAATCCTTACCACCGTTACCAAATGTGGTTAAAGGGGGTGTTGTTTTATATGAGATGGCGGCTTTAAATCACTTTAAAAGTATTGCATTGGAAGGACCAGAGTGGATGTTCTACTATGTTAGAATGTGAATTATTTTTAATCGGTTGCATATAAATATGGCATTTAAAAGAAGAAAAATCTGTTTATTGCACATCTGCATTTGTTCATAATCTAATCTGATCTATTATTTATTTTAGTTATATTTAGTTATTTAGTATATTGTTGCATTGTATTTCCTTCCAGAAAACAATAAACATAGCTTATGTAGTATTCTGCGTTGTGCTTGTGTTGTCTGTTTTTGTACAAACATATTTGATATGGTTTCTTTAAAATAAGTGAAAGCCAATTAAGAACAATCTAGTAGAGACAAAATATGTCTTTAGAAACTCGACTAAACTATTTTGCTTATGGTTCATCACTTATCACTAATCAACTTTAACGGTTAACCGTGCTTGAAGGTTATTTTTCCTCACCTAAGCAATGGAAATCCCTAACTGATGTTGCCAGTTCCCCATATATCCTCTGGAGGGCGCTGCCTCGTTGTTTACAATATTGTGTTTAGAATACGTTTGAATTTAATACCTTATTTAAAACAGACTACAACTCGACCAGTTTTACCTCGTTTGAACTGAAATGTATAAATTGTGGAAGTAAATTATTTATTTTATAGTAAACATACATTTTGTGTCAATCCTACAAGCAGATTATTTATAGGCTTATTGTGGAGGATGGAAGGAAAGACTTTGTCAAACTCTCTTAAAAGCTAAAGGTCTTGTTTTGTGTTTTAGTAAAGTGCCACTCTCATTTAAACCAGCGTACATTAGGTACATTCTACAGACTCGCAAGCGAGAAGCATGTTGTGTGCACACAATTCACTGTAGTTTAAATACGCTGTATTCTACGTATTGTTGATTGACACCGTGCCAGAGGGAATCGATTTTGACTAAGCGGTGACAAGGAAATAAACCTGATGGCCTCTCCTAACCAAAGGTTGCACATCCAAAGGTTAGGAGAGAGAGAGAGAGAGAGAGAGAGAGAGAGAGAGAGAGAGAGAGAGAGAGAGAGAGAGAGAGAGAGAGAGAGAGAGAGAGAGAGAGAGAGAGAGGTGTTGGGTGAACCTCCTCGTTTTGGGGGCCTCTCAAAAATAAATAGGAGGCCCCATATAAAAAGGAGGCAGAGAGGAGAGGCTGGTTCTATAGTCTGCTGCCGTATCCAAGAAGATGAAGTGGTGTGTCCTGTTCCTCGCCTTGCTGCAGTCCCTGGGATGCTTCTGTGAGTGGCTGACACACACACACTCACACACACACACACACACACACACAGAGAATTAGTTGTCATTTTTTGGTTTAGCATTGGTACGCAGTGTTGCTTGTGGAATTGTGCACGTTAAACTGACATGATAAATATATAAAGGTCTATTAAAATCGGATTTAATGTCCTCCTTTGAGAGTTGAAATGGCATAACATAATATTAACCTTGTGAACACACTTACAACGATCACTACAGGAGAAGGAAAATACAACCAAGATTGCTGACCATTCCACCTAGAAATATTTCTCATTAATAAAGTAGCCTATACAGGCTTTGGTGGCACCTTTGACCTCTCTGTCGCCCCCTACAGGTTTCCCGGCGGCCAGCACGTCGCCCATGGTCACCAAGGGTCTAGAAGCCGCCTTGTCCGACTTCAACACGCGCCTCGCAGGCACGCACCTCCACAGGACGATCAGCGCCTCCCTTAAGAGAGTAAGGGTCTTGCTAGAAATATCCTCAAGAAAAAAAAACCCGACTGACTGTAGTTACAATACTTGCCACTAGAGGCCGCTAATGGGACAGCTATTCACCGCCATCACAACCTGTATAGCTAAATATAGTAATACGTTATGCTTATGTTTAAGAAATAAATATATTTAACACTATTCTCTCATCCATCATTTTTCTATTATCCTTTGAAACATATCTCTTGATATTCAAACATCTAACATAAAACATTTGCTTACATACACGGATTACATACCAATTGTAGTAAATAACTTAAACAATTTAAATAACTTTGGAGAATTATCCGTCTTTGTTTATGTAACCGGATACGGTATTCCGTTATATGTTGGGAGAGGGTTTTATATACCGCTAAAAAAGCCAAAGCCAAATGTCCACAAATGGAGGCTAAAGATGTCGTCTCTGATCTGCCAGGTCATCCCCATCGGTCTGAACAACTACGACCTCCTGTACACGTTTGTCACCAAGGAGACGGTGTGCCTCAAGAGCTCTGGACAGGACGCCCAGACGTGTGCCATCAACCCCATGTTATTTTTGGTGAGTGGTGGACATTGAAATGTGGAAATTGCACGGGAAACTGTCAGGGAAGAAGTGTTTTCCCTGCTGGGAAAGCAGGGCATTTTATAAAACAGGGGCCCATCTATGCAGTAGAAAGGTGTAAGTAAAAATAGAAACTGGTGCTACGTGACCAGAGAACAACAGTTGGAACAACAGCCCTAGAGAACTGGTGCTACATGACCAGAGAACAACAGCCCTAGAGAACTGGTGCTACGTGACCAGAGAACAACAGCCCTAGAGAACTGGTGCTACGTGACCAGAGAACAACAGCCCTAGAGAACTGGTGCTACGTGACCAGAGAACAACAGCCCTAGAGAACTGATGCTACATGACCAGAGAACAACAGCCCTAGAGAACTGGTGCTACATGACCAGAGAACAACAGCCCTAGAGAACTGGTGCTACATGACCAGAGAACAACAGCCCTAGAGAACTGGTGCTACATGACCAGAGAACAACAGCCCTAGAGAACTGGTGCTACGTGACCAGAGAACAACAGCCCTAGAGAACTGGTGCTACATGACCAGAGAACAACAGCCCTAGAGAACTGGTGCTACATGACCAGAGAACAACAGCCCTAGAGAACTGGTGCTACATGACCAGAGAACAACAGTTGGATCCGTTGCCCTCGAGCCAGCTAAATTCTGGAAGAACAAAAAATACTTTTAGTGTTAATGAATTTTTAGTGTATTTGCTTATGTGGATAATAAGATATGGGTTAATGCAGATATAATAACAACAAATAGTCCCAAGGTTCAAATGGAGTGACACAAGGCCATGATGTGTTCAGTCTGGTTCTGGTTGAGTAATATGTTGACAGACTCTGCTATTGACACTGGCACAGACCCACTCTACTTATGGAGACAAGTGTGTCAGAGGACACATCCAATGGACCTAGGGCACAGCAAAAACCTTGACCAAAGTTAACAGTTAAAAAATATTGTAATAAATAGCAATAACTTTTTTACTGCATCCATTACAAAAATACCTGAACTAGAAAGCTGCTATAGTAAAATGCGCCCATCCACGAGTCAATCCGCCTAGGTTCATTTTTCTATGTATATCTGAAAATCTCTGTAGTTACAACTCCAGCCATTAGAGGCCGCTAATGGGAACGCTTACACGACGCCGGATTGGAGTATTGTATTTATTGTAAGGCCTATATTCACCGCTATCACCACCTGTAGATGTTAATATATCATTTCTAATGTTTATTGTTAATACCCAACACTCTTCTCACTCCTCTCCCACCGTCATCACCATACTCCTTCTCTTCAGTCGACGTCTACCTGCTCCAGTCGCGTGCGCGTGACGCCCCCCACCGTCCAGGTGGTGACGCTGAGCTGCGCCGGGAGCAGCAGCTCGAGCAGCAGCTCCAGCGAGGAGGTGAGAGAGAGAGAGAGAGAGAGAGAGAGAGAGAGAGAGAGAGAGAGAGAGAGAGAGAGAGAGAGAGAGAGAGAGAGAGAGAGAGAGAGAGAGAGAGAGACAAAAAAGGAGACCAAAGAAAGAGAGACCATAGAAAGAGAAAAAAAGAGAAACGAAGAGACCAGAATAAAAGAGAAAAAAATAAGAGAAAAATAGTCGAATAAATCAAACAAAAACTAATGGTTTAAGAAATGAATAATAAGTAATTATAATAATAGTAATAATGAGAAACCTTCTACCTCACTCATATAACGTTCACTACTAACTATCAGTCAGTTGGTTCACTCCCCAGTCTCCCATTATAACCTGTGACCCGTTGGTGTGTCCTACCCCAGATGGCCTATAGGCGGCCCAAACAGTACAACCATGGATTAACCCGAGGTAAGCGGAGCAATTCAGTCATCCACCTGTAGATGTTAATATATCATTTCTAATGTTTATTGTTAATACCCAACACTCTTCTCACTCCTCTCCCACCGTCATCACCATACTCCTTCTCCTTCTCTTCAGACGACATCGCCCTGCTCCAGAGGTATGCGCGTGACAACCCCGGTGACGCTGAGCCGCGCCGAGAGCAGCAAGGGTGAGAGAGAGAGAGAGAGAGAGAGAGAGATGAGGAGAGAGAGGAGAGAGAGAGAGGAGAGAGAGAGAGAGGAGAGAGAGAGAGAGAGAGAGAGAGAGAGAGAGAGAGAGAGAGAGAGAGAGAGAGAGAGAGAGGAGAGAGAGAGAGAGAGAGAGAGAGAGAGAGAAAAGGAGACCAAAGAAAGAGAGACCATAGAAAGAGAAAAAAGAGAAACGAAGAGACCAGAATAAAAGAGAGAAAAAAAGACAAAAATAGTCGAATAATAAATCAAAACAAACTAATGGTTTAAGAAATGAATAATAAGTACAACAACCAAGGATTAAGCCGAGGTAAGCGGAGCAATTCAGTCACAGTTCACACGTCGAAGTGGTTGTGTTTACCGAGCCATTATGAATAAATCACTGCGTGTGTGTGTGTGTGTGTGTGTGTGTGTGTGTGTGTGTGACCATGAACCCTTGAACCTTTACAGTTTGACCAGCCCTGTCGGCCCAGCCTCAGAGGAGACTTCACCAACCAGCTCGGACAGAATGAGACTATCTGGTCACGTGATGAGCCAAAGAAGCTCGGTTTGTGTGTGTGTGTGTGTGTGACTGTGTCCCCATTCCTTCCCGCAGTATGCATTTCCAAAACAATAATATAAAAACACAAACAAGAAAAATAAGTAACTGGTACATATCATCCATCAGTCACTTTGTTGTTTTTGTCTTATTTTTTAATTTATATTGTTTTCGAAAAAAAAAAAAAAAAAAAAAAAACCTTCCGCGGGAGGGAATGGAGAGTAAGCATTCCTTTGTACTAAAAAATACAAATACGTGTGCGTGTCACCATTAAAAACGAATTGAAAAAATATCTAAAATGCATTCGAACTGGTGTGTTTCAGTCCCACGACACCAGACTGAGTATCTATTCATATATGAACAACATGTAGGATGGCTAAACAGGCTCTCGGTTCATTTTGTGTTTGAACAAAGTTCACACATTTGTCACATTGTGATAATGTAGCCACATGAGACCCAAACTACAAGATGCTAAAGTATTATACCTTCGTGCGCTCAAATATTGGTAACTAACTGGTTATATATTTACATGGTTTTTTTTTAACGATAGTTAAAATAACTTAAAAGATGATAAGATGTTCTTCAGTAAAAATCGAATTGTCTAGATAATGGAATATACACAAGAAAGAAGGAAAAAAACATCTACAAAACACAAATGATGACTCAGAGACACGTCACAGGGTCTTGTTGGAACATTTATATTGTGATTTCTGCACTTTTTCTTATATCGACACGCCTAGCATTTTTTTTGCATCTCCACACACACACACACACACACACACACACACACACACACACACACACACACACACACACACACACACACCACACACCCCCCCCCCCCCCCCCCCCCCAGCCTCGGCACATCCAATAACTTACATACTGTACTGGCGCCAACAAACCTGTAAAAGGACAATGATATTCAAAAGATGCACAGCCGCGGGAGGATGGGGGAGAGAGGGAGAGAGACAGAGAGAGAGAGAGAGTAAAGTCTGCACACAAAAGAGGGAGAGATTCGCCAGAACACGGGCAGCGTGTCAAATCCTCCATCCGTCCGATTCAAACTTCCTCCGTTAAATATATACTTCCAAACCGCTTTCCGTTAAATATTATCCTTCAACATGGCAGATTATTATAATGTCATATTTTGCCCCTATACTATGGGGCGTTAAGTGGGCCACAAGCCTGTCTGTACTTAACGAATATAGGTCAGAGGTCGGGCTGAAATGTGTGGGAACAAGGCATTGGATGGAAGGGAACCTTGACAGAACTATTCTATCTTGATAGATAGAATAGTCTGATAAGAGTCTTCAACAACACACGCTCTAAATGGACTGAACTCCAAACCTTTCAAATGAGTTACTATTTATTTGAAACTTCTGAATTCACCGTCTTCTATCGGAGTCGAGGAGAACGTGACTGAGTGTGTGTGTGTGTGTGTGTGATTAATATGTACATGACAACTTCCTCGATCACTTAGGACACCATGTGATGTTGAGCCAATAGGAAGAGAGCAGCAGCTGGATCTGTACAAACCCCCCCCCCCCCCCAAAAGTATCTAAGGTCTGAGACACACACAAACACACACACACACACACACCTAAAAACAGCACCACTCCCTTTGCCACTTTTTAAAAGTACATCCTAAGCCACACTTCATGTTTGCATTAAATAAAAGAAAAACAAACATCTTTGTTTTCTTTTCAAAGTTTTCTTCTTCGTATTTTTCTACTTCTTTTTCCAGTTTGTCAGAGTCCAGACTCTGTCGAGCCGGTGGAAGAATTTTGTTAGTTTTTTTTGCGTTGAAACGGCGGTTTCTTCGCAAATAAGGCTTCCTTCCGATATTTGCATTGCCACATAGTAGTAGTAGTAGTAGTAGTAGTAAAGAGACGGTCGACGTACAAAAAACTTCCCAAACGCGCGAGGGAATATTCTAACTTTTTTCCGGAAAGAGTTGTTGTCGTTGTCCTTTCCCGCCGTTTAGTTTTTTTTTTAATTCGACGTCACCGGTGTGTGCGATCCGATCGGTTGGTCTACGAGGGATCAATCCGCTTATCGGTACATTCCTTTACACCCCACCAGCCCCCCAAATACTTCCGTTCCGTCTTTTTTTCTTTTTCAACGTTATACTCTTTTATAAGACATAATTATATAAAAAGAAAGAAAAAAAAGAATCCTTTCGGTGATCAAATTAAATAAATTCATAGAAAAGCAACAAAAACGAATTAATCCTTGTTCCGCGTAGACGTTCCTAAATGTTTGGCTATTGTCACACCGAATGGAAAGAACGTTACACACATGCACACACAAACGACATGTATGTGCACAAACAGTGTCTCTCTCTCTCTCCCTCCCTCTCCCTCACTCACTCTCTCACTCACACTCTCTCTCTCTCTCACTCACTCTCTCTCAGACACAGAAGAGCTTCATGTTAGCTTGTCTCATACAGCAGGTTCATGCAGCATTCAAGCGGATTCGAATCCGGTTGTGTGTTTCCGTGTTCAAAAACGTGGGACGGAGCGAGTTTGGCTCAGTCCGGGGAATCGGAGACCACGAACACCAAATGACGACTTTGGGCGGCAAGTCCACGTTCAAGTTCAAGTTCTCGTTTTGACCTCTGATCGGAACAACCAAACGTGTTTTTGTGTGTCCGTGCGTTCGATGCCTGAACTTCCTTCTTCTGTGTTACTTCGCAGGCAACGGCCAAAAAAAAACCTAACAAACAAAAACACGTCCATTACGGAGTCCGATCAGAATAAAACAAAAAATAAACGATCTGCGAATACTTAGCGTACGATCGGGTTTGGCTTGTTATTATATATGTACACGCACACAAACACACACACACGCACGCACGCACACACAAAGTCACGCACGCCGTGATCCCAAATCGACCCCAAGACGGAAGGGACGGGGTCCGCCTGTTTCGATTCCCTATCGTCCGTTTTTTTCTGTTCGTCCGTCCGTCCGTCTGTTTTTTCCGCATCTCAACACTCATGTGAGCTTGGTGGCGTCGCCTCGCTTAGGCGGTGCGGGCGCGGGCCCTCGCCGCAGCGTGGCGTAGCCGGAGATGTTCCCGGACGCGTAGCTTCCACCGTTACCGCCGCCGTCCATCAGCAGCTCGGGGGGAGGCGGCGGCGGGAGCGCCATGTCGTCCATCGCGCCGCCTGCCGAGTGGCGGGCGGAGGAGGACGGCGCGGCCGCCCCCCCAGACGACAGGGAGCCCTGGCGCCCCACCGATTTGCGCTTGAGCGTGCGGTGCAGGTCGTTTAGGAAGTTGGGGGAGGTGCCGCCGCCGGTGGGCGAGAGGGGGGCTCCGGCGGGGGGCTCCGGCGTGGAGTTGCCACCGTGGCGGCGGCCCAGCGTGGGGGGCGGGGTCTTCTTCAGCGAGCTCTTGCCCCACGGCGCGTGTGCGTTGGCGGAGGGCATGGGTGGCGGAGGGCAGGGCGGAGCCTGGGGCTGGGGGTTGACCACCGCCACCCGGGGAGGAGCCCCACCGCCGCCAGCTGGGGGAGGGGGAGGCGGGGGAGGGAAGAGGTCAACGGAGGGCGGGGGAGGGGGGAAGTAGCCGCAGTTGGGCGGCGGCGGCGGCGTGGGGAAGTCGGCGGTCTGCCGGGTCTGGCCCACCTTGCCTTGCAGCGCCGGGGGCAGGTGCGCCAGGTTGAGCTTCCCCGGCTTGGGGGGAGCCGGGGGCCCGGCCGGGGGGTCCTTGGAGGGTGACCTGGTGGAGGAGGAGGAGAAGGAGGGGGAGGAGCAGCCGTTGTTCTTGGGAGCAAACTTGCTGAGCAGGTTCCTCCTGGACTCCTGGTAGGAGTCGGAGGATTCGTCCTTGATGCTGGAGTTCCTCTGCGGCGTGGCCGGTGGCTTCTTTGCGCCGAAGGGGGAGGAGCCCATGAACGCCCCCTGGGGGAGGGGCGGCGGGGGCGGTGTGGGGCCGGTGACGGGGCCCGAGGAGGAGGGCGGAGGAGGGGGAGGCGGCGGTGGGGGAGGAGGCGGCGGCGCCGCGGGGAACCCTGCGGCGGCGTTCTCGGGGGGAGGAGGAGGGGGGAACTCGTGCTGTTGGCTACCGCCGCTGCTGGGCTGCCACCTTGGCTTGGTCTTCACCGCCGGCGGGGAGAGGGGAGGGGCCTTGAGGCTCTCAGAGTGATTGGCCATCAGGGAGGAAGAGGAGGGGGAGGGGAAGGAGGAGCCCGGGAACTGACTGGCGATCTGCTTGACAAAGGAGGAGGAGGAGGCCCCGGTGGAGATGGGGGGCTTGGACAGGCTGTGCTGCTTGGGGAGGGTGGGGGGAGGGTGGGCCGGCAGGTGGGCCGCCTGCAGGCTGAACTGCTTCTTCAGGGCAGGCGGGGGAGGGGGAGGAGGCGGGGGTGGCGGCGGGGCGTCCAGGGCGGAGGGGAGGGGAGCCGGGGGGAAGGGCGACACGGGGGACACGGGCTTGGGGGCCGTGGGTGGGAGGAAGCCAGAGCCGTAGGTCTTGGGAGGCGCGGGGGGCGGCGGGGGGAACTGGAGGGGAGGCACGGGGAAGCGCTGGTGCTGCTGCTGATCGGGAGGCGGCGGGGGAGGAGGAGGCGGTGGGGGCGGCGGGGGAGGAGGCGGCGACGGAGTGGGCGCTGGGGGGAGGGACTCCTCCAGGGAGAGGAGGTCCCGGGGCGGGCTGGGGAAGCGCTCCTTCAGCGCCTGCTTGAAACCCGGGGGAGAAGGAGGCGGGGGGAAGCCCACACCGTTGGTCTGAGGAGGAGCAGGTGGAGGCGGTGGAGGAGGCGGGGGGTGGCCGTAGTCGCTGCCGGGCGCCACCGAGGGGCCGGAGAAGCCCAGCCTCAGCACCGCCATGGCCGAGCCGGGGGCCGGCATGCAGGGTGGCGGGGGAGGCGGGGGAGGAGGAGGCGGGGGGTTGTTCGCCTCCGGGACGTGATTGGACAGGGGAGGGGCCGGAGCCGGGGGCAGCACCTGCTGGGCCATCGGAGGCAGGTGATTGGCCGGCTTGTGGCTGCCCGCAGCGGCTGCAGCTGCAGCGGCTGCGGCGGTGGCTGTGTTATTGCGGTTCTGCAGGCGGTTGATGGTGCTGAACTTGAACATGAGGGGTGCCTTGGCGTGGTGCGGCACAGCCTGGGCGGGCGGGGGCAAGGGCGGAGGGGGAGGAGGAGGGGGAGGCGGCGGGGGAGGCGGGGCGGCGGTGGCGGAGGCTGCCTGGGAAACGTCGGCGTAGCTGCGCGCCTGCGCCTCCTGCAGCAACTGCTGGTGCTCCTCCAGCTGCTGCTGCTGCCGCCAGCGCTCCCACTGCTGCTGCTCCGCCACCTGCTGCTCCGCCTGCTTCTGCTGCTTCTGCTCCGCACCCTGCTGCTGCTCCGCCTGTTGCTGCTCCACCTGCTCCGCCTCCTTCTGCTGCTGCTGCTGCTGCTTCTGCATGTGTTGCTGCCGTTGCAACTGTTGCAACTGCTGCTGTAACTGCTGCTGCTGCAGCTGATGCTGGAGCTGTTGCTGTTGGTGTTGCAACTGCTGTTGCTGCTGCAACTTTTGTTGGAGCAGTTGTTGCTGTTGTTGTTGATGCTGCAGCTGCTGTTGTTGTTGCAGCTGCTGCTGCTGTTGTTGTTGTTCCTTCAGCTGCTGCTGTTGTTGTTGTTGTTCCTTCAGGTGCTGCTGTTGTTGTTGCAGCTGCTGCTGTTGTTGTTGTTGTTCCTTCAGGTGCTGCTGTTGTTGTTGTTGTTCCTTCAGGTGCTGCTGTTGTTGTTGCTGCAAGTGCTGTTGCTGCTGTTGTTGCTGCAGTTGTTGCTGCAGGTGCTGTTGCTGTTGTTGTTGCTGCTGCAGGTGCTGTTGCTGTTGTTGTTGCTGTTGTTGTTGTTGTTGCTGTTGTTGTTGTTGCTGCTGCTGCTCTAGCTGCAGCTGCTGCGACTGCTGCTGGGGCGAATGCGGGGGAGGCTGCTGGGGCAGCGGCGCCGGCGAGGCCTGGGGGGTGGGAGACTGTCCGGGGGGCTGGGGAGAGGCGGGCGGCGGGGAGGGGTGGTCCACCGAGTGTTGGCTGTGGTGGCGGTGGCTGTGGGTGGCGTTGGACAACGTGGAACCTCTGGACGTTTCCATCCTCATCTGTGGGGAAGAAGAAGAAAAAGAAGAAGAAGAAGAAGAAGGAGAGTTCATTTAATGGAAACCATCACAAAAGTACGCCAACATCAAAAAGAAGGTCAAAGAAGAAAGTTTGTCAATGCGTCAAAATTCTTCGACGCATTATTTTCAATTGTCTCTTGTCAAAGAATAGAAATACAAATATGGGACGAAAAAGGGTCAAAGAAAGAACTTTGAACTGGTACCGGTAAGTCAGTCTTAGCATGATGATCCGAATAATTTGGACCAAAGAGAGAAAAATAAATAAAAAGAAAAACGTACCTTCGTGCTCTCCTCCATCTGAGTGCCTCTCTTCCAGGCCTCGGAGAAGATGGAGCTCACCACACTCTGGGAGCGCCCGTGGGAGGAGCCTGTGTCCACGCCGCTGTCCGATTGGCCCGAGTGGTTGGACTGGGACTCTGCTGGAGGGCGTCACGACAAACAACGGTCAAAAACGGTGTGACGGATGATGATGATGATGATAAAGTAGTGACTAGCCAATCAGGAGAAGGCCGTGGTGACACCCGAGAATCAATGAGCCGCAAATCACAGCTTCCGATTTCAAGATCCATACCGTGTCCAAACCAGTGTTGCGAATTAGGCAAACGCTTAAATCTATGCCCGTTGATCATTTTAAATGGATTTTGAAAATGTTTGTCTCTTTATTGACTACTCGTCGGCCGTAGCCCTGTTGTGATTGGCTATTCGCCAAGTGATCAACCAATTGGAAAACCTCAACCTGCAATACATTTTTTTTTTACAACTTATATAGTGATACTGAATTGCCGGAGATATTCTCTTTTCAGTAGTTCTTGATGAACCTCCATTTTGTGAGCCGGTGTTCCGAGTCTACAGACATCGTAAAAGGTCATAATAAATAATAAGAATAAGAATATTAATAATAATACATTTAGCTTCACATGAAACTCAAAGACACTGCAGTATTAACATAATGTGAGACATAGATGCATAATAAACCTAACGGAGGAATACAATACAACAGATTAAAAACATAAAACACAACACTACAGTAATCACACAGCAGTTCTGAACTGGTGAGTTTTGGTGAGTGATTTGAACATGGATGGATCAGCACAGTCACTGGTGTGTTTTGGGGGAGTCACAGGGTCGAAGGTCAACTGACCAGGTATGCTGACGGAGCTGGATCCGGACCGCATGGACGACGTGGACAGCGAGGACCAATCGTAGGCCGCCTCGGTACGCTTCATGGCCTCCTGGTAGTTCATGTAGAGTTGCTTGCCGTACTGCACCACACACACACACACACACACACACACACACACACACACACACACACACACACACACACACACACACACACACACACACACACACACACCACACACACACACACACACACACACACACACACACACACACACACACACACACACACACACACACACACACACACACACACACACACACACAGTAAATCTAAAAGGTTCCATTCCAAAAAGAACATCTCGGCTACAACTATTGTTTTACAACTACAATTTTACACTTATTTCAAATGCATTTTCTGTGCATTTGAAAGTATTTGCGTGTTTTTTTTTTGTCACATCGGACACAGGGTGGAAGTGTGTTTTTTTTTCTCCCAAGTGGTTACCTTGGCGATGCGAATGCCGTTCACCCATTGGTGCAGAGTCCTGACATCATCGCAGCACAGGTACTTGATATACTGGGACTTCTTCTGGATCTGAGGATGCTGTGGACAAGTTCAGTACACAACCTCCAGCCGCTAGTGTAGCTTATGATGAAGATGTATTGTTGGATAGAAAAGTAGAAGCTAGCTTGATTCATGAGTATCCCATCTGCATTTTTGATGAAAATAGACCATATTCTGGTCACTGATGGATTCCAAATTCTCGACAGCACGAGAAAAGTTAGCAAAATAATAATAATATATAATTATATATATATATATATATATATATATATATATATATATATAATTATGTTCAACTATGCTCATTTATGCTATATATGTTCAATTATTTTTAATAGTCTTGAATCTTTTTACATGCATCATTAGATGATAATACATGTAATGTATTCCATGCAATCCAAGTCTGTCCGAAAAAACTAAGCGACTTTGCGAGGACATTTGCGAGAATCGCAAAAATGTGTAACCGGTAACAATTGTAAACGGCAAATTTGTAAACGGCATGTTTAGGACCACAGTTTGACCTTTTTCCCCACCCAGATTAACACCCTTAACTTTGCCTTAAGAGCGTACCTTGAGGGCCAGGCAGTAGTCTGAGGGGGCCTTGTACTTGCTGCGGTAGTCCTGTCCGTAGTAGACGTTGACGTGGTCCAGCTGGAGGAAGCAGACCAGGTCTCTGGACGCCTGCAGGGGGCAGCAGAGAGCAGGTTGAGAGAGCCAGAGCCAGAGATCTTGGTTAAAGTGCTGGACCAAGCTGTAGTAGACTCGATTTTGTAGTTGTTGTTGTTTTTGTTTGGCCCAGAGGTTTACTTACACCATTACGTTACAAATGTTCATGCGAAATGTACAATTATCAACCAACCTTGGCTTTGCCTTTGGGGACGTAGTAGATTCCGGAAGCCCGCAGGAGAAAGTAGCGCTTCTTCCACGACTTCTTGCCGTCTTCCTTGAGCCACAGCACGCCCTCGATCTCTGGCACAGACACCGAACTCCCACAGAAACACTCCTAAGAACAACCAGACGGACGGGAGGTAATTAACAAAACCTTGTTAACGGTCGGCTGACGCAGCGAAAAAAATACAACCCAGAGTTTAAAAAAAAAACGTCCGAACGGAAGATTCCGATGAAGCTCACCTCCAACAGAGCCTCTTTGTTCCTGTCGGCCATTTCCGATGTCTCCTTCCGCCCCAGCAAGTAGTTCTGGAGACGGGGAAGAAAGGGCGAGAGCGGTTAGTCGCTTGTCACTTCCCCTTCGCTGGTCGCGTTAAACCCACCTGTTGTTCCGTAGATTTCCAATTTCCATCTTTCATTCATCACAAACATTGTGTTTTACATATGATTGCCAAAACGCCTCATATCCACACTATGGAATTTGAACATATAACATTTCTGATCACCATTGAACTTTGAGCGGTTCTAGTTTGTAACACCTGTGGTGCTATGAGGTGTCATGAGTGGTTGAAGTTCATAACATCTGTGGTGTTCCCGGTCATAGGAAATAATTGTTTTTGGAATACATTTTCAGTGTTTATTTAAATCGAAATCTGGAGGATTAAATCCTCTTTATTGCATATCACACACACACACACAGTGGAATTAGTTTCTCTGCATTTAACCCCATCCTACTATTAGGAGCAGTGGGTTAGCAGCTATTGTATACACAGCTCCCAGGGAGCAGTGTCTATGGGGTCTGGTGTCTTGCTCAAGGGCACCTCGGCAGTGCAGCCCAGGTGTTTCGGGGGACTTGAACCGGCGACCTTCCGGTTCCCCCAAGCCCCACGTCCCAACAGACTGAGCTGTCCTGCCATCCCATATTCCTTGTATGGTAATCTGCAGTTAATTAACCACTAGTCTGATACATTGTTTAGAAGCTTTAAAAAGGTGTTAAATAACATTTGCCAATGATTAATGTTTTTTTCTGTTAAAGTAAGAGCAGTTAAAAAAGACAAAGTCTAATTGAAACGGGAGCCTCCATTTCCTGGATAGAGCACTGGCCTACTTCTACCCATCCATCAATCCATACCACCTGTCTGTCTCTCCGTCCAGCTGTTCTTCTAGCTACCCTTCCACCCACACAACATTAAATATTAATATTCTGCTTTCATACATCCGCCCACACACACACACACACTCAGTGGATAATATTGGAGTTTACGGTCTTCCTTTGAAAAACCACACACCCACAAAAGATTTGCTTTAATCCACACACACACACACACACACACACACACACACACACACACACACACACACACACACACACACACACACACACACACACACACACACACACACACACACACACACACACACACACACACACACACACACACACACACACACACACACACACACACACACACACTTCCTACAGCTTAAGGAAAGTTCGAGAGTAAGACTTTTTGTACTGCCACTCGAAATGAAATTCAAGACCAATTTTGGAATAACCAAAATTAAAAACCATCCTAAAATTATTTTATGGCTAGTTTTTATTCAAAAAACCATTTCTAAGACTTTTGAAGGACATTTTAATACCAATTAAATCCCGATGAAATTTTCCCGATTCATGAATTCAACGCCTTTTAAGACTTTTTAAGGATCAGAAATTATTTATCGGAACAAACTTGCGTTCCGATAAACACAACATTGATGTAAGCCGCGCAAACTGACCTGGGGGTTCTTGAAGAGGGCGTACTTCTCGATGCGCTCGATGAACATCAGCTTGTTGTGGCCGTCCCTGGTCCAGTTCAGCAGGTTCTCCACCAGGTTCTCGTGGTCCTCGAAGATACGCTCTGAAGACCGACGACAACATATTTAGACACACGAAGAAGAACAAGAACAAGAACAAGAAGCAAGAGAAGGAGAAACAGAAGAAGCAGAAGGAGAATAAACAGAAGGAGAAAGAGAAAAATAACAAGAGGAAAAAGGAGAAGAAGAAGATACAGGAGAAGACGAAGGAGAAGATGAAACAGAAGAAGAAAGAGAAAGAGGAGAAGAATAAGAAGAAGAGGGAGAAAGACAAGAAGAAGAAGAAAAGGAAGAAGAATTTGTCAGCATCAATTTGAGCATGTTTACGCAAGGCGCTCAGAAGATTTTTTTTAACCAAAGTGACTAATATAATTATTCTTATCTTATCCGTTCATCCAGTTTCCTCCTTAAACATCAAGGGACCATCGTGGGTCATTAAGGAGCAAGGGAGGCATCACACACACGCACACGCACACACGTACGTACCCATCTGGAGCTCGTTGATGGTCTCCACCAGGGCCCAGTCGGGGCTGTAGCCACAGTGGGACTTGTCCAGCAGGCTGTCCAGCACCTGCCTGACCGTCTGCCGCTCATCTACCATCATGGTCTTGGAGCTCTCGTCCGACATGTGGACCCGGATCACCAGCTGAGGGGGAGGGAGGGAGGGAGGGAGGGAGGGAGGGAGGGAGGGAGGGAGGGAGGGACGAAGCGGGAGGAGGAGGAGGATGTTGTGGAGGAGGGGGTGGGGTTGAAGCTACTGTTAGTATTTACAAGACTACTCTCTTACCGAGTAACATTGCATTTCTTATTTTTGTACTAATATTTGTATTATTTTATACAATATTTAATATGGTTATTTTTTAATGATCTGCATAAGATTCATATTATTATATCATATTATTGTTTTGTTTCTGGCATTAACAACCGCCAGGGTTAGCGGAATAGTTTGATTCCAAGCGGTTTCCAAACGCTAGCTAGGTCACGTCATTTTATCTGATTATTTAGCTTCTTGTTGAATGTTGATTCCACGTTCTGATTGTTCTCGGCGTGGTCAAGTCACCTCGGATAAAAGCGTCCGCTGTCACGGAATAAAAAAAAATCAAATGTAAAACGTTCGATCTGAGCTCCGTCCCAAGACGATGCGTGTGCGTCACCGTTGATGGACCGTAAAGTGCTATGTCATCTCGATCTATACATCGAAGGTCAATCAATTTAGTCTGTGATGGCAAGCGATGCATAAACATGTCAACCTTTTATCCGGCAGCCGACGCAGCAGTACGAGATAAGAGCATAGCTAAAGCTACATAAGATCCTCCGGGATTCTGGGGGGGGGGGGGGGGGGGAGGTTCGTAAAGAAAAAAGCTCAGGGCACAAGAAGACATTTAATTGTTTTCCTTCCGTTTCCATTGTCGGCCGAATAACCGTTCCGATTGCTTGTTCACTTGTTTGTTTTCCCACGAAAATGGAAATAAATAGCGCCTTGCGGCATTTCTAAATGTCTCCAGTTGTTGGGAGGCATTTTTTGTGCCGTGCCAGTGGTCTCGTAAAACACCGCGAATCCTGCCTTCCTCCCCGTGTCCCGAAGTCAGTCAACCGACACTAATACACAAAACGGACCAATAGCACCGGTAGCAACCAAGGCTCGCGTGCCAAATCCGCTGAGAACACACACACTGCAGCCAAACATGCTTTCCGAAGTCTTTTGGACTTGAAATTCCCTCCTGGGTTCACCCCCCTTGGTCTGACATCCAATCACCTCGTCGCTGCAGTTGACAGACAAGACGCCTCGACCAGTGACAACGGGGAAACCCGTGAAGCGGTACATCTGGGATCTAGTGGAGATGTCTTGTTGAGATGTTCCATTTCGGAGATCTATTGACTCACTGTTTGGTTGTTTTGTTATGTGCATTTTTAGGAAACTCAGTCAAGCGACTTCTGAGTCGCTCTGGTTTTGACTCCCTGTATGCTTTCATTGTTGCTGCCCCCCCCCCCCGGCAATCCCTTTAGATCAAAACCGTGGCTTTAAAAGACCAGAAGAGCAAAACGTCTTCCTCGTGAAGCAACTGCCGTGGGGATGGATGCTGACGGCAGGATGCACACCTGTGCTGCTGTTGATCTAACACTTGATTATCTGGATTATCTATCTATCCATCGGTCTGTCTGTCTCTCACTCATCCTTCTCTCACTCATCCGTCCCTCACCCATCCGTCCCTCACCCACCGGTCTCTCACCCAGCCGTCCCTCACCCATCCGTCCCTCACCCACCCCTCACCCAGCCGTCCCTCACCCATCAGTCCCTCACCCATCCGTCTCTCCCCCATCTGTCCCTCACCCATCAGTCCCTCACCCATCCGTCTCTCCCCCATCTGTTCCTCACCCATCAGTCCCTCACCCATCCGTCTCTCCCCCATCTGTCCCTCACCCATCCGTCTCTCCCCCATTCATCCAACAGAGCAACGATTCCTTACGGAAAAAAACCAATGTGCTTGGATAGGCTTACAGCAGCACCCCCCCCCCCCCACACCCCTTCTCCGTTAGACCACTCCCCCCCCACCCTACCTCCTCTGTTAGACCACTCCCCCCCCACCCTACCTCCTCTGTTAGACCACTCCCCCCCCACCCTACCTCCTCTGTTAGACCACTCCCCCCCCACCCTACCTCCTCTGTTAGACCACTCCCCCCCCACCCTACCTCCTCCATTAGACCACTCCCCCCCCACCCTACCTCCTCCGTTAGACTCCGCCCTCCGACTCAGACACGCATTGCCAAAAGCCGCAATGACCTATTTTCCCTTCGCCAAGTCCCAACTGGGAGCAGAGAAATCACAAGAGAACCTTGAGTGTGACACGACATCAGGCGTGAGACGGCGTGTGTGTGTGTGTGTGTGTGTGTGTGTTTGTGTGTGCGCGTGTGTTACCTTTTTGACCTGTGCCTCTTTGATTTTCTCCAAGGCCACCCGAATCTTCTCAGCCTTCACCTTGGCAGCCTGCTCCTCCTAATGGGACACACAGACACCCAGTCAGAGCATGTTCACACACACACACACACACACACACACACACACACACACACACACACACACACACACACACACACACACACACACACACACACACACCACACACACACACACACACACACACACACACACACACACACACACACACACACACACACACACACACACACACACACACACACACACACACCTAATACACACACATCAAATACACACAGACACCCAGTCAGAGCATGTTCACACACACACATACCTAATACACACACATCAAATACACACAGACACCCAGTCAGAGCATGTTCACACACACACACACACACATACCTAATACACACACATCAAATACACACAGACCTAATGCACACACAAACACAGGATAAGACACACATGACCCACACACACACACACACATGAAACACCATACAAAAACACACACCCACCCACACCTTCAAAGTCACCTCCAAAGTCACCTCCAGAGCCCCCCCCCCCCCCGATGGTTAAACCCCGGCCCAACATCCCCCCCACGTCCCCGACCCTTCCAACGCTCCAAGCTCTTAGCCCTCGAGCGTCCGGTCCCCCCTCGGTCCTCCCTCACAGGTCCCCGCTCGGTCCTCCCTCTCTGGTCCCCCCCTCGGTCCTCCCTCACAGGTCCCCGCTCGGCCCTCCCTCTCTGGTCCCCCCTCTGTCCTCCCTCTCTGGTCCCCCCCTCGGTCCTCCCTCTCTGGTCCCCCCTCGGTCCTCCCTCTCTGGTCCCCCCCTCGGTCCTCCCTCTCTGGTCCCCCCCCCCCCTCGGTCCTCCCTCTCTGGTCCCCCCCCCCTCGGTCCTCCCTCTCTGGTCCCCCCCCCCCTCGGTCCTCCCTCTCTGGTCCCCCCCCCTCGGTCCTCCCTCTCTGGTCCCCCCCCCTCGGTCCTCCCTCTCTGGTCCCCCCCCCCTCGGTCCTCCCTCTCTGGTCCCCCCCCCCTCGGTCCTCCCTCTCTGGTCCTCCCTCTCTGGTCCCCCCCCCTCGGTCCTCCCTCTCTGGTCCCCCCCTCGGTCCTCCCTCTCTGGTCCCCCCCCCCCGTCCCCTCGGTCCTCCCTCTCTGGTCCTCCCTCTCTGGTCCCCCCCCCCCTCGGTCCTCCCTCTCTGGTCCTCCCTCTCTGGTCCCCCCCCCTCGGTCCTCCCTCTCTGGTCCTCCCACTCTGGTCCCCCCCCCCTCGGTCCTCCCTCTCTCACCTGCCCTCGCCAACAGGACGACATCACGTCCATGCTGAGGAAAAAGGAACGCCGTTTGCGTTGTCCGCCCGAAACCCGCCCCCCGCGTTTCACGCGCACGCCAACACACGACGCCGCGCGGAATAAGCCCGACATCAAAGGGACATCCGGCGGAATTTTCCCCGTGCGCCAGACAAAGGAGACGAGCGTCTAATATGGCGTTTGGGCTGGAGGTCTACGGTTCCGTTTGCCTCCGCTGCAGTGGCGGTTGGTGATGGGGCAGGGGGGGGGGGGGAGCAGATCCAGAGGAAGTCCTTTGATCCTTCTCTGCGGATGGTAGACAGCGGCGGCGGGAGATACCCGGAGGGGGGGGGGGGGGGGTGGTTGGCAACCTCGTTCTGACGAAACGCAAGAACACGATAAAAAATAAAAAATAAAAATAAAAATGTCGGAATAACGGTAATCCGAGGAATAAAGAAGAAAAAAAAGGAATTCTGTGCAAAAAATTGCGTATGCTTATTAAAGTTGCGTCTTTTGTGTGTGTTAACGGGGCTTAACGTCCCCCCGCCAAAGAATAACGGCATTCAATACATACGTACATCATGAAAAGCCGACGGAAAATGATTACGAACACTTGTCATCTGCGACTTTTCGCTAAACCGCCGAAACAAAAATGCAGACTCCGGTTGAGTTCCGGCGTCATGACAACTGTGGAGACGAACGCCAACGCGACTACGACAGTGATGGCGGGCGGGGGGAGGGTGTCTAGGGAGTTCCTGCCTCCCCCTTCTGTAATTCCCACCCTCCAGCCCTCCTCCTCTTCTCCCTCCCTCTTACTCACTCACTCATTGAGAGAGAAAGTGTACTTCATCTCTCTCTCTCTCGCTCTCTCTCTCTCTCTCTCTCTCCACATTCCCCACCGCTCTCTCAGTGCTTCTCTTAAACCCACTCTTACTACACTCTTCCCCCCCCCCCTCTCTCTCTCTCTCTTTCTTTTCCCACACTCCCTCCCTCTGGCTGACTCATTAAAAGGGAGAAAGTGTACATTATCTCTCTCTCTCTCTCCCCACATACTATCCATGCACTCTCGCCCGCTCTGTGTTTCTCTCCCTCCCCCTACAATTCTCTCTGTCTGTCTGCCTCTTGCTCTCTCTCCCTCTCACAATACTCTTCATCTTCTCTCTCTCTCTCTCTCTCTCTCTTACTCAGGTCAGGAGCGTGTCCAATCGGTGAGCATAATCCACACCCCGAAAACAGTCTGAGCTGGAACCCTGTTTAGAGTTTAGGTGAAGCAGGTGTGTGTGTGTGTGTGTGTGTGTGTGTGTGTGTGTGTGTGTGTGTGTGTGTGTGTGTGTGTGTGTGTGTGTGTGTGTGTGTGTGTGTGTGTGTGTGTGTGTGTGTGTGTGTGTGTGTGTGTGTGTGTGTGTCTTATGCCCCCCCCCAACCCCTTCCCTTCCTATTCCTTGACCCAGTCTTCCTTTCCAGGCGACCGGCTCCAGGGAACATACACACCAATAACGTCTTGCAAGCCAACGCATAGCGACAGTTCTCTCTCTCTCTCTCTCTCCCCCCCCCTCTCTCTCTCCCTCCCCCTCTCTCCATCTGACTGGGATGCAGTTGCGTAGAAATTATTTAAATGCCCCCACATAACCAGAAACATCCAGCATGCTTCACTGCTTGCATCCACTTTTTATCCCAAAATAACCACCACAACAGAGAAGGACTTATGTTGAATTTGATCAACATATATCTTCCAATACACACACAAACACAGACACCACATTGAGAACTTACAGCAACACAGTCGTACTGTACATCACGATTGAACCGACTGCATGCAAATGGGTGGCAGAGAATGAGAAAGAGAAGCACGAAAGGAAAGAGAAAAACACCGTCCAATCACACGTGAGCATGCCGGAGTTACGCGAGCCAATGAGGAGTCACCTTGGTCAGCAGGTGGGAGGGCTTGCCCGCTATGCTTTTCAGAATGAGCGAGGTTTCTCTGTCCAGATAGGAGTGCTTCAGGGGGGAGGGGGAGGGGGGGGGCGGAGGCAGGAGAAAAGAAAATACAAAATAAATAAGAAAAATAAATAGGAGACAGAGAGATTAATACAAGTCAGTGGCAGATGATGATTTTTTTTGTGGGGCGGTTTTGGTTGGTTTGTAAAATGGCAGTGATAGTGAAAGCAAGAGGTGTATCCTAAGCTAGCCCAGCGGTGGCGGCGGCGGCGGTGCTGTCTTGGCTGCAGCTGTGGGTAAAGAAGTGTTAGCTGTGAAGAAAAGTTTCATGGACTGGCAGGGTGGCGGTGGGGTGGGGTTAGCATTGCTAGCTAGCTAGTGCTAATGGATCTAGGCAATGCACACACAAACGTATTTGTGTATACAAAGTGAGTGTGGGTGGATGGGATCGATTTGGCTACAGGCTAATGTCTAGAGCACACACACACACGCCTGTGAACCTGGCTAGCTAGCCAGCTATCTACAGGCTAAGACCTAGTCTAGAGCTACGCACGCACACACACACACACACTTACAGTGGCCCGATCCAGTTCCCCGTCACATGACTTAAAATCAAGCTGACGTCTGGCCGGCTTACCATTGGCCCGTCGCTGTGATGCATGCTGGGAAAAACAACATAACCAAATGGAAATGCAGTTGCATGTGTGCACACACACACACACACACACACACACACACACACACACACACACACACACACACCACACACACACACACACACACACACACACACACACACACACACACACACACACACACACACACACACACACACACACACACACACACACACACACGTTACTGAGGTTAAAACACTTTCTTCTTTACGCTACCTTCTTTGTCCGCAAATAGAAAAATTATATTGCAAAATAAAATCCCGAGGTCGCCTTTTCTCCGAAAAAGACTATAGTGACAATTGTGAAATTTGCCACGTTCACCATTGTTTTACCCGTACTGCTAACCGCTACCTGCCTTTTATCGGTTTCGGTCATATCTCTTTGTCGACGGCTGTGTGAATTTGGTACGCTACACGGAAAGACTTTTAATTTCCTTCAGGGTTCCATAAAGTTATTATGTCCTCTTATCTTATCCAGTTCAGGACATTGACAACATGATCAATAGCTTTTTATTCTTTTGTCTGCGTTAGATCGGCGAATGAGAGAGGGGGGGAAGCGGGTGTTGGCGTCATTTATAATCCAAGTCACACCAAGTCCAGAGAGTGACGACCGTGGCTGGATTATGACCGGCCTCGCAACGGTCTCCTGGAAGAGTCCTGGTGTGTGTCACACACACACGCCGAGGTTGGATTACACGCAGAACAATGTAAGCAGAGAGGGGGGGGGGATTAGGGTCAATTCATTCTAATCTAATCCCCACTTAAACTGGATTTGGGGTTTAAAAAGGTAACCGTTTCTTGTGTTATTGCTAAATTGCTTACTAACCGTTTGAAATCGATCACGGAAAATAATAGCTTTTGAATCTCTTTGTGGCGGTTTTCTCCTGATATTATTGAACTTTTAAACAATGCAAGAAAAAAAAAATGCATGAATTGACCCCAAAACTGGTTTCACACCGATTTACCTCCACAAGTATGGACACACACACACATATCACACATTCTCACAGCG
>CM051009.1:11891236-11893736 GCA_027704905.1 Muraenolepis orangiensis
CCTCGCGCCTGGAGAGGGCGAGATGTCGCTAGGGGGAGACGGGCTAATAAAAGCTCGGCAGACATGATTCATGCATGTTCTTGACAGTGGCGACGGCGGCTGCAGATGATCACACAGAGACAGGAAACGACCTGGATGTGCAGAATTCCCCCCCCCCCCCAGCCCCCTGCCGGCTGCGTATAGCTCTGAGCTGTCAATCTCCCTCTCTGATTGCATATCAGTATGTGCTAGAGGTGGGGAGAGAGATGGGAAAGAGAAAGAGAGAGAGAGAGAAGAGAGAAGAGAGAGAGATTATATTACAGTCCAGTCATTTAGCAGACGGTTTTGTCCAAAGCGACTTAAAACGGTGTGTTCGACCAAGGTAGGCAAGGTAACAACTCGTCACCAGAAGTCAAAAGTGCATTTCATTCCTAACAAGTCTCCAAGAACTGAACCAGTGCTCAGGTACAATGGACAGTAAGATGGCAAACAATAGAACAATATCTCAATCATCAATACATTTAGATTTCATTTAGAGTTAATTTAGTTATATTTTGTTGATACTAGTTTAGTTAGTTTAGTTTGTTGTTATTTAGTTTTTAGGTATTAGTACATTTTGTGTGCATTTATTCCCCCTGTTTCAACTGTTGCACCTTAATTTCCCCCGGGATAAATAAAGTTATCTTGAATCTTGAATCTCACTAACTACAAAAGCAAACAATCTACTTAAGACGCTAGTACACTAGCAAAAAGGATCAGGGTAGTGCTTCCTGAAGAGATGAGTTTTCAGCCTGCGGCGGAAGATGGGCAGTGACTCTGCAGTCTTGACATCCATTGGGAGGTTCATTCCACCACTTTGGAGCCAGGACAGAGAAGAGCCGTGACCGCGTAGCCGTAGATTGGCCACAAGGGCCCCTAAGCGAGGGGGCAAGTAGGCAGAGCGAAGTGGACGGGCAGGGATGTAGGTCTTGACCATTGCCTGGAGGTAGGATGTTCCTTTCACTGCCCTGTAGGCTAGCCCCAAGGTCTTTAACTGGATGTGAGCAGCTACAGGGAGCCAGTGTAGAGACCGGAGGTGAACTTCGGTCGGTTGAACACCAGACGAGCTGCAGCTTTCTGAACGAGCTCCGAGGGCACTGATGGCAGATGCCGGGGTTCTAGCAAGGCTACTACTACGACTACAACTACTACCCCCACCACCATCACTTCTGCCACCACTACTACAACTACTACCACCACCATCACTTCCGCCACCACTACTACAACTACTACCACCACCATCACTTCCGCCACCACTACTACAACTACTACCACCACCATCACTTCCGCCACCACTACTACAACTACTACCACCACCATCACTTCCGCCACCACTACTACAACAACCTCTACCACTACTACTAGAGAGTGAAAGTAAGAGAGCGCCAAACACATCGAGAGCGAGAGCGAGAGCGAGAGCGAGAGCGAGAGAGAGAGAGAGACCTTTGCCTTCGACTGGACGCAAAGCAGATAGCGGGACCCAACACAAGAAACGGTCAAAGATAACATCAAATCATTTACAACGGAGCAAACCCTTTGTCTGTTTATACAGCCTCTCGTATGGTCGTACTCGTAAACTAAAGAGAAAGAGAAACGGTCTGTGGACCAGAGAGGAAGGCGTGTGGGAAGGCGTGGAGTTGTGGTTTGTTTTCTAGTTAGCGTTACGCCCCAGACAGCGAAAAAACGCTTCGTCAATAAAATAAGTGAATTATTATACTCCCTTCTCAGAGAGAATGATACACACAATAAGGAGAGAGAGAGAGATGTAGAGACAGAGAGATGTAGAGACAGAGACAGAGAGATGTAGAGACAGAGACAGAGAGACAGAGACAGAGAGAGATGTAGAGAGAGAGAGAGAGAGAGAGATGTAGAGAGAGAGAGAGAGAGAGAGAGAGAGATGTAGAGAGATGTAGAGAGAGATGTAGAGAGAGAGAGAGATGTAGAGAGAGAGAGAGAGAGAGAGAGAGAGAGAGAGAGAGAGAGAGAGAGAGAGAGAGAGAGAGAGAGAGAGAGAGAGAGATGTAGACAGAGAGAGATGTAGAGAGAGAGAGATGTAGAGAGAGATGTAGAGAGAGAGAGATGTAGAGAGAGAGAGAGATGTAGAGAGAGAGATGTAGAGAGAGATGTAGAGAGAGAGAGATGTAGAGAGAGAGAGATGTAGAGAGAGATGTAGACAGAGAGAGATGTAGAGAGAGAGAGAGATGTAGAGAGAGAGAGATGTAGAGAGAGAGATGTAGACAGAGAGAGATGTAGAGAGAGAGAGATGTAGAGAGAGAGATGTAGAGAGAGAGATGTAGACAGAGAGAGATGTAGAGAGAGAGAGATGTAGAGAGAGAGAGAGATGAAGAGAGAGAGAGATGTAGAGAGAGAGAGAGAGATGTAGAGAGAGAGAGATGTAGAGAGAGAGAGAGAGAGATGTAGAGAGAGAGAGAGATGAAGAGAGAGAGAGATGAAGAGAGAGAGAGATGTAGAGAGAGAGAGA
>CM051009.1:11896236-11918736 GCA_027704905.1 Muraenolepis orangiensis
CACTAGCCGTGATCTAGAGAGGAAAAGTGTGTGTGATTATGTGTGAGGCAACAGAGAAAGGGTAGGAATATGAGAGAGAGCGCGAGAGAGAGAAAATGCATTCTGGGAGAATTAGAAAAAAAGGCCGAGCACTGCTCTAAATCACGAAGCTCAGCGAGCTTCCGGTCCTGAGGAAGAGGAGAAGGAGCATTAGGATGAGGAGGATGAGGAGGAAGAGGAGGAAGAGGAGGAAGAGGAGGAAGAGGAGGAAGAGGAGGAGGAGCGGCTGTCTATCTTTAGAAGCCTCTTTCATCTCCCTCCCTCCACGGCAGATGTCGGCCCCAAATGACATATGGTCGCTTTTAATCTAGAGCCCAAACTTTTCCCGTCAGGGGAACCAAGCATCGCATGGGAGAGATTGCTCTCCCTCTCTCTCTTAACCTCTCTCTGCCTCTTTCTTTCTCTCTGTCTCTCTCTGTGTCAGTCTGTCCCTCCACCTCTCTCTCTCTCTCTCTGTCCCTCCACCTCTCTCTCTCTCTCTCTGTCCCTCCATCTCTCTCTCTCTCTGTCCCTCCATCTCTCTCTTTCTCTCTGTCTCTCTCTCTACCTCTCTCTCTGTCTCTCTCTCTGTGTCAGTCTGTCCCTCCACCTCTCTCTCTCTCTCTCTCTGTCCCTCCATCTCTCTCTCTCTCTCTCTCTGTCCCTCCACCTCCCTCTCTCTCTCTCTCTCTCTCTCTCTCTCTTTATTTATTCATCTCCGTCTCTCTCTTTTGTTCTTTCCATCGTCCTCTCTCCTCGTTTCGGTCATCAAAACAATTAAGTCACCCACTCCTCCGGTGTCTCTTTAAATACCTCCCCTCGCCCGTCCCTCCCCTCTTCATTTAGCTTGTTCACCGGCAGCTGTGAGGAGAGAAAAGGCTCCTCTGTACTGTTCAGGAGAGAGAGAGAGAGAGCGAGAGCGAGAGCGAGAGAGTAGATATCACCGCAGTAAAACCAGCACCACAAATACAACACACAATATCATAAACGGACATTCCCAGGCCCAGAGTGGTCTGTGATTGGCCAGATTAGATTATAATGTCACTTCCTGTTGCTTATGGCCTTCTGCTATGGGAGGTGTGTGTTTTGACAGGAGAAGTAGAGACACACAGATTATTGTACATTACATTATTATTACTACTACTACATCACAGTCATTCAGCAACTGCTTTTGTCCAAAGCGACTTACAATAAGGTCATTCAATAATAATAATAATAATAATAGGTACACAAGAGACTACTACTAGTCACCAGAAGTGCATTTCCTTCCTAACAAGCCATAATAAATGCGTATACACATATAATAACATCATATATAAAAACATTACATTTCCTCCCTAACAAGCCTCCAACTAAGAGCAGAACCAGTGCTCGGGTTTAAAGAGCAATAGGTTGGCTCCCTTAGATTCATCCCTTAGATTAAGTCCATCAAAACAGGGGCTACCCAAGACAAACAGTGAAGAACATTAAACGTTAAAAGTGTTTGTAATCGTATGTGTAACTAGGGCCGTCAAGGGTGAACCCTGGGGCCTCAGATGTACAGTATACCGGCTGTTACCCGCTAAGGTCAAGTAGGATCGAGGTGATAATAAAAAAATAATGAATACAAATTTTTTTTTTTCTTCCAACGGAACTAACTACTAACCGCTCCCCCACGAGCGCTCAACTGAACTTTGGGCGACCATTTGAATGAGAAAGAGACGCCTTTTTTTTCTCATATCTCATAGCACACATGGGAAACAGGAGGGCCATGTGACCTTAACACTTTCTATACGCCATTGTAGTCTCGTACTGGAGCCAATAGGGACACATTGATTTATTTTCTCACCCCCCCCCCCCCCCCCCATACATACTCCCCCCCCCCCCCCCCCCTCTCGCTCTGAAACGCTGAGGAACAGACTATATTTAGAGCTGTACTCCACCCAGCTATGGCTTGTTGTTTGTTTGTGTGTGACACACACACACACACACACACACACACACACACCCCCAGCCCTAGAGATTTCTAAGGCCTTTTTTATTTGCGTTGCTAATCTGCCACAAAATGCAATGATTGTCCTCATCTCAAAGCCAAAAAAAAACCGAACCGGACACTTGTTGCGTCCACATGCCAGCTGTCGGACCACAAGAGAAACTAGCAAACAACTATCCCAGGCACACACACACACACACGGTCGTGAGGGGTCAGGTGGAGACAAAGCTGAAACACAAGTGAAACATTTAGCATGGCCGTGTCTAAAGGGCCAGGGGAACGGTCCAAGACAGAGAGGCCTGCTGAAACATTTAACAGACACTTGTCTGGCTGTCCAGCTCTGTGCAATAGAGTCTCTCTCTCTCTCTCTCTCTCTCTCTCTCTCTCTCTCTCTCTCTCTCTCTCTCTCTCTCTCTCTCTCTCTCTCTCTCTCTCTCTCTCCTCTCTCTCTCTCTCTCTCTCTCTCTCTCTCTCTCTCTCTCTCTCTCTCTCTCTCTCTCTCTCTCTCTCTCTCTCTCTCTCTCTCTCTCTCTCTCTCTCTCTCTCTCTCTCTCTCTCTCTCTCTCTCTCTCTCTCTCCTCTCTCTCTCTCTCTATCAAAAAGCCTCCAAGAGCAGAACCAGTGCTCGGGTTAAGTAAGTACAATAAGCTGGCGCCCTAGATTTGACCCAATTAGTATATCGAACAGGGGCTACCAACAAATAGTGAAGCCACTATTTAGGTGAGGGCATCTGGCTTGCTTGGGTATATGTCAGGGGTTTGCCATGTGGACATCACATCGAAACCCGGGAATCGAACCTAGAACCTTTGGAGCCGGGAGACAAACACTAACTGAACTCTAGCTGCATCCGCTCCCACTCGCCAGACACAAAAGCCATCCGTTGTGCGCTGCGATCATATGTGGCTCAGTCAGCGTGGAACACAGAGCACCGCCTCCCATTGGCTACGGCTCACATGAATGACAGCCCCCCCCCCCACCCCCCAACCCCGCTTAGCCCCTCCCCCCGGATGCTTATCTTATCTATATCTCAGCACCAAGCCTGAATCTGGTGTGTGAGTGACACATCTGGCCTGACCATGAATCATGTCTCGTGCGTGCGTGTGTGTGTGTGTGTCATCGAGTGCACAAACACACACACACACCTGACATTAAGACACTCCTTGTCACGGGGAAACAGTTAACAGTGTGTGTGTGTGAGTTCACTTTAATTGCCTTTGAGATATAAAACCAACACTGTCTTTGTGTGTGTGTGTGTGTGTGTGTGTGTGTGTGTGGGGGGGTTATTTCCAGAAGCGTGTTAGTAATAGCCTTGGCGTTCGTTTGCTCATATCCTGTCCAACCCTCCCCCCCCACTCCCCTGTTCGGCCAATGAGATGTCTCGCCAGAGGAGAGAGGCTGCGGTGCGGCGACTGTGACATCATCACTGGGTCAACTGGTGGGAGGGGGACACACACACACACACACACACACACACACACACACACACACACACACACACACACACACACACACACACACACACCACACACACACACACACACACACACACACACACACACACACACACACACACACACACACACACCACACACACACACACCACACACACACACACGTTTGAAGTTTAATAGGAAAATGAGCTCAATGTGGTGCAGTCAGCGGCGCCTTGGAAAAACATTTGGTCCGAAAGAAGGATCGGTCGAAATGGTGACAACACACACACACACACAGACTAGGTGTGGGCCGTGTGTGTATATTGTGTGCGTGCATCTGTGTGTCTGTGTCTGTGTCTGTGTGTGTGTGTGTGTCCGTGGGCACACCAGACCCCCGTGACAAACCTAAAAGGTGGAGGAGACCAGTAGGTGGGAACCACACCACACCGACCGCTGGCTCAACCCAGGGCCACACAGCTGCCATCCCCTCCTCTGTGCCCCATCCATGAGCAAGGCATTGAGCTGCCACGGTGGTGAGAAAGCGTGGGGGTCGTTTGTGTGTCTAATGAAGAGGAAGGAGCGCTGGTGGATGAGTCACGAGAAAACTCTGCCCTCACCTCAAACTCAATAAAAGTGTTGTTTTTGGGGGGGGGTAATATTAAAAAGGTCTCTTTAACACAAGAGCCAAGACACCACCCACGGCATCGTTTAATACTTGATCCTGATTGGTCGACAGCGGTCCAATAGGACTATCCACCCCATGTTCTGTCCTTGGCAACGCAAAAAACATAAGTCGATAAAAATACAACAATGTTTTAGATTTAATAATATCGAGTCATTGTTGGTATGTACCACATACATGGAGTGAACTACTACCGTGGTTAGGGTTTAGTAGGGAAAAAATAATGCACAGTCTTACTAATAAGTTATTGAGTTGTTAGTGTCTCATGCAAAAATGTCTCGGTGGTAACACTTTACATAGTTACATAGATAAACCCTTAAGAAACTACTATTTAATGCAGTAGTAATAAGCATTGACTAACTAGTTAAGTAACAGCTGATATTGGTATCTATGGTATTCATTTATACATCATTGCATAGGGTTAATCCTAACCCACAGAACTCAACCCCTTCCGTGAAGATGTAAAGATGCCAGAGAGAGAGAGACAGACAGACAGACAGACAGGGAGTGGAGGGGCGGAGCTATTAACCACTAAACAGCAGTGGGTCCAAGCGATGGTTCTGGTGTCGTTAGTCAAGCGTGGGCGACAGCTTGCGTGCGGTGGTTGAATTACATTAGGGACACACACCACACACACACACAGTTACATATG
Organism: Muraenolepis orangiensis; assembly: GCA_027704905.1. Classification (NCBI taxonomy): domain Eukaryota; kingdom Metazoa; phylum Chordata; class Actinopteri; order Gadiformes; family Muraenolepididae; genus Muraenolepis; species Muraenolepis orangiensis. The sequence continues at coordinate 11,900,994 of CM051009.1, forward strand.
CATCGCACTGACGAGCCCACTGAACTATGGGATGACACTCTGGGTGGGGTGGGTGGGGGAGGGAGAGAGGGAGAGGGGAGAGGGAGAGAGAGAGAGAGAGAGAGAGAGAGCAAGCCTGTATTTTGGACACACGCGAATCAATAGTCCTTGGCCTGTGGAGCTCAGGTTACACACACACACACACACACACACACACACACACCGCAATGCAGAACATTCTCCTTAGTCACAGGCTCGTATGAAACGATTCAAAGACACACACATTAAAAAAAACCCTGCTTACAACGTCAGCAGGAGGATGGTGACGAGACACAAAACACTCCTCACAGCTCAGACCTCGTCTGTCCCGAGGAGCGCAGAACAATGTCAGGAATGGGCGCAAATCTCGTGAAATTCAACCGACAACCGTCACCCGTATTCAGACACACTCAGTTTGCGTGTTTGCCCAGCAGCGCCCGTGGCGGTGGCAGCAGGCGGCGGCGGTACGGTGAAAAGTCATGTAACTCATCTCTGTGTTGGCTCTGAGCATCATCTTCATCATCATCATCACCATCACCGTCATCATCGTCATCATCCTCCATGTATTTTTCCTCCTCCTTCCCCCCCCCCCCCTCGTCACTCTCGTTCAAAATACGATCGGAACGACAACGTCGAGCTAATCCACCCGCAAATCACAACATCGCCCCCACGTCTCCCCCCCCCCCCCCCCCCTCTCCCCTGACACAGACTTGACGTTATGTATGTAGGGCAAGGTTCAAACTGAAGCTTTTTGATTATAACCCTAGTTGTAACAATAGCCATATTGTAAATAAGAGTCTGTAACATATATGGTACATTCAAGACGCCGTCCTGACTGCTTAATGTTAAGTCTGGAAAACTGGAAACTCAAAGCATTCTGGGTAAAGAACGCTCTAGACAACAGCAGGAGAGAGACACACAAAGCATTCTGGGTAAAGAACGCACTACACACACACAAGAGAGAGACACACACAAAAGCAAAGCAACCATTAAGTAACACTAGTTAAGGCATTAATACACATTAACTAACAGTACATTAACAGATCACTTACATTGGTGTCTAGTTGGTGTTCATGTTAACTACGATATTATTTCATTGGGTTAATCCCAACCCACAGACCTCAACCCTTTCTGTGAGTGAGTGAGTGAGTGAGTGAGTGAGTGAGTGACTACTTAACGTTTAGTCTGGAGTACGCTTGGTTTGCAAGACGACTCAAAGAATGCCCAACACAACAGCTAGAGAGACACAAAAGCATTCTGGGTAAATAACACACACCACAGCAGCTAGAGAGAGAGAGAGAGAGAGAGAGACACAAAAGCATTCTGGGTAAATAACACGCAACACAGCAGCTAGAGAGACACAAAGCGTGTGGCATAGCGGGGGGATGACCAAAGTGTGAGCACAAACAATATTACCCAGAACACACCGGTGTAAGTGTTCCACATGAGGACACGCACATGCAAACCCAGGCGCGCGCACGTGTGGAAATCTTAGAACCGCGTCTTTGTGACAAACAAAACATCTTTAACCTGAACCCGGTGAACTGCCAAGGAAGCGACAAAAGAAGCAAACGCACCGAAGAGAGAGACATACACACACACTAGGTCTCCTAGGTGTCTTACTATGTGTCCTCACATGCCATCGCTGTCCATGATGCATTAAAAACTGCGATGTGTCATACATGTCCATCTACCAGCTTCCCACACACACACACACACACACACACACACACACACACACACACACACACACACACACACACACACACACACACACACACACACACACACACACACACACACACACACACACACACACACACACACACACACACACACACACACACACACACAGTTAAGGTCTGTGGACGGCAGGCGCGCACACACACACACACACAGACAGAGACACATTGGGCAAATATGCCAGCCTGCACCAGTTCCACATCGCCTACAACATTCCTGCCATGCCAACACTGAATAGGAGTATTTCAAGGACAAGGTGCAGCACACAGACAAAACCGTAACTATGACGACAATATCACAAAATGGACCGTGTGTGTGTGTGTGTGTGTGTGTGTGTATGTGTGTGTGTGTGTGTGTGTGTGTCACATGTCTTGCTGGCTGTAGGGAAATGAGTTAAAATTTGACCCTGACGTGTCTAAAGAAGTCAGCCTCACATGTTGACAACCACTTTCTCATACACACTGAACACAACACAGAGCGTGTGTGTGTGTGTGTGTGTGTGTGTGTGTGTGTGTGTGTGTGTGTGTGTGTGTGTGTGTGTGTGTGTGTGTGTGTGTGTGTGTGTGTGTGTGTGTGTGTGTGTGTGTGTGTGTGTGTGTGTGTGTGTGTGTGCGTCTTTGTGTATGTAAATTAGAGACAGGCTTATTTTAATGTCTAGTGTGTAGTCTCAAATCCATCTTGCTCCCAAAGACACACCCGTGCTTATTAGCCTAGCCTAGCCTAGCTTGTGTGGATAGCCAGAAAGGGATTGTGACAGTAACCCGTTGATTAAAAACATTACAACAACAAAAAACGCTGCCGCCGTCGTGGTCTTTGCTAGCTACCTAGTCCAGCAAAGTGCCGGAGGAGCTACGTGGCTTAAAGTCAATGAACCGCTTTGCTGGTTGGCCGGCCAACCAGACGGGGGGCTGCATACCACCTGTGAATCAGGAAGCCAGCAGGCGCACAGCTGAGCTACACACCACACACACACACTCTCTCTCTCTCTCTCTCACACACCTAAAGTGTGTACGAGTGTAGGCGTAATTCGTTGTTTTACACACACACACACACACACACACACTTTCCCGTCTGGAACATCTCAATGTCACCTCTCTCACCCGTCACTCTCCTCCCCTACATCCCCCTTTTTCTCCCTGTCCTCAACTAGCCCCTCCTCTCCCTCTCCCTCCTTCCTCTCTGGCTCCAACAGTAATTAACTGGAAGGACCAATGAAATGACCACACGAAGTCCCTTCAGTCAACCAGTTCCTCACTTGAACCTGCCGATGTGTGTCTCACACACACACACACACACACACACACACACACACACACACACACACACACACACACACACACACACACACACACACACACACACACACACACACACACACACACACACACACACACACACACACACACACACACACACACACACACACACACACACACACACACACGTCTGGGTCACGTGACAACACCATAGTTGTTCTCATTCAAATACACTTATTGGTCACTTTACAACACAACAGGAGATGATAATTATGCGTCCCCACATTCAGGTGATGCCCAACGATGGCTCGTAGGAAGCCATCCGAGGATGCAGTTAAAACAATGACAGGGTAAATCCCCCACAACGGGGGGGTTGAGAGGCACCTCGACTTCCCCGAAGCTCCGTCACACACTCACGGAGAACCAGAGGAGAGTCACGTTTTAGAGGGCTGCTCCTGGTCTGACCCATTTCTCCATCAGGAAACAAAAGGACCGACTTGGACCGGAGCCCAGCTCGAGGACCGAGGATACAGGGAGATGTGGAATGTCCTGTCAGTCCACACTCTTCTGCCAGACCAGGCAGGAGGAAGTGAGGGGGGGGGTAATGATAATGATAATGATAATGCTGGCTTTTTATATAGCGCTTTTATCCAAAGCGCTTTACAAGTCCTCACATTACCCATTCATACACCGACGGCGGAGTCAGCCATGCAAGGAGACAGTCAGCACGTTGGGAGCAGTTTTAGGGTTAGGGTGTCTTGCTCAAGGACACCTCGACAGTTTTTTTGCTAGGAGGAGCCGGGGGATCGAACCAGCGTCCTTTCGGTTGTGAGGCGACCGCTCTACCTCGCTCTACCTCCTGAGCTATACTGCCGCCCAGAATAGAACAGTCTGCTTGTTGCTTAGTGACAGAACAGCCTACTTGTAGCTTAGTGACAGAACAGCCTGCTTTTTGCTTAGTTACAGAATAGCCTGCTTGTTGCCTAGTGACAAAATAGTCTGCTTGTTGCCTAGTGACAGAACACCGTTTCTGTTGGTTGGTGACAGAACAGTCTGCTTGTTGTTTAGTGACAGAAAAGTCTGCTTGTTGCTTAGCGACAGAAGAGTCTGCTTGTTGCTTAGCGACAGAAGAGTCTGCTTGTTGCTTAGCTACAGAACACTGTTCCTGTTGGTTGGTGACAGAACAGTCTGCTTGTTGGTTAGTGACAGAACAGCCTGCTTGTTGCTAAGTGACAGAACAGTATTCCCGTTGCCTCGTAACAGAACAGTTGCTTGTTGCTTGGCTACAGAACGGTTTGCTTGTTGCTTAGTGACAATACGGTCTTTGGAGCTTAGAAACTGTCTCGGCATAGCTTAGAACCAGACCAGATGGCACAGTACAGACGCTTGTTGCTTAGCGACAGAACAATGTCCATGTTGTTTGGAAACGGAACTGGCTCCTTGTTGCTTAGTAACAGAACGTCATCATCCACATCGGTGAGCATCTTACCTTGTCTGTGGTGTTGTCCCCTCTCCTCTCCTGCTTCCCCTGGGGGTCAAAGGGCAACGGAAGTCACTGCCCTGGTCAAAGGACTGGGCGTTTCCCCCTGAGGGAGGAAAAAAAAAAAAAGACAAAATCAAAAACTTAACCAAAGGCAGCTTGGAGGAACACAACCGAAGAACAATTACTACATCCCCGACACCATCAACGGACCGCGACCCGCGCTGAGGCCTCACGCGGTTCAGAAACAACCCCAAACAACAACAACAGCAGCAGCATGAGCTAAACAGGATCCACAGCCGCTGTGTTGCAGCAACAACATAGGAGTGAGCTTTAGCGTTAGCCCTGGCGGTACCAGCAGCAGCAGCTAGCCGGCCCAGCCCCGCAGAGGAGGAGGGGGGGGGGGGGGAGAGATTTCACAGACGGAAGAATGCGGAGGATTCACCTCAGAGCGGAGCCGGGAGGACGCGGGGCGTTCAACACCCGCCGGAGAGAGAGAGACTCACAGAGAGAGAGAGAGAGACTCACAGAGAGAGAGAGAGAGAGAGAGACTCACAGAGAGAGAGAGACTCACAGAGAGAGAGAGAGAGAGAGACAGAGACAGAGACAGAGACAGAGACAGAGACAGAGACAGAGAGAGAGAGGCTTATCGCCTTGCGGGGCTGCTGGAAAATCCAACCGATTGGTGGTTTTAATTTACGGTAAGGTTAAAGTGTCGGGTGTTTGACTCACACATGGTGGGGTTTCTGGGGCCTGGCTGGAGGGATTTGGAGGCTTTCTGAGACATTAGATGTCTGCTATGACACACACACTCTCTCTCTCTCTCTCTCTCTCTCTCTCTCTCTCCCCCCCCCCCCTCTCTCTCTCTCTGCATCTATCGCTCCCTCTCTCTCTCTCTCTCCCTTTATCTATCTCCCCCTCTCTCCCCCCATCTATCTCTCCCTCTCTCCCCCATCTATCTCTCCCTCTCTCCCTTCATCTATCTCCCCCTCTCTCCCCCCATTTATCTCTCCCTCTCTCCCTTCATCTATCTCCCCCTCTCTCCCTTCATCTATCTCCCCCTCTCTCCCCCCATTTATCTCTCCCTCCATCTATCTCCCCCTCTCTCCCCCCATCTATCTCTCCCTCCATCTATCTCTCCCTCTCTCCCCCCAGCTATCTCTCCTCCCATCTCGTTGCTATGGTGAATCACCGGCAACAACCAGCGGTGCCTACCGGCATTTTCAGACAAAACCCTATGGTGACTCTGTGGGTTTCCACCCCACTTGGACTAGTAACAGAACCCCGACTTCACCGCACACACACGCACACACGTTGGAGGACATGACGTGGCCCTTTAGAGAAACATGCTGAGTCGCAGTGCAAACATCAGCCCTGGGCTCCGGTGACGCACCTCTGTGTGTTCAGTTTACACACGTGTGTGTGTGTGTGTGTGTGTGTGTGTGTGTGTGTGTGTGTGTGTGTGTGTGTGTGTGTGTGTGTGTGTGTGTGTGTGTGTGTGTGTGTGTGTGTGTGTGTGTGTGTGTGTGTGTGTGTGTGTGTGTCTCTCTCTCTCTTTCTTTTGCTCTCTGGCTGTGCAGCTGTTGTTATGGCTAACTGCTAGTTGGCTACTCATGCCGGTCTCAGCTGTCCCGTCTCTTAAGTGTTTATTTTTTTTTTCTCCTTTCTTTGACACCAGCAGTTGTTAGCACCGTGTCATGTGACTCATGTGTCACCTGACCCCCTCGCCCCCCAACCCCCATAAGAACATACAAAATAAAAGCATGGTGAGTGTGCCTTCACAACAAGTATCTATCTTGTGACGGCCTTGAGGAAGACAAGGGGAGAGTGTGTGTGTGTGTGTGTGTGACCGTGTGTGTGTGTGCTTTCATGTATGTGTCACCGTGTGTGCGTGGTTGTCTCTGTGTGTGTGTGACCAAGTTTGTGTGTGTGTGAATGTGTTTGTGTGTGTCTCCATGTGTGTGTGTGTGTGTCTGTCTGTCTGTGCGTGGTTGTATCCGTGTGTGTAACCAAGTTTGTGTGTCTGTGCATGTCTGTGTGTGTGTGTGTTCGACCATGTGTGTGTGTGTGTGTGTGTGTGCGACAAAGTGTGTGTTATACGAGCTTCCTTGAATGGTTGAAGTTCTAGGCTACCATTACTCCTGTTGGCCGCCAGGCAACTAGCCAGCCAGCCAGCCAGCCAGCCAGCCAGCCAGCCAGCCAGCCAGCCAGCCAGCCAGGCAGCAGCACAATAATGTTAACAGCAGGGGTATCAAACTACCACCGCCCCAGGGGGGTGGCTAGGCCTGGCAGCTTGAGTTTATCATATATTGTGAGATTCACCATAGAAAAAGCCTTTAAATGTCTCCCCTGCCTTGTCCAATCACACGCCACCATCGCCGTCGTCATCATCAAAACTCTGCAAATGGGGCGGCAGGATAGCTCAGTGTTGGGGCTTGGGCTTGGGGAACCGGAAGGTCGCCGGTTCAAGTCCCCCGAAACACCGGGGCTGCACTGCCGAGGTGCCCCTGAGCAAGACACCAGACCTGCTCCCCGAGCAGCTGTATATACAATAGCTGCCCACTGCTCCTCTTACTAGGATGGGTTAAATGCAGAAAAGCTAATTTCACTGTGTGTGTGCATGTAAATTACTAATAAAAAGGATTCAATCCTCCAGATTTAGAAATGATGTAAAACAGACTCCTTGGTGCATTCCGATTGGTCGTTCACAAAGTGGGGCGGGGTCAAGTTCTCGCATGGAAAAACCACGCGTTTTATTTCTGCTTTTACAGTTAAGAGAAAGAGAGACAGCCTGACCAATGGGGATCCAAAGCAGTTTCAATACAAAACAGTATGTAGTTCACACCCTATTCCCCTAACCCCACCCTACCCCCCCCCCACCCGCCATGTGATGTCACTGAGTCAACAACACACTGCGACGCAGGTGTGACCCGGTCCATCGTCAGAAGTTCAGTGGACGTTTAAAGAGACTGAACAACACAGGAAGTCTGCTGCCTGTGTGTGTGTGTGTGTGTGTGTACACAGGCATGTATGCTCAGGGAAACCACACAACAGCTGACCCGCTTTTCCCATTTCAGCCCGGCAGCCAGAGAACACGCACGCACACACACACACAGTGTGTGTAAGCTAGCTTGGAAGTCGCCGTGAGCCAACGCGTAGCTTGGTAGACGGGGCAGGGCTGGAAAAAGCGTGGCTGACCTGTTGATTGGTCTTTTTACGTGCGTCAAACTTGGTCCTGGAAAGATCCAAAAGTTTCCACCACAACATGGCGGGGCCTTCTGACCTTAAGAAAACTAATAGAAAGGTCTGAGTGAACAGTGAAGCTATTGGGGCGTGTGTGTGTGTGTGTGTGTGTGTGTGTGTGTGTCTGTGTGTGTGTGTGTGTGTGTGTGTGTGTGCTTTTGTAAAACCACCCAAACAACGGGTAGTGTGAAAACAGGACCTCCCCTATGTTGTCCCCCTTCTCTCCGGGAGGACACAGGTGTGTCCTTGTCCCGCCCCCCCCCCACTTCCTTCATTAACCACCATCCTGCCGGGCAGCCCACTTCCTGTTGGAACAGGAAGTAGGAGTGGGAGGGAGGCGCCGAATGATGATGATGATGTCACAGGAAAAAAGAAAAGACAAGATTTTTGGCACACACACACACACACACACACACACACACACACACACACACACACACACACACACACACACACACACACACACACACACACACACACACACACACACACACACACACACACACACACACACACACACACACACACACACACACACACACACACACACACACACACACACACACACACACACACAAAATGGTGCATGTCTGTGTCAGTATCTCACACTCATCGTGTGAGTTTTCAATGGTCCTGTTGTGTATTGAAGGGAGGGGGAGAGGGGGGGGGGGGGGAGGCGTTGGGGTGGTTTCCCATTTGGGATTGGCCTGGAAGCGAGCCACGATGACGTCGCCCTGGACACATGCCGACGGACACATGCTGCTGCCCATGAGGGCCCAGGGTCACGGTTCCACTTGGAAACACTCAAAGGCAAGGGGTTTTTGAACCCCACACACACACACACACACACACACACACACACACACACACACACACACACGCGCGGTTTTGAAGAAAACTCCAACACTCAACCTTGACGTTGTTCTTTCAGAGTGGTGTGACGATCCTTTGTTAGGAAAAGGAAAGACTCAACAGCCATAAATCATAGCTTTATTATAGATCATTACTGCCTTTGAACACGGTCAATACATCTATGAGCTATGTCCCAGTGGATAAGATATGAGAAACAATCGGACAAGGAGCATTAAGAACAACAGCAGCAACAACAACAACATATCTACCAGAAAACAACAACACAGTTCCAGACTTGGGTGGATGCAACCCGGCAAGATACCAACAACAACAACACACCAACACCCCACAAAGTGGAGAGGACCGAATGAGTTAACCAATTCAATGACCCGCTAAAAGAGGAACCGATCGACTCCCTCATTGACCAGAGATGATTGGCGGCAGCGGCGGCTAACTTTATTGATCACCGTGTGGGGTGGGGGGGGGGGCGAATGGCACCTTAATACGATAACCCGACCGCGGTGACCCCCGTCCGTCGGGAGAGAGATAGAGAGGGGGGGGGGGGGGCAGAGAGCGTCGTCAGCGGCAACGACCGGCCGACTGACTGTCTGTCTGACAGTGGTCGGCCTCCTAAAGCCGGTGGCTTAGTAGAGATAAGGGATTCGGTTATTGATCAAACGCTCTGGAACCCTAGTACAGAGAACATGGGAGAGAACGATGAACCTTTACAAACTGGGGTTGCTCTTGAGCAACAACAAACAAAAGACATCAGAATAATGAGCTTGTCCCGGGGGAAACGGATGGGTAGTCGCACAGGAACGCGGGAATTGAACCCGGGGTTGAATTAGTATATCCCCCCCCCCGAAGCCATGAACGGAGCAGCCAATGTGCTTCCATCAATCTGAAGGTGGATCAATGGTGGCAACTAGAATTCACCGTCCGTCCCTCCCTCCCTCCTCTCCCTGCAAGTTCCCACCCCTTCCACGCCAGAGGGTTACCGGGGACCTGACACAATCAAGGGGTTCACAATCCTACCGCACCTGCCCGGGTCATGACCCTTTGACTCCGCCCACTCCACCGAGGAGGCCGACTCAGCATCTCCGGCATCGTGGCAGGTCTCGATCGAAAAGGGCGGTCGATCCGATAAGCCAACTGTGAGCCAATCGGCGCCATGGGGGGGCGCGGGACTAACGATTAGCAAACAAGGGAGGCGTAATAACAACAAGGGCGGCCGACAATAGCGACGTTATAGACAAGTTACAGACAAGCTAGATGCCACTTCCGAAGCTGTTTGAAGATATTTTGTTTTGCGTTCTCCGCACTCAACACAGCCCCCCCCCCTCTCATCTCTCAAAACAAACCCCGCAGGTCAGCCACGCGACTCAACAAATTCAGCTAGTGGCAGAGCGGACGGTTCCCAAGCGGGTCTTTGCCAACGGCAGCAGAGACGGTAGCGGCGGTGGTAGCCGCGGCAACGCCCGCCCCGCTAAACTCGGGCCAAGAAATCGTTTGTTGGAAGCACCTCCGCCCCGGGAGAACGGGCTCAAGGCTGTCTTTCATTAGAAGGCGAGGGTTCCACGCTCTGAGCGGTGGGATTCGCCCCACAGTCTCCCCTTAGCAAGGAGCACCACCTCTTCCTCCTACTCCTCCTCCTCCTCCTTCTTCTTCTTCTGGGGTGAGGAGCCACACATGGTGGGAATTACACGCAGAACGCTGTGTCAGGAATGTTCCCACGATGGCGGTCGGGAGGTCCCTATTGGCTGGCGGGAAGGCGCTACGGGTTTATGGGTAATAATGTAAGACACATACAGAGTACGAGAGAGAGAGAGAGAGAGAGACACCCGGGGAGAGATGGATAGGGGAGGCTAGGAGGAGAAACGAGAAATGGGCAGAGAGAGAGAGAGAGAATGGAGGAACGACATGCAAGAGAGAGGGGGGGGAGAGAGGGGTAGAGTGTGAGAGAACGGGCAAAGGAGGTGAAGAGAGACTGAGGGAGAGCGTGAGAGAAAGTGACAGAGGACAGACAGAGAGGAGGATGGGAGGAGAGCATGGGAGAAAGAATGTGACAAAGTGACAGAGAGAGAGAGAGCGAGAGAGAGAGAGAGCGAGAGAGAGCGAGAGAGAGAGAGAGAGAGAGAGAGAGAGACTTGCTCTCCACTTGGACTCGATGAACTTCCCGTCTTGGAAGAAGGTCGGTATTTCTGTGCGTTGACGAAACCACGGAACAAGTGAGGGAACGCTTTTGCTTCATCCTTGAACCGAAAAAAAAACACACGAAAAACACAGTCCAGAACACGGCCCACCCGTTTGTCGTTAGCATGACACTCTCGAGACACTCTTCGTCACTCTTCGTCCGACATCCCAACCTCGGTGCATCACACTCACCGGAACACTACCTGTCGGGGCAACAGACCACTCGGTTGTCAAGCTAGCGGACGGCGGAGGCGGTTCAGAGCGGCCTCGTTAACGCCAACCGAAGTACACCGTGGTTTCTCGACGAAAGAAGCAAACCGTGCCCGACCGCCGCGGAGCGAGGGGTCACCACATGCTACGAAGCCACTAGCTCAACTCGTGGACGACACCACAGTTGTCAATGGAGGCCGGTGGGGGGGGGGGGGGGTCGAGGCTGACTCACCGAGCTGCCAGGGTGTTAGTCAATGAGCTCTGGCAACAGGAGTACTACGACTCTCTCTCACACACACACACAGCTATTTTGGAACGGGATAACCCCAGCAGGTTTAGTGTGTGTGACTCACCCTTGCACAAAAAAATAGAAAGCCCCAACCTACTTCCCCCGGGACGGTGGTGGTGGTGGAGGTGGTGGTGGTGGTGGTGGAGGTGGTGGTGAAGGTGGAGGTCCAATTTGACACTCGACACTGTTAGCTACTTGGAAGCTCTGCTGCGCATTCGCTGGCTCCCATTCTACATAACTCCCCCCCCCCCCTCGACCCATGAGGTAACGATTAGGGGGGAGGGGGAGAGGGGGTGGGGGGGGGAAATAGATGGCGTCTTGCATCATCACTCGGTACAGTAAATCTGGAGCACTGGCCCAGCACAGCAGAGGGAGGCCGCACCACAGGCCCGAGTCTTGTGTAACTTCCCAGGCCTGACACATTGGCAGAGGACCGCGGCCGTCGGGCGCTTTGGCGGTGCGTGATACATCAACAGATCAGCCAGCGGTGCAGGGATGGAATACCCCAACCCCCCCCCCCCCCCCCCCCCCACAGGGCTGGGGACTGGCGGCCGAAGAGAGAAATTTGGCCAGCGTGCTGACGACCCAGAGAGGCTTGCTGCGCCTGCTTTCCGCTTTCCCTCCTGGAGGTCGATTCCTCCGGGATGTTTTTCGATCCAGCTACGCGGTCGGTCGCTGGAAAGAACCTTCCGCCCCTCTCTGCCATATGTTAGCGTGTTTCACTCTAAAAAGGGGCCATCGAGTTTATAGGTTACACAATAAATATTTAAAAACAGCGGCGCGGATTTCAAAGTCGACTATTTTCGGCGTCGACGACGACTGCGGGGATGGTGGGGAGATAGGGAGCGTCGTCGAGGAACCCCCCCGGAGAGAGACGCAAAACGTTTGCACCGCACTGCACCGAATGAGCTTGGACGTGGCCCCCCCGAACGCTTGGCCGCTCCTTGGCGGTTGACGTTTGTGTGAATGGGTGAATGTGGTGACACAGAGCTTCCAGAAGGTAGCCCCTTTCAAGTGGTTAGTGACAGCCGCCACCAGAATGCCCGCCGCTCAGCATTCCTCATCACAGATCTTAGTACCAACCAACATAGTCACCGGTTATGGGGGATGTTTACACTTTGGCGGTTGTTGATCTTTACACTAATGCTTTTAGGTGAGAGGATATCGTTGGAAAGGTTGCTGGTTTTATACCGGCCTTATCTAGGCTAGGCAGTGAGCTAGGACCGTGGCGGCGACATCCAAGGCTAACGTTTCAAGGGCGTGACAGCGGCCTTCGTCCACGCTCACGCCGGGGATGTTGAGACTACTGCAGGGGGCCAGAAACATGTTGTTTGTTCAGATGGTTTGGGTGCACGCCACCGCCACCACCACCACCAACACACAAGGTGAAGTCCCCGCAGGGTAAGACAAGCGACGCCAGAGGCCAAGGCCGCCCCTCGACTCTCACACACAGGGGGGGGGATTGCAGGGGATAAAATTAGTCAATTTGGCGTGTTGGGTCACTCGGATGTTGAACAAACCAACCGGGAGGAGTTGGAATCTTAACAGATGAAGTCGCACGCCGGGAGAATCTAATCTCTCTCTCTCTGGGTTGATGTTCTGCTTCCCAATGGTATTTCCTTTTTGTATTTACAGGTCAAGAGCCTCATCGAGACCATCGAGGGGTAAACAAACACTCCAAAGGCTGCTGCGCTGCGGCACACACACACACACACCACCACACACACACACACACACACACACACACACGTCTTTCTGTCAGCGTTCCATGAGAACCAGCTGAACTCTCCCAAAAACACATGCGCGTGTGTGTACCCGCGTGTGCGTACGCACGGGTGGTACGCACGCGCATGTCGCCGCGCTGTGCATGTATGTACCAAGGAACCTTCCTGTTTAACATTCCAGCATTTTGTTTGTTATGCTAGCGCGCTACTGTCAACACACCACGCCAAGTCATGCTAAGCGTCCATGAAGGGAGTCGCCGGGCACAAACCAGCGGGTGTTAGCATGGCAAGCCGGGTAGCCTTCGTCTGGCAGGGAAGGAAGGCTTGAATCCAATGCTGTTAGTCTAAACACAAGCGATATGACCACTTCCTCATCACCACCATCATCATCATAGATCAATCCTTCATGACTCTAGTCTTTCAGGCTCAATCACATTACGAGTACAAAATGGCGCACGTTCCAACCGACGCAACCGACGCACCTTCCCATCCACTCCGCCATACAGCGCATTCATCACCCAGAGTCCATAACGCAGATTGTTCAAGAGTGTGCGGTCGTAGCAGTGAGCATATCGGAGCCAACACAATATATAATGTTTCGTTTTCCTTTTTATGTTTTCCTTTTTGAGGTTTTTGTTTTGGTCTTGTTTGCAAGATAACTCAAAAAGTGACCAAAGGAATTGGACAAAACTAGTTAGTTTACAATACTTATGGATCAAGGAACAGTTTATACAATTTTGGGACAGATCCGGATCCAGGGGACCTTTTTTGGTTCGGTGGAGGTATGCACTCTACTGAGCTCTCTCTCTCGGTCTCTCTCTCTCTCTCTCTCTCTCACGGCTGTCGTTCTATAACTGGTGTCTCCCCCTCACCTCACCCCCTCCCCCTCCCCCACCCCCACCCCAAACCCATCAGCCTATCAGCCTGCACAGAGATGGTTGTGGTTGGTGGACGACCGGAGAGACTATGGTGTGTTTTTATTCATACGCATCGTTAATCTTCCCCCCCACCCACACACACACCTAGCGGTGGGTGTCATCAATATCCTCTGACGATGAGGCTATCAGCCCCATAATTCTCACTGGGATGAGAATCTTCTTCTCCTCCTCCTCCTCCTCCTCCTCCTCCTCCGACCGTGGACCAACCCAGGATCAGTTTCAAGGGGATTACCCATGTGGGCTTGGGGGGGGGAGGAGGGGGGGAATACAGACGGGTGTGAATGGGGGGGGGGAGAACTGTGAGGTGAAGAGGAATACACAAATACACAAGACTTGTTGATCGGTACTACGCCCTCCATGAGGAGGAGAAGACGACACACACACACACACACACACACACACACACACACCCCCAAGCTATCTGTGATTCCTTTGTATCGACTGGGGAAATCATTCTATGGAGACGGTATGATCTCGTTTCACCAATATTGGATCAACCACTAAACCGGTTATTATTAACTCAAGTAAGAGTCAAGGGACCCCCCCCCCCCCCATGGACACACACATACATACATATCACACACACACACTTTTATTTTTTTTATTTTAAATAAAAACATCCAGGGTCTCATTTCCTGTCAGGGTGGAGCTGTTGAGTGGACCCCAACGGACGAATCCATGCAAGCTAATATGACTGACCATCTGTACCAGTGTGTGTGTGTGTGTCTCAAAAGACACAGTGGGAAATCAGCCACCTGCCATTGTGAGTCGCATTGATTAATGGCTGCCTAAGCTGCTTAGTCAAACAGTACACACACACAGAGAGAGAGAGAGAGAGAGAGAGAGAGAGAGAGAGAGAGAGAGAGAGAGAGAGAGAGGAGAGAGAGAGAGAGAGAGAGAGAGAGAGAGAGAGAGAGAGAGAGAGAGAGGAGAGAGAGAGAGAGAGAGAGAGAGAGAGAGAGAGAGAGAGAGAGAGAGAGAGAGAGAGAGAGAGAGAGAGAGAGAGAGAGAGAGAGAGAGATGTCTTACACATTATCAACAGATGGAGCAGGCACCCAGGAGGCCCAGATAGGGTTAAAAAAAAAAAAGAATATGCAAATCCGTGCAAAGGAGAGGCTGGCGTCAACACAACTTCACACACTCTTACAAAGTAACACACTTCCACGCTCTTTGTGGGGAGATTGTGATTCAGTCCTCACAAAGATAGTAGTTTGAAGTGTGTGTGTGTGTGTGTGTGCTCCTATCTTCTTACTCCTATCTTATCATTTCTATCATTTAACTCCCATCTAACTTCTATCTTGTATCCAACTTCTAACTTCTATCTTCTATCCAACTTCTAACTTCTATCTTCTATCCAACTTCTATCTTCTATCCAACTTCTATCTTTTAACTTCTAATCTCTGTAGACATGGAGGGATAACCCCTGTGACTGCTGCCCACACCAGCTGAAGGCCGACCCTGGTGACACAAAACCACTGTGATCACGGCGAGATGGAAGAAGAATTTCCATACCCTCCGTCTACTGGAGTTAAGAGGACTTAATACAAAGTCCACCGCTTGGGACGGGACCATGGCTGGTTTGGTTGCGCGCGCGTGTGTGTGTGTGTGTGTGTGTGTGTGTGTGTGTGTGTGTGTGTGTGTGTGTGTGTGTGTGTGTGTGTGTGTGTGTGTGTGTGTGTGTGTGTGTGTGTGTGTGTGTGTGTGTGTGTGTGTGTGTGTGTGTGTGTGTGTGTGTGTGTGTGTGTGTGTGTGTGTGTGTGTGTGTGGTGGCTGGTTTTAAGCAGCCTCACCTGGCCTGAGTTGGACTGATTGGCTGGTGAGGCTGCACACCTGTGTCATTGTTGCATCAAGGACCCACAGGTTTAAACAGCCACACATACACCACACACACACACACACTCGAGGAAGAGAGCTCTAGCATGTACCATCTCTCTAACAATAAACCGGGTTCCTCATCCCCCTGTGTCCCCGTTATCTTTGGGAGGAGCCCTCAAGCAGCCATGTAAATGACAGCTTGTGGCAGCGTCGTTCTGCTACAGAGATATATCAAGGTATATTTCGTACACCCCTACCCAGCTCTCTGTGTGTGTGTGTGTGTGTGTGTGTGTGTGTGTGTGTGTGTGTGTGTGTGTGTGTGTGTGTGTGTGTGTGTGTGTGTGTGGTGTGTGTGTGTGTGTGTGTGTGTGTGTGTGTGTGTGTGTGTGTGTGTGTGTGTGTGTGTGTGTGTGTGTGTGTGTGCCAAAGAGTGACTGAAACACGTCACCCTGTTCTTTTAATCCGGCGGTGGCCCCGCCCTGCGCCCTTTTCCCTCATCAATCTTCGGACGGCCTCGCCCCAGGAGAACCGCTCAGGATTTGGGTATCAAACCAACACGCCGTGCCCGGCGGCGGGGAGACGCTGAGAGAGGTCAACCCGGGAGGAGGAGGAGGAGGAAGGGGGGGAGAGAGAGAGAGAGAGAGAGAGAGAGAGAGAGAGAGAGAGAGAGAGAGAGCTGGCTAGTCCGGCACCATTTGTCTCGGTGTGTAAAATGGAAACCGGCAGGGGCAGCTGCAACCCCGAAAAAGGTCAGCTAAATGTTAGCGGGACACAAGGCCCTACTATAGAGGAAGGCCTGGCCCCCGGGGGGAGTGGGGGGGGTACCACCACGCGGTCCTCCCTCTCTCTCTGTGTGTGCGTGTGTGTGTAAACACACACACTTATCAAACATAAGTGCAGGCTGTCGTGGAACACCTGGGCGTGGCACCTGGACCCCACCCACCCAAAACTGCTCCAGGCTCTTACCTCATATGTCCCTTTGCCAAGTCCAGTCTCCTGGTGTGTCTCTAGCTATCTCTCTCTCTCTCTCTCTCTCTCCCCATATCATGCTGTGTTTGAAGTCTGTTTCCCCCCCCGGCTGTAATGCAACACTGGGGGAACCCCCACCCCCACCCGCCCCTCCTTCTGCTGCCGCTCTCAAGCCGGGGTCTCTACGCTAGATCTGGGTCCCCTTTGTACGTCCTGCCCCCCGGGGATGTGAATTAATGGCTGGATGAACAGACAGACAGACAGACAGAGACAGAGCCAGAGAGAAAGAGACAAATGGACATAGAGAAAGAGACAGACAGACAGAGAGACAGAGATACGGAGACAGTCAGAGACATACGGACAGAGAGAAGGAGAGACAGTCAGAGACATACGGACAGAGAGAAGGAGAGACAGTCGGAGACATACGGACAGAGAGAAGGAGAGACAGACAGAGAGAAGGAGAGACAGTCAGAGACATACGGACAGAGAGAAGGAGAGACAGACAGAGACATACGGACAGGGGGAGAGAGGCAGAGACACAGACTGGGCGACACAGAGCACAGAGGCAGACAGAGACAGACAGAGACAAACAGGCTGACGACTGCATGGAACTGGAACTCATGCGACAAAAAAGGTCGCTGGTGAGTTGGAGTGGCTGGTGGGTGAACATAGACTGAGCAAATCAAAAGACACACACACACACACACACACACACACACACACACACACACACACACACACACACACACACACACACACACACACACACACACACACACACACACACACACACACACACACACACACACACACACACACACACACACACACCACACACACACACACACACACACAGTCAGTCAGTCAGTCAGTCAGTCAGTCAGTCAGTCAGTCAGTCAGTCAGTCAGTCGACTCCAAGGGAGCACTCTTCTGAGAGCCAGAATGTCTTTGACGGCTGTGGTTCTTACATAAAAATAAACAAAAGACAGCAAGATGGCAAGTAAACAGCTGAG